>OZ007498.1:118482850-118950949 GCA_963931805.1 Microdon myrmicae | reverse complement strand
AACGACTTTCAAGGAGTTTGAACGGCGACTCCGAAGCACAATACTACCACACGCGTCATACGAAGAGTTACACTCAAATTCTCTCGTATGCGACAATCCCGCGAAGAGGATGTCGCTGATTTCACCTACCGCATAACGCAAGCAGTAACGTAACCCATCTCACCAAATAGAGAGCCAATTTTAAAAAAATAACCCATTCTACTATTGGGAGGATAAGCAAGATCCCCCAGAGGAAACAAATAGGGTTTTAGATGGGACCTACGGGGATATTCGGCCAAACCCTCAGGAATCGAGACAAAGGCAGTATAGGCCTATATACGATGCGTCTCAAAAAGTAGAGACACAGAATAGGACCCCTAACACTAGATTCCCAGAACGATTTCACCCCGTTACACGCCCACAACCTGGGAAAACCCCGTTTAGGTCGGATACACCACCACACACTTCTAGTAGAAGACCAACAGGGTCTAAGCCAAAGAAGCCCGAGGTACCACGACACCTTCAAAGAGGCGGAGGAGATTACCATAGCGACTCCTCTAGTCAAGATAGGGACAAGCGTACACCAAACCCATGGGTAACACGCATGACTTGCAGCTTCTGCAATAGGAAAGGGCATGTATACGACGAATGTCTTCGACGCCGAAACACACCAAAATGTACAAAGTGTGATCGATATGGACACGATGTCCAGGATTGTCGGACACTAAGTACACAAAGGAAGGCGGATAATCCCGAACCCACACCAAGGTCACAAAATCAACAACTGTCACCCAGGAATACCTCAAATCAAGGGCAGGAACGACCATCTACTTCGAAACAAGCAACTGCCTCGAATCGTAGAGTGTACAGCATTCGATGTTGTTGTGAGTTTTGTGGCCGAAAGGGTCACACGTGGGACGAGTGTCGTATCAAGGCAAGGTGGATAAAACCACAAAAGCCAACAGACACACCCGATGTGGTTAAGTCTGTACTTAGCGACCACACCCCACCAACCTGCACGGTCAATACAGAATGGCAAATAGTCCAAAGAAGAAAAAATTCAAAGGTGAACAAACAGCCACGCGACATTCAACGTAAAACTGATATCGTGACAAAAAATTGTTATGGTTTTATTAACAATTATATTTAGTAATTTAATATAGTTTATCTATAGCCTCTGGCGCAAGACTAATGACCTTGCCCGGAAAAAACAAATCATTATGGAAAATTTAACAAGCCTCAGGACTTGCTATATAAGGCCAAGACCGGTTCCCGGTTGTAGTGCCGGTGATGATGATATATTGAAGGAAGGGCACGTTAAGGGACTTACTTTGATTAAGCTTGTGCGACCGTTGAGCGGTCGCTGCAGTTGCTGCTGGTGGGCGCTGCGACTGGGTGCAGGGGGCGTTGAATGGCTGCTCCCCTGTTCAGCTCCGATTTGTTGATGATGGTTGATATCCTTGATATTTATTTTTCTAATGCAGAAGCAGGAACGACCATCTACTTCGAAACAAGCAGCTGCATCGAATCGTAGAGTGTACAGCAATAGATGTTGTTGTGAGTTTTGTGGCCGAAAGGGTCACACGTGGGACGAGTGTCGTATCAAGGCAAGGTGGAAAAGACCACAAAAGCCAGACAGACCACGACAAACAAGGGAAGATAATACACCACAACTAGTGTAGGGATCAACGCCACAGTTAGATACTTTAGTAGCTAAGCTTCATTCCTCTTCTAAGAATGAAGCTATCATTATTTAAGGGGGGAAGGTATTGTTACGGACCTACCTCGCGTCCAGGTCCTCCTAACATCCACAAATCCCCTTTCGTAAGTTTCCCCTCTCTACCTCTAAAAGGAGAACAACTCGCCAAGTAGCTAATTTGCATAAACTACTTTGTGCAAATTCTATTTGGTAGAGAAAATAATATAAAACGGCGTTGGCGCCGAATAAAAAATAAACGTCAACGCCAATAAAAACAATATTAACATTCGCCGTAAAACTTCAGTGGAGAACAGGCAAACAGACGAAAACGCCTACGAATTGTGAATATTTGTGAATTGTATATTGATGTTTGATACAGACGTCGTTTTTAATGAATAGTTTTGGTAAAATGTTGCTTGAAAAGTAAAGAATAGATTCATTTTTAAACCAACCGCAACGGCAGCGACCGCTCAACGGTCTCCCAAGTCAGTCCCTTTCACACTTACTTTTAAATATATTCAAATATATAGATATATATATTATTTAAAAATATATTATTAAATTGTTAGAGAAAATAATCATAACACAAAACGGGAAGAACACAAATTCCGCGTATTCGAGAATAAGGTTTTGAGGGGTATCTTTGGAGGTAAATATGACGAGGAGGCAGGACAATGGAGGAAACTCCATAACCACGAATTGGAAGAGCTATATCGCAAACCTACAATAGTGAGAGTAATCAAGTCGCGAAGATTAAGATGGGCCGGACGCGTGGCGCGAATGGGCAGCGATGGGACCGTGCGTAGAATTCTTGACGGTAGACCAACGGCAAAGGGACCGGCCGGACGCCTGCGACGGAGACGGGAGGACAATGTTAAGTTTGACCTTGAGGAGGTCGGATCGAATGGTCAAGCGTGGAAGGAGAGTGCACAGGAAAGGGAACGATGGCGGGGTCGAGTCGGCGAGGTCATGAACTTCCGGGTTCCTACAGGCCAATAAATAAATAATATAAAAACTAATGTAAAGCAGATGTCATCTCTACCGTTTTCGACGTCTGTATGTGTATGTGAGTAACGGTTTTTGAAGAAGGTGACCCCTCAGTCGGTTCAGCAGCGTCTCTTGAGTCAGATCAGTCGTTCGCAGAGCAGTTTAAAATAAGCATTTATTCGAAAACAAGAAAATGAATCGAAAAGTGCAAGGTGATAATCCTAATTATCGTCCGAATCGTCTTAGACGGCGAAAAGTTTTTCAAAAATTCAACCCAATGAGTGCTGAGACAGTAAGTGAAGAGGCAAGCGGAGGTGAAGGAATGAGCTCTTCAGATAAAAAAATTAAAGCTACGTCAGCTCATATAATTATTAATTTTACACATTGCTACCGAATCATAGAATTCATAAGTGTTTTACGAATTACGAATTACGATTTTTTTCCCGATTTTTCTATTACTCAAACTTTAAACGCGTTTTTCTCGAAACGCAAAATTTCGCACACCGTGCAACGTAGCTCAAAATCTAATCATTCGATCTTTATGAAGTTTGGTATAGAAATTCTATAGATATTTGGCCTCAAGCTGACGAGCTCCGATTTTTTATTTTTTTTATTTAAAACATTGTTATTAACAATTGTTTATAAAAGAAAATCCTTTTTTTTCAAAACTTCGCCATTTTTGCAAATTTGCAAATTTTAATAAAAGGGGAACGTCATGCGTTTTTACATAAACTAAAGAACCCATTTTGTATTTTTTGTTTCATATCATTTTTGTGACCTGTATGCCGCACGGCGCATTTTCAAGACGCTGTTTTCAAGCCGCCATTGCACCGTTTTATTGTTAACGATTAGTCTTAAAAAAATATTTTCTTTAAATATTATAACGTAAATAAATTGGTACCTTAAATTGCAAATTAATCTACGCATCACATTTTTCAAAAAAAAATTCCTGAAAGACAGGCTATTTACATGAGGTTCCCCCCTTAAGGCGCCTTCAGTGCTTAGATATTAAGCCCTTTCCGTGTGATACGAGGGCTGCCTCTTACGTTTCGGGATTTGGCAACCCTAGTGTTGCAATCCGGCAATTGACAGCTCTGTCGTAAAGTTGGACATTTTTGAGGTTATACGCACTCAGAACGTTTTGACATACGAGCGCTATTTGTGTTGTTTACAGTAACTTAAAAGATTCATCTCGGCCCAAAAATGGAATTAAATCGTCAACATTTTCGTGCGATTATTTTTTACAACTTTCGGCGTGGATTAACTCAGCAACAGTGCATGGATGAACTTAATTCAATTTTTGGCGATGAAGCTCCATCAAGGACCAGTGTTTATCGATGGTATGGTGAATTCAATCGTGGTCGTAGTTCACTCCAAGATGAATTTCGTGAAGGTCGTCCAAAATCAGTTGTCGTTCCGAAAACCATTGATGCTGTGCGCGAACTGATATTGGAAGATCGTCATGTGACCTATCGTGAGATTGAGACAACCTTAGGCGTTAGTGGGATCAGCATACATTCAATATTGCATAAACATTTGACTGTCAAAAAAATTTGTTCGCGTTGGATCCCACACAATTTGTCAATCGCCCAAAAAAAGGCTCGTGTCAATTGGTCGAAAGAAATGCTCAAAAAATACAGTCGCGGTGCTTCGAACCACGTCTATGACATCGTGACAGGTGATGAATCGTGGATTTACGCGTATGAGTCCGAAAGTAAACAGCAGACGACTGTCTGGGTGTTTCAAGATGAGCCAAATCCAACAAAAGTTGTTCGCGCACGAAGCACTTCCAAGCAAATGGTCGCCTGTTTTTTCGAAAAAACTGGACATGTCGCAACCGTACCACTAGAACAACGCAGAACAGTCAATTCTGAGTGGCACACAACCATTTGTTTGCCAGTTGTCTTCCAAGAAATCAGGTAAACCAACCGCCGAAGACGGATCACTCTTCACCACGACAATGCGAGCTCTCACACATCGGCTGCGACAACTGCATTTTTGAGCACCCAAAACATCGATTTGATGGGTCATCCGCCGTATAGTCCTGACTTGGCACCGAATGACTTCTTTTTATTCCCGTACGTAAAAAACAAACTGAGAGGTCAACGTTTTTCGACACCTGAAGAAGCGGTTGCTGCATTCAGAATGCATGTGTTGGAGATACCTCAATCAGAGTGGCAAAAGTGCTTCGACAATTGGTTCAAACGCATGCAAAAGTGTATAGATCTTCATGGGGAATATTTTGAAAAACAATAAAGTGATTTTCGATGATCAATATTTGTTTTTGTTCTCTAATCCCGAAATATAAAAGGCAACCCTCGTAATTATGAGAATGCGTTTCGCATGTAAACTTTCCGATTAAACTTGTTTGAAATTTCATTTTACCGTTGCAAACTGATAAGGTACCCCTATACATTGGATAATATATATAAATCAGTATCACCCGCTGTTAAAATAATTCACTAAAAATTCTTACATTGTAAGTACACTCTACACAATAATATATCTATACTCTACAAAATAAGAACACATTACCTTTGACGCTCGCAGCAGCTCTTCTGCGTCCCGATCGCATTTATCCGTCTTTTCCCCTTCGTGCAACAGGACATCCTCTATTCGTAGGTTAGCAACGTTCTCAGGTTTAACTGACGGTATCAGAGAATCTCTGGGCGAGGTGTTCATTTTCGGTACCACTTTTTGCACGTCACTCGCGGGCTTGATAACGTTTGATTTGATGTTCGTTAAATTTGTACTATTCGATAGTTCTTTTGGATTTGAAATATCACAGTCTTTAACTAGTAAAGCATTTTTATCGTTGCAATTCGGTTCATTGTTCATATGGCGCCGTTCGTCGGGCACATCGGACAAATATTGATCATTGGTATTTTGATTGTTTATGGAATTATTTTTATGGAAACAATTTTTTTCATTCTCATCGATCGTTAAACGTTTCGATGATGATGATGATGATTTTTCTTTACGAATGATATTGCCGTTTGTTCGGTCTTTGGTAGATCTACGAGTACTGTTGCTCGAACATTTTTCTTTGACTGGGCTTTTGCAGTTTTCTGTTGTTTTAGCGGTGGTACTGGTTATGTTAATAGCGCTGCCTTTTAATGCTGAGGTTGTTTCTGATGAAGTCAAAACAGCTCTACTCTCTGGTGTTGTAGTCACAGACGTCTGCTGTTGATTGTGCGGCTGAATATTTAATTGCTGGGGACTAGACACAGCTGGAGGGGTAGTCAGACTTCGCCGTGCCCTTGGAACATATACAGCCCTATCTGGACGTCGCTCTCTTCTCACTTGTCTACAATATGAATGAATAAGATTACGACATAAAACCGTCATACACTTGTTTTGTGTGGTTGCGTGCGATGGCACACTTACCTCTGACTGCTGGTGGACGTTGATGTCGATATTGTAACCGACGCTGGTGTGTCTGCATTGCTGCAATAATTTTGTGTAGTTTTTAGTGGATGTGGCAGAGGTTTGGCTGAAATGCAATTCGTATCTTTTGGCTGGAATGACAACAGATCTAGTTGTTGGTCTGAATGATGTTGTTCTTTGTTTTGGAAATAGTTTTCGTTGTCAACTGATTCCCCATGTCGACGTAAGGCCGGTGGCCGATATATATCCACAGAATTTGATTTGTTTACTGAAGCGACGAAAAATATTGTTGTTAATTCGTATAAAATGTAAATGTTTAAATGGCATATGTATGATAAAAATATAAACAGTATTTTATAGTGTTGTATGCTCACTGCATAGATTACAGAACTCGTAAAATCCCATAAATAAGCAAATAATTAATCCGAAGACTACATTAATTGCTTTGACCCGAATGAAGTGATGAAAATATTATGCAGCTCAAAAGTGTACTCCCGAAAACAACAACATTCCGATTGAATGTTATGTGTGTTGAATCCACTGCGTTCATTTTCTCGTCTTCTCTTCGATTGTTGCGAAAGAAAAAACAAAAATCCCAACGCCAGAGGCTAGTGTACGAAATTTAAAAGTAAACCTGAAAACAACTGAAGCAGTCGACCTTGAATTCGTGATTTTGCCGGTTTTTGTGTCAAGTAGAGAATAATCGGTGTGAGCAAAATTCAACTCACTGTCGATATTGAGGTTTGAGTTTTGAGTGTAAACTGACGACCGTTTGATAGTCATTGTGTGGGCTAATTAAAATTCTCTGACATGAATCGGATAATGACCTTTCTATTAACAGCATTTATGGATTAGTTGGAATAAAATTCAAGCGCCTGAACATTTATTTCAACTACTTTTAAGGAGTTAAGTAAATTTGCATTCGATGTTTAATGAATATGATGCTATGCCATGTTGACTGTTGAATATTTGTAGTAAAAGGCAACTGATGGAATACGTGCCAAATGTGACCTAAGCAGCAAGTAGCCGACATAGTGTGTTAGTAAAGTTTAGTTTGAGGTAGCAATATGAGAATTGTAAAAAACAATTTTCAATAAATTTTGGATAACAAACTAATGTAGATTTTAAAAAGTTAATATGATGGCAACCTGTGGTACTTAGGAAATGTAATAGCAAGAAATTTTAAATGGATATCATTACATCCCGTTTTTCGGATACTTATTGGTCATATGCGGACTACAAAGAGACTATTCGTGTCTTTATCTGCGCCCCACAAGATAAGCTGATGGATCACACCAATTTGCGGAAATTTTAAATGGATATCATTACATCCCGTCTTTCGGATACTTATTGGTCATATGCGGACTACAAAGAGACTATTCGTGTCCTTATCTGCGCCCCACAAGATAAGCTGATGGATCACACCAATTTGCGGGTCGACCCACACATCTCTGCACTGAAAGTTGTTTCGTCACAGAAGGGACAAAATATGAAACACCCACCCTGCGCTATAAGTTAGTTTTCATTAAGAGAAGTACACTCTCAATCACTAGGATGAGGCCACAAAGTTTGCAATTGATTTTCGCTCTTTATACATGTTGGAAATTTTGTACCCGGAAACATACGAGGGTTGCCTCTTATGTTTCGGGATTTGGCAACCCTAGTGTTGCAATCCGGCAATTGAGAGCTCTGTCATAAAGTTGGACATTTTTGAGGTTATACGCACTCAGAACGTTTTGACATACGAGCGCTATTTGTGTTGTTTACAGTAGCTTAAAAGATTCATCTCGGCCCAAAAATGGAATTAAATCGTCAACATTTTCGTGCGATTATTTTTTACAACTTTCGGCGTGGATTAACTCAGCAACAGTGCATGGATGAACTTAATTCAATTTTTGGCGATGAAGCTCCATCAAGGACCAGTGTTTATCGATGGTATGGTGAATTCAATCGTGGTCGTAGTTCACTACAAGATGAATTTCGTGAAGGTTGTCCAAAATCAGTTGTCGTTCCGAAAACCATTGATGCTGTGCGCGAACTGATATTGGAAGATCGTCATGTGACCTATCGTGAGATTGAGACAACCTTAGGCGTTAGTGGGACCAGCATACATTCAATATTGCATAAACATTTGACTGTCAAAAAAAATTTGTTCGCGTTGGATCCCACACAATTTGTCAATCGCCCAAAAAAAGGCTCGTGTCAATTGGTCGAAAGAAATGCTCAAAAAATACAGTCGCGGTGCTTCGAAACACGTCTATGACATCGTGACAGGTGATGAATCGTGGATTTACGCGTATGAGCCCGAAAGTAAACAGCAGTCGACTGTCTGGGTGTTTCAAGATGAGCCAAATCCAACAAAAGTTGTTCGCGCACGAAGCGCTTCCAAGCAAATGGTCGCCTGTTTTTTCGGTAAAACTGGACATGTCGCAACCGTACCACTAGAACAACGCAGAACAGTCAATTCTGAGTGGTACACAACCATTTGTTTGCCAATTGTCTTCCAAGAAATCAGGAAAACCAACCGCCGAAGACGGAGAACTCTTCACCACGACAATGCGAGCTCTCACACATCGGCTGCGACAACTGCATTTTTGAGCACCCAAAACATCGATTTGATGGGTCATCCGCCGTATAGTCCTGACTTGGCACCGAATGACTTCTTTTTATTCCCGTACGTAAAAAACAAACTGAGAGGTCAACGTTTTTCGACACCTGAAGAAGCGGTTGCTGCATTCAGAATGCATGTGTTGGAGATACCTCAATCAGAGTGGCAAAAGTGCTTCGACAATTGGTTCAAACGCATGCAAAAGTGTATAGATCTTCATGGGGAATATTTTGAAAAACAATAAAGTGATTTTCGATGATCAATATTTGTTTTTGTTCTCTAATCCCGAAATATAAAAGGCAACCCTCGTATACTACCTGCGAATAGGTACGTATTTTCCCAAAAGAAATTCATAAAATTAAAGGGTAATTAAGAAACGACCGTCGGAATTTTCCAATATCAAATAATAAACTACTTAAAAAGGGTATAAAAAAGTGCGTCACTTGGATGAGGCCATTGCGAACATTTCGTTGCAGGAGTGCACATGAACGATTTTTTTACAACTTTTGTTTAGAATATTTAAAAAAGTGTTGAAAAGAACTGTTTTTATTTCATTTGTAACACAAATGGGTTCCGGAAAGACGTTGACAGCGACAGAAATAGGACAAATAGATGCATTCAAGGATTTGGGATTCTCACGCCGAGAAATAGCAAGGACGCTTAAGAGAAGTAAGACTATTGTAAACAGTTATCTTGCGGATCCACAAAAATTTGGGAAACATCAAAAAGGACGCACATCTGAAGCAAGAACATCACGAGAAAAGCGGTTGATTCTATGGCTTGCCTCAAATTCTACTCTACCAGCGACTAAAGTAAGGGCCAAAAGCGGAGTGTCAGCCAACATAGCAACGGTCCGAGGGATAATAAAAAAAAAGGTGATACTATCAAGAGAAAAAAATTGAAAAAGAAATCTGTTTTGAGACAAGTGCACGAGGAGCATTGAATGAATTTTGCAGGAGAACATGTCGCTTGGGCCAGTGAATGGAAACGCGTTGTCTTTTCGGATGAAAAAAAGTTTAACATTGACGGCCCCGATGGTTTCAACTGTTATGTCCATGATCTGGGAAAGAAGGAGCTTCTTTTGGCAAGACATCACAGCAGTACATCAGGTGTCATGGTGTGGAGAGCTATTACCTACGACGGCACAATCGAGTTGGAGTTTTTGTCCACAACAATGAACGGAAACAACTACAAATGTTTGCTGAAACGGTCATTTCCAAAAATTAAAAACATTTTCGGATCCCTGCCTTGGATTTTCCAACAAGACAATGCCAATATAATGGGATCTTAAATTCCAGACATTTTTCCATCCCCTGCCTAAGGGTGAATATCTGATCAATCGCTGATTTGCCTGGGATGAAGCCACACTGATATTGACCAATGATGACTTTAGCGTATGGGACTATCCGATCTTGTAGAATAGAGGAGAGTATCTTATAGGCGGTAATCAGCAATGTTGTAGCCCATATAGTTGCTATGCTTCTTATGTATGGGGCAAATTAGTCCACGACGCCAATTTTCCGGCATCTCCTCTTGCTCCCATACGTGCACCACGATGTCATGAATTGCGTGATGTAACGCTGTCCCTCCTTGTTAGCTGATATGCCATCAGCTCCTGGGGCTTTATTTGATCAGAGTTGTCTTATGGATTTTAATGTTTCCTCAATGCTTGGGTAGTAGGGTTGGAGACGGAATAGGGAGTTCCGTTAAAGGCAAAATTAATTAGAATCAGACAGCAAAAGTGTAGCGTTGAATTTTAAGTAAAAACGAAGGAAGAATAAAAATAAAACTCAAGGAAAACCCAAACAAAAGGCCTTTTCAAGACCAACTCCCGAAAGACGACCAAGGCGATTGGCCCCTTCTGCCAACAAGGAGGTACACCACCTAACGTGGCAAACGCCCCGGGAAGCATACCATTTGCTCAACGGGCTCCAGCGAAGAATCAAAGCTAGTTGGGGAAACAAAGTAAGTAATAAATACAACAAAATAAAAATAAGTGATGTATAGCAATATACAATAGGGGGTGGGAGCGAACATACAGGGCAAAGTCTCTGCTTTCAACCCAGCGAAGGCCAGGACTATTCTTGTCCCTGCTCTATCCAAGTTGACATGCAGTCTCCACGTGACACCCCTGGATAGCTACTTTGGCACCCGCCAAGTAGTGACCAATGCATGCAGCGACATCCTGAGAGAGGTTGGCCCAAGGCGAATAACCTTGCCCGGAAAAACGAATTATTATGGACACTTTAACAAGTCTCGGATATGGATCGGATACCGGTGGAGAGACTTGTGGCGTCTCTAACAGATACACACGCAATAACAAGCAAATAGTGAAGAACACCGAACGAAAATCGAATAAGATAATGCATCAGACCCGTATACCAAAGCGATAATATAACAATTCACATCAGTGGAATATACTTTCGTTTAAAAATCGAATTTAAAAACACGGCCAGTAGCCTGATGGGTAACGCTTAGGTTCAATTTTTGGTGATTCTACCTGTCATAGCGTCAGTCCGAATCACACGTTCTTCTTCACTATCATTTCAAACGCTATAGACTTGCTAAATAAGGCCAATACCGGATGCCGGTTGTAGTGCCGATGATGATGATGATAAGTTATAAAAAATTTTAGTTAGTTCAGTATTTAAGTTAGATATAAGCTCCCGTCGGGGAGCCTCTGGCGCAAGACTAATGACCTTGCCCGAAAAAAAAATGATAATGGAAAATTTAACAAGCCCCAGGAATTGCTAAATAAGACCAAGGCTGGTTCCCGGTTGTAGTGCCGATGATGATGATGAGGTAAAAACAACAACAAAAGCAACGTTTTTTCTGTTCTTCATTTTCTTTGTAACCAACTAAGTGTTCATTAAAATTCATGTAAACAAAAACATTCCGGTTTGTTCAGTTCAAAAAATCAAATTTTTTTTGCTTAATCGATAGTTTTATCCTTCAAAAATAATATGTTAAAATTTGGAAACGAAATCTTTGGCGGTTCCAAAGTTATAGGTCATTAAAGGGTCGGGTCTCCCGCGGATACAAATTCGTATGATAGGTGGCAACTACCGTGTATTAAGAAAGATGCAGACTATCCATTTATGGGCATTAATTTGCTTCGCTGTTGGCTTGGGCCAACTGCCACTTCTTTGAATATGTCGTAATCTTGTTCATGAGAAGGAAAAAGTATTTAGTGTAAACGTGGTCTCAGAGCGTGCAGTGCTCGCTTTTAGGCGTCCGTTTCATACGTTTTTCAACGGTAAATTTTTCTAAAGGTTCGCGTAAGTCAGTCGGCTGAAGAAATGGCAAAAGAAATTTGGGCAACATACTACCACAAAATATCAACCGATGAAAATCTGCAACATCAAAACTGTCCAGAGGGCCCGGAGTCATGGTGCAAATGGAAACGCGCGGAAGCTGCGAATGAGCTGTCAAAGTTCCACTACGACAAACCTCCCTTGGATCCTAAAGTACGAACAGCTATTTACCCAGATTACGTAAAATTGACAGATCCCGATTTGTTAAAAAAAATGCGAGGGAGGTTTCACGCAAAATAACAACAAAAGTTTCAATGCTAGTATCTGGCAAATGGCGCCAAAACATACATACAATGGTAAGAAAATCATTGAAGTTGCGGCTCTTGCCGCAGCTTGTATGTTTAATGAGGGGTTTTTACCCGTATTGCTAATAATGCAAGTCATGGGCATCGAGAGCGTTTGCGAACGAGAGGGACAGAGATCGGCTGCAAGACGCTGACCGCAGCCTAGTATACAACTCGCACGAGGCACGAACAGCGAGGAAAAAGGCGAAAATGCAACTGGAGGATCAATTCGAAGTCGTGGAAGGAATTGTTTATGGTCCAGGAATAGATGTCTAGTTGTTAGTATAAAAAATCCCGATGATTTCATGAAAAAAATCACTTTTATCTTTTGTCTAATTTATCTCCAAACTTTGAATGCGTTTTTTTTTCGAAACGACTGTTTTGAGTGCGGTGTAAGCGATAACATGAAAACGGTGCATGCGATTCTTATGAAAATTCGCACACATATTTTTAACAAGCACACGCAAATTGTGAGCGAATTACTTATTTATTTATTTATTAATTTTTTTAGTTATAACTAAAATATAGAGTAAAAAAGGGCCGAAAAATCAATTTTTTTTCAATAGTCCGCCATTTTGTTGTTTTTTATCAATTTTAAATTTTTGTTCACTCACAGTGGGCTAAATGTATTTAGGTTTAATAAACTTTTTGCATTTTTCGTATTTTTTCACCGGGGACGGCTAACTTTGAACACCTGGAGGCGGGGGGGTTTCCGGTTCCGGTGTGACTCGACAAAATTTACAAACGTAGTCGAAAGATAATAAAATGTTTAAAAAAAATTGTTGTTATATCTTTAATACTTTCTCTTAAAAAAAATTATGAAAATAACCTATTTGTTGACCCGACAAACCGGAATGTCCCCTTAAGAGAGTCCGCAAGGGAGCAGTAAGTCCGGAAATAAGATACTGTGACGCATATGACAATCAGTACTGGAATATTCTAGAGAGTCCGAAACAGAGTACTAGAATATTCTATAAAGTAATGGAAAACTGGAGACTAGGAACAGTAGAACATTCAAGGCAATGGAACGGAAGGAAACGAAACGCTGAAACAGTATAAATACGCCGCACACAGAGCATAGTGATGAGTCATGAGTAAGAAGTAGAACGTGAAACAAGCGATAAGTCTCGAGCGAGAAGTAAGCAGTAAAATACGCGATAATTAAGAAAGTGTTTACAAAGAAAACGTTAAGTGTACGGTAAAAAGTAATAATTGTTATTACGGATTAATAAAATGTCACAATCGATTTAACGGCTCTTATTTATTTTAAAATAATTAATCCAGCGAACCCTAAGCTCGCTACAATACCATAAGCTAGAGTTTAACGAATTTTGTCTAGCGAGTAAGTAAGATTGAATAAAAGGAAGAAATAAAAAATGATATGAAATATGAAAATGAATGACAGGGGGGGTGCGTGATTATCTTATCAATATCATTATTGGCTAGTATAAATAAGAAAGGGCCCAGGTGGTTACCTTGAGAGTCGCCATCTGTTCATTATAAAAGTGAATTCCTGAATGCTTGGGTTAATAGTGCTTGCCATTCATTGCTTCAGGCAACACATTTCAATTGTCAAATGTAATTTTCAAAAGGTCACCGGAAAATTTCATCACAACAAAAAATATTACGTTTTTACTTCGCACACCACCGTTAAACTATGTCCAGTTTAAAACTATCCGTTCTTTTTACGCGAGTTCGACCACTGGATCGCAAGAGTGCTTCAATGTTCCAGGACAACCACTTTTTGCTCCTTTAAATTCCTCAATCCCTCGTCTCCTGTAGCTCTCCTTTTTTCTTGGTTCTTCCACGTGTTCTCTCCGGGGTTCCGTCTGCTTCTGACGTTTTCTTTGCCAGTTTCATGTATTCTCCAGTATTCCTCTAGATGGCTCCAGAATCGGTGTGTTGATGTCGTATTAGTTGGCTTAAGGCTCGGTGCGACGCAATGAGGTCACGCTAACGGTTGACAAGTGTGTCGGTTTTGAATCTGTGACAATATAATGTCTTTAAGCAAAATTGAAGATAAACATATCGTACAGTTTTCCAAAGACAGTTTGTCGGGAGTGCTATGCAAAGACTAACTCACCCTCGAAATTATTCCCCATGTCATTGTGCCCAAATTGGATGAGGTGAACTGCCTTTTGCATCTATTAAAGGAGCTATAAATATTTCGCTGCGTTTTTCGCATTTAATGTCAAGATAGATTTGATAGGTTAAAAAATTTACAAATAATCGGAGATCGTGCCGAAGGAAATAGTTGCCATATTTTTTATCGCTCAATTTAGGAACTACATTTACGACGTAATATCATCATGCGGTCAATCTCGGTTGTGTAAGACCGTAGTCTTGGCAAATGTCCATGCAAAAAGCACCATCAACTTCACCACAAGTTCATACGATAACGAATTTGTGCAAAAAGGTGCAGGTGAAGTATTAGTCTTGTTGCTTTGAAATGACCCCAAAAGATTGAAACAAGCGTGTAAAAGACCATTCGAATTGAAACTCCATTAATTATGAAAATTAATGCACAAACCTGTCTGCGCAATATCAATTGTTTTTAAATCGCCTGGAGTGGGAAATATTGCTTGGATATCATACAAAATAAAGAGTATGTTGTAGTAAAATTAATTTGCTTTCCAATTAATCAATTTCGCTATCCATTCGCTATTTATAAACAGGTTATGATGCCTTCATCGTTGAATTTAATCAAATTTATGTCACACCTAAAGCACAGACAATTGTATAAACATTTTGTTATTATTTTTTCTTTTAATTTCCAAATAAAGTTATGTTTCTGACCGGTTCCCAACTCGAGTACTTTTTTAACTTAAACTAATTATTCTAATTTCTATTCATAATTTATACCAGCCATTTGAGTTGTATTTGTTTTGTTCAATCACTTATTAACCTTGAACTAAGTTTATTCATTAAATGATATATTAGCATATGCAAATGTATGTTATACTAGTCCGGTCCGTTTCGACAATGTTGTTCAACCGAGACTTACTTTTGTTCGGCTATAACTCTTGACTACATTTGAATTTTATTTGGAAACACTGAAATTGTGTGGTATGATGAAGATATGAAATAAAAAATGCATCCAACTGCAACAAAAAAAGGGAATTTACGCCCACAACATTTTGAAATTATGACTTTTTGTCTTTGTTATATATTTCCCATTCCTTCGATTGCCACAGAAACTAATTGCCTCTATGCACTACGTCAGTACCTCCGCCGCTTCTAGTATGGTGCTTCATCATAGGAGATATAAACTAGATAACAATCGAAAAAACCGGTTTCGTGATTTGTTTGTTCACTGCGTAACCCACTGGGGCAGATGTTTCTCTTTGGGAACTATTTGCATTTATTATAATTCTTAAAAGTCGTCTTGTGAATTTTCCTCTTGGTATACATTATTATTAGTGTTTTTTCATGTGAGATTATGGGTAAGTAATGAATTTTTGTATCGATGAAAGGAACAGTCGTGACTTTGTATCACTTCCTTATTGTATCTGTCTGCATATTTAATCGCAGACAATAGGGTGATTCTATGCAGGGCACGTTAACTGCTTTATTTCCAAACCAAACTAATTAATTAAAGCTATGTATTTTTATACATACGCACGCATAGTGAGGAACAAAGTACTGAAAGAGAACAGAACAAACTGTATTAGCATGGCAATCACAGCTTATGTAGCGAATTAACAAATCCTCGCGTACACGTGGCCATGTACGTTCGAGCCTATCCTCTCCTACTTTACTGGCATGTCTGAATTCTCCCTTGGCCCTCTCATCCCTCTACACATTCAACAACACCAAGTTATAAAAAAACTTGAAGAACTGAAAAACGATTTCAGTCCCGGCCCAGACGGACTCCCTGCTATCCTCTTAAAAAAATGTTCCTCTTCTCTCTCCCGCTCGCTTCAATCTTCAATCTATCCCTTGCACAAGGTCTATTCCCTAACATTTGGAAATCCTCTTACATAACCCCCATACATAAAAAGGGGCCAAAAAACGATATATCCAATTATCGTCCCATTGCTAAGCTTTCTCACAATCCTAAACTGTTCGAAGGCCATTTATATGATGCGTTACGTTTTCGCTGCACACCCATCATTTCTCCTAACCAGCACGGCTTCCTCTCCGGCAGGTCTACTACTACCAACCTTGTCGAATTCACATCCCACACACTCCTTGCCCTAGAAAACGGCGATGAGGTCGATGTAGTCACTACCGACTTCAGCAAGGCCTTCGACAAAATCTCCCAGAACCTCATTCTCTTGAAGTTATCTTCCCTCGGCCTTGAACCCCTGCTGATCAAGTGGATCTCATCCTATCCCAATTATCGAAACTGCCGCGTGCGATTTAGATCTACCCTCTCCGATCCTTTTTTCCCAACGTCAGGTGTCCCCCAAGGCAGTCATCTCGGCCCTCTCCTATTTAGCCTAACCATAAACGACATAGGCTCTTGTTATTGTTTTTATATATAACAATTTGAATATAGTTAATTAATATGTTTAATAGTTGTCACTATATTTAAAGTAATTGAATTGTGCAAGGACTTACTTGGGATTTTATCTTGATTTTTCTTATGCTGGGTTTTGTCTGCTGTCCAGTTGCAGGGGGCGTAGAGTGTCGTGCTCCCCTGTTAATTTAGTAGTTCAATTGTGGTGTGATTCCAACGCTGCTTATTTTCCAGTCCGGTAGATAAAAATGTTCCTTTTTTCATCGGAGATTGACGGCGAATTGTCAGTTTTCCGAATTTAATTTCGATGTATTATTTTTATTTTATTATTTTTTTCTCCGCCAAGTAGAATTTGCATAAAGTAGTTTATGCAAATTAGCTACTTGGCGCGTTATTTCCTTTTACAGGTAAAGAGGGGAATCAAAGGGGGATTAGTGGGATTCTGGGGGGACCTGGACTCAATGTCGGTCCGTAACAATACCTTCCCCCCTTAAATAGTGATAGCTTCATTCTTAGAAGAGGAATGAAGCTTGGCTACTTAAGTATTAAACTGTAGCATTTATCCTTACACCGTCGGTGGTGTATTTTCTTCCCTTGTTTGTCGTGGTTTCTTCTGCTTTTGGCTTCCTCTATTCGTAATAGGGTTTTAGCCTATTATTGTGCACCACCACATTTCTTCTCCCTACCTTAACGACGCTATTTACCGGACTATTTATTTGCACTACCTTGTAGGGACCCCTCCATATGGGAGCTAATTTTCCTTGCTTTTGAGCATTACGTATTAAAACTTTGTCGCCCACATGGAACGTGAATGGGCGTATCTTACGGTCGTAGTACTCTTTCGACTTCTTCTTGGAAGTTAATAGGTTACGCCTTGCTATTTCGTACGTATGTTGAAGTTTGTACTTCAATAGCTTATGGTAACTGTCATGGTTGTATACCGGTTCCGGAGGTTGCTTTATGCTTGTCGGTACCTCCGGGGTGAACCCAAATAGACAGTCCATTGGCGTAAGCTAGTACCTTCGTGTACATTGGTGTTGTATACGAATGTTGCCGTCCTCAGGTACTGGTCCCATGATTGGGAATTCCCATCCACAATGCTTCGCAGGTAATCTACGAGTGGACGATGGGCTCTTTCTAAGGCTCCATTTGATTGTGGGTGGTACGCTGAGGTTTGTAGTTTTTTAATACGGAGCAGTTTGCACACGCTTTTAAACAAACTGCTTAGGAAATTGCTTCCCTGATCGGTGACCAGTTGCTTCGGAACACCATACCGAGCAATTATTTGGTCGAAAAAGACTGTGGCCACCGTTTCTGCCTCCGCATCTGCGAGAGCGTAGCAATCTATATACTTCGACAAGTTGTCTTGGAATGTAAGTATATATTGATTGCCGGTTGGAGTGCGATCAAGAGGACCTACTATATCTAAGTATACTTTGTCGAAAGGCCTCTTTGCAATGTCGGTTATTACCATGGGCATACGTATGTTCGGTGAAGATTTCATGGTTTGACATGTTTTACATACTTTGATGTATTGTTTAATGTCGCGCATCATGTTCTTCCACCAAAAATTTCTACGTATTTTGTGGTACGTTTTACTCACTCCTTGGTGTCCGCCCAAAGGAGGATCATGGTATTCCCGGAGTAGGAACTGAATGTCTTCAGGATTGGTTATCTCCATTCCTTTTTCCGTGCAGGCCGGAATGGGATCCTCGTTAAGAGAGGACTTATCGTCATTTGGACTATCCTGAGTTCCTTCGCTTGCCCTTAACTTTTTAGCTTGGGCGCGTGTTAGTACATTGCACCTTGGTAGTGTGGGAGTCTCATCACAAATTTGCGGGATACGACTCAAGGTATCCGCATTAGTGTTGTATTTACCGGGTTTATATTCGATTTGGTAGTCGTACTCCAGTAGTCCAGTGTCCTGTCACAGCTTTCGAGGAAACCATGTAGTTCCCTCGCTGCGTTAGGCCCTTTCTGGCCACTATATACCTCCACGTTTGCTTGGACTAGGTCCAGAATTTTTTCCGCACCCAACATAGCGGCGACGGGTTCTACCGATATAATTTCCGCGGATAGCTGCCTTGTGTGGCTCCTCGTCTGCATTAACGGTAATGCTAACACGCGTTTAATTAATTTCGTACGGAGGCTACCCGGATTATTCTGACCGTAGTTCGCTTTATCCCGTAGCGAACGAAAACACGATAGTGGAACAATAATCCAACGATGAGGGGTTAAATCTATTTAAATTATTTAAATAAACTTCCCAACGATGAGAGCTAAGAACTAATTTATACGACCCAACGATGAGAGACTAGACCCATTCTATATAAATAAAAGAAAGAAAAAGACAAAAATCTGCAAAGAGAACACTAAAACAGTGGAAAAATTGTTTGGTAAACTATCTCCAATTATTCTTCCCAACGTTGATTTCGTCCTCTTTCCTGTAATTGGAAAATAAACCCGAGAAAAGGAGAATATATTTTTTTATTTATGTTATTTGTTATTTCGGATGGCTTTTTTTTTTTTTTTTTTTTTTTTAAACCTAGCCGCTAGTTCCGCTAGTCGGCGTAGGGACGTTAGAGCCTCGGGGCTCTTCCACCACTGGATTTATATCCCCGACGGCTTTGATATAAATTTCCAGCTGGTGGTTACCGGCTGCGCCAATTTGTTATTGTTTTTATATATAACAATTTGAATATAGTTAATTAATATGTTTAATAGTTGTCACTATATTTAAAGTAATTGAATTGTGCAAGGACTTACTTGGGATTTTATCTTGATTTTTCTTATGCTGGGTTTTGTCTGCTGTCCAGTTGCAGGGGGCGTAGAGTGTCGTGCTCCCTGTTAATTTAGTAGTTCAATTGTGGTGTGATTCCAACGCTGCTTATTTTCCAGTCCGGTAGATAAAAATGTTCCTTTTTTCATCGGAGATTGACGGCGAATTGTCAGTTTTCCGAATTTAATTTCGATGTATTATTTTTATTTTATTATTTTTTTCTCCGCCAAGTAGAATTTGAATAAAGTAGTTTATGCAAATTAGCTACTTGGCGCGTTATTTCCTTTTACAGGTAAAGAGGGGAATCAAAGGGGGATTAGTGGGATTCTGGGGGGACCTGGACTCAATGTCGGTCCGTAACACTCTTGCATCAACCACTCCTTCATCTCGCTTTATGCGGATGATTCCCAAATTTTGAAGACAATCCGCTCTCCCCTAGACTCTTCAATTCTCCAATCGGATCTTGACAGCTCTCCCCTAGACTCCTCAATTCTCCAATCGGATCTTGACAGCTTTTCGACTTGGTGCCAAAATAATTTTCCCAGAACTGAATATCGCTAAATGTCACACAATCACCTTCTCTCGGAAGCGTTCCCCACACAGCCACGCTCCTATCTCTTACTGAATCAACCGATTACATCGGTTGAATCGGTTCATGACCTGGGCGTCCTATGCGACAAGGAACTCAAATTTACCGCACATATTGATGACATAATCCTTAAGGCCAACGCAGCCCATGGGTTTGTAAAACGCTGGTCGAAGGAATTCCTAAACCCCTATGTCACCCGATCACTCTACACAACTTTTGTCCGGCCACTACTCGAATATGCTAGTCAGGTCTGGTCCCTGTATCAATTGTCTCACATTCGTAGGATTGAGGGCGTTCAACGTCGTTTCTTGCGCTTTGCCCTCCGTGGGCTAAACTGGGAAAATCCGCTGACTCTACCACCATACACAAACCGGCTCCCTCTAATCAATCTAAGCACACTTGAAGAGCGCAGAATCCATGCTTCGACTTTTTTACGTGCCCGCTCATCACATTTCTTACGGCGCTAATGAACCCATCTCGCGCATGCTACGACAGGCCAACTCTTTCCCCACCTTCTTCGATTTCAGCCCCCCCCCCCCCCCCCCCTTTCAAACGGCGCCTCAGAAGAAATCCGTCTTAACTCCGCCTCTCCCTTCAATAACCCCTCTACCCTGCAATCCTACCTCTCCTCTCCTTCTCTCAAACTAGTTCTCCCCCACACCTTTCCAACCCCACCTACAATTTCAACCTCTCCCCTCACCCCACTAACCTCGCCCCTCTATCTGTCCGTACACACGCCCTCCACTGTCTCACCAATGCCGCATTTACCACCCCCACATATACTCGCTCTTCCCTAGCCTCCTACCTCCCCTATCGCCCAGTCTTCTTCAACTTCCTGGTTTTTTTCTCCTTTTTTCGATTTAATAATGTCTTAATTACTACTCTAGATTTTAAGATAGTCTGTAAGGTTTTATTTTAATTTAATTTAAGCTTGCATTAAGCCAAATAAATGGGGGTTCTGCCCTCACTAAACACTAAACATGTTCCACGGCAGATTGCTGGCGAGTCATGGTCCTCATTTGCCCAAACAGGAAAGAAGAGAGATGCAAGGTCAAAGGATGAAGAGGCTCCAGAAAGAGAAACCGGGAGAGGCAACATTAAGTAAAATATACCACACCCGGACTATATAAGAATATTTAAAACATGGGAAAAACATATATAGATATATTGAAGTTCATGAAGGCCAATCCAAGTGAACTCGGAAATAGCGTGAATAAAGTTCGGAAGACAACAAAAGGGGCATTGCTGCTAGAACTGAAACGCCGACCAGAGGCCACCACTGAGGCACTGAAAGCAAAAGTACAAGTATTAAAGAAAATGCCAATGTGAAAACAGTGACACAGGAAATCACGGCGAGTGTCGTGATCTAAATGAGGTTGCCACTGTAGAGGAAATTCTGACAGCGATCGCTATAGAGTTCCCTCCACTGAAGGCAATCCCAATGGAAACGGTAAAGGGCTTAAGAAGGAAACTAGAAGGCACACAGGCTGCCAAGAGAAAAGGCTGGCTTCTCGCTGGCTACAGGTTTCGTATGGGTCGGAGGAGTGAGGTGCCGACTACGAAAACACATCACACCCACACGATGTTTCAGATGCTGGCAATACTGACATGTGAAATCCGAAGAAGATCGTTCGGACAACTGTCTGAAATGCGAAGAAAAAGCGCACAAAACGATGGGCTGTCAAGCACAACGCAAATGCATGTTCTAGGAATCAGGATGCGAAGGCGGTAACGAACACACAACAGGGGGCTACAAATACCGAGCATTTAAAAACGCGATGGCCAATCTTGTGAATAAAAATGGATAGATTTAAGTATATTCATTAAACTAAATCAATAGACCACACAAGGTCTCCTTTTCCAAACGGTTAAGGAATATGGTGCCGACGTGGTACTCATCAATGAGTAGTACAGGATGCCTGGCATTGGCACAATGACATGGGAAGAAGACAGCAGCGGCCATCTAGAGTACTGGAAATTCCCCAATAGAACACAGAATTGACCAGCGAAGGCAGGATTCGCCTTTGCTAAGATCAGAGGAATTCATTTCTACTGCTGTTACGCGCTACCAAGGTGGGTATTATTGTGGCGAGCGAACGGCCACCAATGAATGTAATGACCTCCGGCGACCAGGGGAATGACGTCTGGGACGACCTGGAAGCACTCCGTGTCAGCTGGACTTTGGTCTATGGCCTATGGTCCACTGGGACGAAGGACACAGCAGCCTGGAACTCAACTACACCGATGTCACTGTCAGACAAATATATTTTCTGTCCCTTTAGATAAGATTCAAAATGCACAATACAGTTCGAATATACTGGAAGAGTTTAAAACAACTCTTTATTTTATTGTAAGGCTAAGTCTCGATATAATGTTGGTCTAACGGATGGCAGACAGACTGCACTGTGCGGACGCTGATGAACAACTAACTGAAAAGACGTTAGTCACACATTCAAATTTGAATAAGTTCGCTGACGACGAAGCACTGTCAGCTGGATGCTAACAGGTGTGTCATGTGTGGTGGTTGGGGAGTGTACTAGACGATAAATGTACTAGATTCTCCCCGCTGCATTTAATTGCGAATCCGCAACAGTGGGAAATGGAAGAATTCAAATGTTTTTTGGATCAAGTAACCCAAAAAGCTAGAGCTAAGAGCCCCTTACAATTGCTGGAGATTTCAACGCATGGGCAGTAGAATGGGGAAGCGCCAGGACCAATAGTTGAGGCCAGTGTTTGATGCCCAAACCAGCCCTCTCTCTCTCTCTCTTGAAAATAACAAATTAAATATATAAAAACTAATAAAAAAACAACAACGTGGAATAAAAGGAAACGAAAAAGTAGTAGGCGTTGAAAATAAGTCAAAAGGGAAAAATAAATAACTATTCCTGCGCTGGATATATTAAACTGATTGCAGGATAACAGACATCCATCAACGCATTATCAAGAGATATAATTTTATTTAACAATCCGCAGAATGATTTGATTCAAATACCTGAATAATACCTGAAGAATAATTTAAAGCAATCCAACAAATTAAGCAATATAAGACCTAAGTGGTTTCAGAGGCCTACAGCTATATCTTCATCCTCAACATTTACCTGGCGAATTTTTCTTCCTTATTACTCATATCATCATTAACAACTAGCGACTCAGGATTCAACACCCCCAGCAACCAGAACAGTCATAACCAAAGAGGCGAACAATTCAAGAAAGTACAACGGTGAATACCCTCCTCATTATTTAACCCCTTTAGTTATAATATATAAACGTTTTGTGCATAACACCAGACACTACTAGAAGTCCTCGCGGTACTAGATGTAGTGCTACTTAATAATGGCGTTGAGGACACTTTTATAAACGAGAGAGGCCGATCCAAAATCGAGATCACCTTTACCAGCTCCATGTTGGGAAAAAATATGGAGTGGCGAGTTTTAGACATCTACACCCATGCTGACCACCAAGTCGTGATGTACTAAATATAAGGTGGCGCAAAATTAATCACCCTATCGGAAGATGTTATAATTTTTGCAAATGGCGTCGTACGTCAATCATATTTGACATTAGTGAACTAGACAGCTGCAATATACAAACACACAGGCCATGGAGGGTTATACTCCTCAAGAGTGTGGAATAATCGTGTTGATTTTTTTTGACCAATAATCGGTCGGTGGTGTTAGCGCAGCGTGAATTTCGACGTCGATTTCTTAATCGTGTCGCGCCAACTGGCCAAACATTCTGGCGCTTAGCTAGTCGACTCGAGCAGACTGGAACCACGGGAGACCATGCAGAGTTGGCCGCCACCGGACTGGTCGTTCGGCTGAGAATATCGCGGCTGTGGCTGCCGATGTCGTTGAGAACGAAGAAACATCAACCAGACCACGGGCCACACAATTGGGCATCACCAGACGGACCATATGGCGAACTTTAGTGATACACCTACACATGTTCCCGTACAAAGTGCAACCAGTGCATCAGTTAATGCCTGCCGACCGTCAGTCGCGTGTGAATTACTGTCAAGTCATCCTTAATCTCAACAACGAAGAGGACGATTTTGTGTTGAAAATCATCATGAGCGGCGAGGCCCATTCCCACTTAAGTGGTTACGTCACGTCAATAAGCAATATCTTCGTTTCTGGGGCACTGAAAATCCGCGTGATGCACGAAGATCCATTGCATCCACTCAAAGCCACGGTGTGGTGCGGTGTTTACACGGGAGGAGTGATTGGGACATGTTCTTTTGAGGACGCCATTGGCAAGACGGTCACTGTTACTGGCGAACGCCACAGGGCCATGACTTCTTCAGACACTTCTTACTGCCGGAATTGGATGAGCGGGGCTTGGTGAACATGTGGTTTCAACCACACACACAGTACAAGGTACAATGAATATTGTGGCGGAGGCGTTTCCTGGTCGCGAAATCTCCCGTTCTGGGGATTTGGCATGGTCAGCAAGATCGCCCGATTTAACCATCCCAGACTTCTTTCTTTGGGGCTACTTGAAGTCGCGGGTTTTTACCAACAAGCCTCAGACAAGCGCTTAAGGAGAATATTCGACAGGAATGCGAACAGTTATCACCGGAAATCTTGCGGAAAGTCATGGAAAATGCGATAAAACGAGTACAAATGTGTACCAACACTGTCGGGAGCCACTTGGCGGATATCATCTTTTCAACTTAACAGAAAAACTTGTAAAGGTCCAAATAAAGTTTTCCGCCACTCAAGATCATTTTTTTTTATTTAGTAAAAAAGTGATTCAAAAACAAAATTGGATGATTAATTTTGCGCCACCTTGTACTTCCACACAGGCGATTCATCACTGGCAGATTGGCGAATAAAGTCCAGAAAAATGGGTGGAAAGAGAAGGACCTCGATGCAGTATTCCTCCATTATATACGACGCAGAGGCCGATGTGAACAGGTAGGCTGGAAAAGTCATGAAGTGTCTAACTAACGCCAGCGATGCTTCTATGCCACCACAAAGACAACCAGAAAGGACAATCAAACCAGTGTATTGATGGAACCCAGAAACCGTCCATGTGCGATCGGAGTGGAACAGATTATGAAGCTTGCAACAAAGAGCAAATAACCGTAACACCTACCCAGACCTACACACGGAATTCGTCAAGAAACGGAGAGAGTTGAGGAATATGATCAGCAAGAGTAATTATGATGCGTTTTGCTCCCTAAGGGATGAATTAAATAACAACTCATGGGGCAGCACCTGTAGGATAGTCATGAAAAGACTACACAACAACAGTAGTCAAATGAAAAGGAGTAAAAGTGACGTGGCTAGAATCGTTGCTGTCCTCTTCCCGCAGTGTGATGATGTGACGAGAGCGCAAGAGGAATCGAACATCACTGAAAGAGAAATACCTCCAGTGACCACCCAAGAGGTGCTCTTGGGTGCAAGGGTCTTAAAAACAACAAGACTGGATGGGATTCCTAACGCTATGGTTATAAAAAAAACAGGAAGTCCGCAGCAGTCTCTTCACGACCTGCCTCTAAAGAGGACACTTTCCTCAACAATGGAAAAAACAGTGACGTGTGCTTATACCAAAATGAGTCAAGAAGCTAGACGCGTAGTCGTATTATCGCCCGGTGGCGCATGCTAGAGACAACGGGGAAACTGCGTGAGCGAGTAATTGCCACTCACCTGGAACAATTCACTGATGGGACATCGGGGCTCTTTGAATGGCAGGATGGGTTTCGGAAACGTAGATCAACCGGTAAGGCACTATATGTGGTGGGGGACATCGCTCGCGATTAGATACCTGGAGCACGATGGATGGGATCAACCAAAAATATTACGCCGTGGTAACACTAGACGTTAAAAATGCATTTAACTCGATGAACTGAAATCGGATTCTATCGGGTTTTCCAACGTCTGCAAATTATAAAAATTTACTACCGTTGTCAGTTGTTTTCTATCGGGTTGTCAAGTCCATTTCTATCGGGTTTTCCAATAAAGACTTGACAACTTAGAATTTAATTTGTGAACGCACCCTGTCACTAATCAGCGAACTGTCACTGTCAATGTATTCAGTAAACTCAACATTTTCATCATGGTTAAGTACACGAACGAACAACATCTGCAAATTATAAAAATTTACTACCGAAAAAAAGTTGTCAAGTCCCTATTGGGAAACCCTACACAAGGTCGATCTACAAGTACCACCCTACTTGGAACCACGGGAATATAAAACAACAGCGGGTGTATTCCAGGTTCGCTGTTATGGAATATCATGGCTAATATAGCAGAAGTACGAATCATTGGGTATGCAGACGATTTGGCGACAGTTGCCGTAGCTAAATATCTAGATGATCTGGAGAATATCTGTTGCCTCTCC
This sequence comes from Microdon myrmicae, assembly GCA_963931805.1. Lineage (NCBI taxonomy): Eukaryota > Metazoa > Arthropoda > Insecta > Diptera > Syrphidae > Microdon > Microdon myrmicae. The sequence continues at coordinate 118,924,516 of OZ007498.1, read as the reverse complement.
CTTGTGAGTAGGGCTCGAATATACTCACAGCTAGGCCAGTTTGTCATAAGAGGCGACTAAAGGCCGAGTGGTGGGGTTCCAACGCTCTGCCGTCTAGTGAAATACCATCCCATCAAGTCGTAGGCTCCGTGAAATGGTCGGGAGAAATCCGTGGCAATTTTTCGAAGTTTGGCTGATGGACCGGTTCGAGAAAAGGTTAATTTACGTGATAGTCGGTCCCATGGTGTACATTCCCGTCACGCTGTACATTCCGCGATATCATTGGGAGAAATCTTCGACTATGCTTCGGATGTATGGCTGATGGCCCGGACTGACACGGAGATAAGTTATGATGGCACCTCCTGAGATAAAGAATTCTGGAGGTAAACTAGTTTCCCATTTGGATTTCCGGGGGGCTATATGGGGTAGGACGTGTGGTGTGCCGTCGTTGGCACTGGTTCTACTCCTATCCCACGCAGTTACCCCGTTGATTGTCACCAATGTGGGGTAAAAGTTCCGGTATCGGCTTTGTTATTAATGGAGCTGTCGATGACTTTGTGGAATGCAACTGCCGTGGATGCTGCTCTACAGTTTGAAACATTTTACTTCTGTAAACAATCGCTGCTTCGCTTGGTCGGGTGGTTTGGCGACCGATATGATTTGGCAATGTTGGTTTGTGGATGGTGCGACCAAATTGCTTTCGGGGAACATGGTGCGTTTAAAATAATCATGCCCTTAGGAAAATTATCATTTGGTGTATATGCTTATTGCCTTAGCACAAATCATTAGCTTAGATCCTTAGAAACCCTTTTATGTTGGCAATTGGAAAAGGTTAGTAGGGGCGTTCCCTGGAACTGCCACAATGCTTGTTTTTATGCTTTTTGTATGCCCTAGTTAGGTGTCGTACCTAGAAAAGGCGAGCGGTGGCGTTATCGAAACCGCCACAGCTATGTCAGGGGAAACATCATGCAAATATTTTGATAGATAATCAAATTTTAAGAAATTCGTCATCGCGTAATCGGGCTCGTTCTCGAGGCTCTGTCAACGTTCGACTGATAACGTCATTTTGTAACATCAGGGGCATCGGTTTTACCAATATTTCCAAACAGCGAAACCTGATATCTTTGCCCTAACTGAGACTCAGGTCGATTCGACAACTGATTCTTTGTTGTCTTTACCGCTCCCCGAATGACGATCGACCGCCAACATTTTTCGAATATCTTTCACGTACCGTCGACTGAATCACAGATCAAGCACCCGGCTTCTGAAATTTTTGTCCTTAGCGATTTTAATGTACACAATTCTGACTGGTTGGTACATTCTGAGAGAACCGACGAGGCTGGGATGCTAGCGAAGATGTTCGCTGTTACCCGCAATTTGTCTCACCTCGTGGTGGAACCTCCATGAGTGCCGGATACCCGAGGTGATTATGCAAACACCCTGGATGTGTTTTCGACATCCGAACCGAGTATTTATACTGTAGAGGTTGTTGCGCCACTGGGAATGTTTGTATCGGTCGCGCAACCACTTGCATTTCAAACGAATAACCGACAAAAGCAACTTCGTCATGTATGGAGGTATGGGACTGCTAACTGGGACGATTTCTGGGATTTCTTCGCGTCCTGTTCTTGGTTGGAGTTGTGCTTTGGAGACTCTGATGTTAACGCATGCGCGGGGTCGTTTACGGAGATTATTCTGCTCGGGATGGAGATTTACATTCCGCACTCCATCAAACGAAATTCATCCGATAAACCTTGGTTTGATAAAAAATGCGAGCAGATTACAACGAAAAATTAGAGCTTTTAAACAATGGCGCTCCAATCCCACCGAGGCCAACATAACAAATTTTGTTAGAATCAGAAACGTGTGCAACCAGGCGACTGATACCACGAAGAGGGCCAACAACGACAGAGTGGCCAATAAACTCCTTGGGTGCCAACTGGTTCGCGTCCCTTCTGGTCAATGGCAAGGGTTGTCAGCAGTAATTTCGCCTCCTCTCCTTTTCCTCCGTTGGTGACGAATAGCGGGACACTAGTCACAAACTCAAAAGATAAAGTTAATGTGCTCGCGAATTTATATTTCGCAAATTCAAAACTTGATGCCGGTATTTTAGAGGCGCCTGTGATCGCGCCGGCACGATCTTCGATGCGGGATGTGAGGTTACGCCCACGCACTATTCAACGGATCTACGTGGATTGGACTGTAGGAAGGCAACCGGCGCGGACGGAATACCAACAACAGTCCTTAAGAACTGTCGGCGGATCTTGGCAGACTCTTTCGCTTGTCTTCTGCATGGAGGACATTTCCTACCTGATGGAAAATCTCTCAAGTTCAGCCAATGCCAAAGACGGGAAAAAAGTGTCTCCCACAAAATTACCGGCCGATAGCATTACTGTATATGTTATCTAAGGTGATGGAAAAGGCCATCAATGCCGAGTTAATTAAATATTTGGAGTGCAACAAACTTCTGAATGATCGTCAATACAGGCGGTCCACGGGAGATCTTTTGACACTTATAACCGATATATGAACATCTGCGATTGAAGGGCATGGTGAGTCAAAAGGGGTTCGATTGGATATCTCCAAGGCTTTTGACTGCGTCTGGCACGAGAGATTGATGAGCAAACTTCGTTCAAATGGACTTTCCTAGCAGCTTTGGGAGGAGCTTCCTCGAGGATCGATCGATCCGGGTTTTTGTGGACGGCGATTGTTCGGATCTGTGTCTTGTTAATTCCGGGGTGCCTCAAGGTTCTATTTTGGCTCCAACCTTGTTTTTGCTACACACAAACAATTGTTGGAGTCAACGGGTAACAAATTGTTTAATTTTGGGGAAGCGTGGCATAAACACGTGTCAAACATCGCCAGGTCCGCCTCAGGAAAACTGAGTTATTTTTTGGAGCCAACAAACATTTTACTCCGATCCAACTTTTTCTCCTACAGGGTGGCGCAAATGAATTACTTATTTATTAAATAAAAAAAAATGATTTAGAGCGATGGAAATCTTTATTTGGACCTTTACAATTTTTTCTGTTAATTTGTTCTAGTTCTCAAATGTCAAATGTGGTGTCTAGTTCACAGATGTCAAATATGACTGACGTACAACGCGATTCTCAAAAATTATAACATCTTCCGATAGGGTGATTAATTTTGCACCACCGTATATATTAATCCCAAATAAGACCCGCGCTCGAATATTGCTCTCATGTTTGGAACTCTGCTCCTAAACATATCCCCGACCTACTTGAAAGCATACAGAGTCGAGCGATCTGCCTAATCGGGAACACAGCGCTGATGTCGAGACTACAGTCGCTATCACTTCGAAAGCGCGTAGCGGACCTCTGTCTGTTTTACAGATATTCTCACGGGTACTGTTCTTCGGAGATTCGTGGTATGGTTCCACGCAATTCGGTTTATATGCCCTCCACAAGGCAATCCGACGGATCGCACCAATTTGCGTTTCATCTCCCGACAGCGTGAACATCCCTGCATCCGAACTTGTTCCGTAACAGAGTGGGGAAGCTGTGAAACTCCCACCTCGCGCGAGTGTTTTCGGAGCGTTACAAGCTGCAACTGTTCAAGAAGAACTGCAACGGCTATTTGGTGGCATCTCATTGGACCGTGTCGGTGCTATAGGTTCGCCTCTCCTGAGAGAAGTATATTTATTATATATATTGTGACGCATATGACAATCAGTACTAGAATATTCTAGAAAGTACTGGAAAACTGGAGACTATGAGTAAAAGAAAATTCCAGGCTATGGAACGGACGGAAACGAAACGCCGAATCAGACTGAGGAAAAACGGTATAAATACGTCGCACGCAGATCAGAAAGTAAGTAGTAAGAAGTGAAGCAGAGTAAGCAAGCGATAAGTGTACGGTAAAAGTACGGGTGTTATTAACGGACTAATAAAGTGTTATATTAATTCAAAATCGATTTAACGGCTCTTATTTATTCAAAATAATTAATCCAGCGAACCCTAAGCTCGCTACAATTGGTGTCAGAAGTGGGATTAATTATTGGTGAAATAAATAAGTCCGTGGAAGTGTATTGTGACGATGTCAGATCGAGATTTGGAGGACCGGAACCTGAATAGCAGAGGAGAGAAGCCAATTCTTCGACAGCGTCTGCAAGCAGCAATAGAGGAAGAGGATATTGATGTCGGCACAGATGCTTTTACGAGTGGGCCAGACTGTCCGGATGGAGAAGAAACAGCGAGTCAAGATGGTGCCAATGTAACGGAGAAGAGTTCGCCACAGTTAGACATTTCGGAGATGCTCAGGGTGGTGATGACAAAATTGGACGCGTAAGCTACGGATGTTAATTCAAAATCCGACGCACAAGCTGCAGATCTGAACGCGAAACTGGATGCCCAAACGCAGTGGATGAAATGTAATTGTCCACACTTTGAGGAAGAAATTCAGTCAAAAATTCGAAACAAAGTAGAAAATCTGGATCTAAAAAACGAAGCTGAATTTAAGAAGGTCATCGATGAAATAACGCGAATCGAAAAGAGACTTGAGTGTGTTGAGAGAAATAAGACACCGCCTAGCAATCAACATGACTACAAAGATACAACGATGCAACCGCCAACCTTCGATGGAACGGGACCCTTCTCCGTATTTCTACGTCAGTTTGACGCCGCGGCCAATTATAATAAGTGGTCGGATGAGCAAAAGTCAACATCACTAATCTCGTCACTCCGCGGGGCGGCTGCAGAATTGCTACAAACCATACCAGCAGAGAAGCAAACAGATTTCCAAGCGGTGAGAGACGGCCTTGAAGCTAGGTATGGAGACAACCACATGCAGCAGGTCTACCGCATGTAACTGTGGAGCAGAACGTAGAAACCTGGAGAAAATCTTCAACAGTTGCAGGCAGACATTGAGCGTTTGGCAAACTTGTCTTATTCAAATATGACTAAGGAATTTCTGAACGAGGTAGCAATGGATGCATTTATAAATGCACTCCAAGATCGGGACTTGCAACAAGCCGTTCGTTTGGCAGGAAAGAAGACGACGGCTACCAGGAGTACATATAGAGTCCGAGAAATGTCCGTCCAGAAATGTTCCTGCCAAAGAATTGGGCATGTACAACGGAGAACCCCGAGACCTGTTATGAAGTGTTGGACATGCGGCGAAGTCGGCCGCATCTCTGTTGACTGTAGGAAACGTCGACGAACGAATGAAACATCAATTGAGAATTGTTGTTCATGCGCTAATCATAAGAGGAGACTATCAACGGACCAACCTGAGGTGAAGAAGCACGTGTCAGAGTACTAAATGCGTCCGAGGAGCCGGTCGCAATAAGAAAAGGAGAGTTAACCGCAGAATGTGCACCCGTATCAATGATAAGCTCAATTCAGCACGGGAAGGTGCATAATAACGCTGATGCTCTATTAAGAAGACCATGTAAGCCAGATTGTAAACATTGTCATAGAGTGGAGGAGAAAGGAGAGGCGTACGACCTCCGAAATGTACAAGTAAAAGTACTAGATGGGTGGATGAGTGATGCTATACGCGCAGCTCAACTTCAGGATGAAGATATGTCGCTAATCCTGGAACACAAAGAAAAGAACGAGCGGCCAACTTGGAACAATATTTCCGACAAGAGTGGAACATTTAAGGCATATTGGGCACAATGGAATTCCTTGCTGGTGGAAGATGGAATTCTAATACGTAAATGGGAAGCCGCGGACGGAAAATCCCATCGAATGCAGATTCTAGTCCCACCATCAAAAGTGAAGGATGTATTAACAGAACTGCACGACGTGGCCTCCGGTGGACATCTGGGAGTTAATAAGACACTTTCAAAATTACGATCTCGATTCTACTGGCTTCACATGAGAGATGACGTCGAGTCTTGGCGTAGGAAGTGCACAACTTACACTGCGACCAAAGGACTAACAGCAAAACCAAGGAGCGCTATGAAACAGTACAACGTGGATGCCCCTTTCGAGGGAATTGCCATTGATATCTCAGGACCATTTCCAAAAACAAACGACAACAACAAGTACATGTTGTTTATCATGGATTACTTCAGCAAGTGGGTAGAAGTCCTTCCAATTCCAAACCAAGAAGCAACAACCATCATTGAGCAGCTTATCAATAATTGGATCAGCAGATATGAAGTCGATCAAGGCCGAAACCTCGAATCACAGATATTTCAAGGCATCTGTGTGGCACTGGGCGTAAGGAAAACCAGGACCACACCCTTACATCAGCAGTCAGACAGAATGGTCGAAAGGTTCAACCGAACAATAAAAGAGCATTTATCGAAGGTCGTTAGTGATCACCAACGAGATTGGGACAAATATGTATAAACCCTTCTCATGAGTTATAGATCGGCTAATCACGATACGGTAGGCCATTCATCAGCAAGAATTATATTTGGACGAGAGATACGATTATCAGCCGATCTGCGATTCGGAATACCTCCAGGCGCCATAGATAAGACCAAAGACTACGTAGCCGAATGGAGAAATCGCCTCGATGAGATTCATCATTTGGTTCGAAAGCAAATCAAGGTATCCAGTGACAGGATGAAAACAAGGTACGACGTTCGAGCCAACGCATCCGGATTTAATGCATGCGATAATGTGTGGCTTTATAACCCGCATCGGCAAAAAGCAAGGTCTCCGAAGTTGCAGCAACATTGGGAAGGACCGTATAAGATTCTCACAAGAATTAACGACGCTGTCTATAGGATTCAGCGAAGACTGAACGCCAAGATGAAAGTGGTTCATCGTGACCGACTGGCGACTTTTGTTAACCCAGGAGACCAGTGAACTTAGTTCGGGACGAACTAATCTAGGCGGAGGGTAGTGTGACGCATATGACAATCAGTACTAGAATATTCTAGAAAGTCCGAAACAAAGTACTAGAATATTCTAGAAAGTACTGGAAAACTGGAGACTATGGACAGTAGAAAATTCGAGGCTATGGAACGGACGGAAACGAAACACCGAATCAGAATGAGGAAACGGTATAAATACGTCACACGCAGATCCGGAAGATAGGTAGAAGTAAGCAGTAAAAGACGCGATAAGTACGGAAGCGATAAGTCAAGAAATCGTTAAGTGTACGGTAAAAGTAACGGTTGTTATTAACGGACTAATAAAGTGTTATATTAATTCAAAATCGATTTAACGGCTCTTATTTGTTAAAAATAATTAATCCAGCGAACCCTAAGCTCGCTACAATATGTGTGTCTGTATATTTAAATATTTAATGACTGCGTTAAAAAAACAGGTTTTTTTATACCTATTTTTCCGGTGGCGTAATCCCTTGAGGACGATTGTCTAGTTGGTTACGTATTCTACTTTATTTGTTTAGAATCTGAAGGTTAAATCGGAAAAATGTCGACTTGGGATAGCAATAATACATGTAATACTTCGTTGTTGCATTTCCTATGCGTTTTTAGTTCCTTCCTGAAAAGGCAGTATTTGACAACTCTACATAATATTATAAGCGCTAACCTAAGTGAATCCCTAAACCGGTAAATCTTCCGCCGAAAGAACAATTTGTTTTTACAACACGGGACCCTGATCATAATTCAATTTCATCATTAAAGAGTAGGGAGACACACTTTTAGCTCCAGTCGTTCACGCATGCTTGAATAGTAAAGATAAAAAGTGCAAGTGGGGTAATCCCAGTTTACCGGATTAAGTTGACAAAAATATGTTTACCGGTTTAGGGTTAATTAGAAAACGTCCGAAAGAGAAATGGTAATGACAAAGGATCTTACTTCAGTTATAGTCGATTCAGTGGTATATGGTACCTTCAAATATTAATAGTGATATCATTTTCGATTGTTTCTTTCTAATAAAATTGTATGTTTAAACGTTTCAGCAGTCCCATGTAAAGAACAGTTCCTACAATATAAGACAAAAAAAGGAAAAAAAGAAAGAAATGTTTTTCTGTATTTTTCTTATGATAATCCTAACATATAATGAAAGAAGATACATTAAACCTTCAAGGCATCGGTGCCTGATAAAAAATATATCTCATGTAATAATAGAGTATCGTCAATAATAGATCAAGTTTATTTAATGCACAAAAATTTCTTTTTGCGATTATCTCCACGTTAGACGAAGGTAGAGAAATTCGAGCCAACCTGATTAGGTCAACTTGTTGATTAGGTAAAGGAACTCAAACTTCGGTACATAATACGGAAAACTTGTACTAGTGATGCACTTAAATGGTAATACGATCGGCTCGATACACCGACCGACTAACATCTTCACAAAGTAAATGCCACAAGTTATACAACATTAAATCATTTTCCTGATTAAGCAGTGGTTTATACTCACAACGTGTTGATGCGGAAGCAGACGAATCTAGGTGCCTTTCCACTCCCATTGCTGCAACAGTTTGGTCGTCTCGCCTTGTGTTTTTCGTGGATGGTGCTAATTTTGTTTGTGTTGGTAGTAAATACCTTTCTGTGCGTTCAATATCCTCGCCGCCACTTCGCCAACTCCTGAACGGTGTAGTTTTTTCTCTAGTGAGATGAAAAGAAAAAAAAAGTTTTTCGAATGTGTATAACTTGATTTATGTTATATAATAGCCACGTATATCATGCGTTGGAATTAGGAAATCATAGATGACTAGAAAATCTGTTTGCAGTATTATTAAAACAATGTTTATCAGTTTGATTACCTGTCAAAATTATTCACCGCACTAGGTTTAGTTGAATCAACCAGTTGACTTTTAAAACAAATTACTGTTCGACGATGCAGTCCTTGGCCAATTGAAAAGGTAAACACATCATAATCCTGACGATATTCTTCACATGTTTGATGAATTAAATATCGTCGGTAGTTGTTGACTGCCGGAAATAGGAGGACACTATTTTAAACAAAAAGAAGAAGGATACTATATAAGAATTTAGGATAAATTTATTAATTTAACGCAATTATTGGTCGAAGCACCGAACTCATGGATAAATGATGGATATATTAAATCTAGCACTCTCTATCTATCACTTTTTTTTCTTTATTAATTTTTTTGTAGGTTTTATGGGCTGTTCTGGTACTGTTAATTGTTCAAAGGGTGTGTGGCTATTAGAAGGGGGAACGATACATATTAACATGGCGTACTTGAAGATGGTAATATCAAGGAAGTATGTGGAGGTCGTCCAGTCCAATTTAAGGCATTGTCAGTACGTTCAAAATTAAGGTACGACCCTTATTATGCATGCAAGTTACGGTAGCCACCTACAACCACTATACCTCACAATCAGCCTTTTATCTGCCATCAAGGGCAACGCCACACAAAAAACATAATATTGTAAACTATTATTACTATTTATTGGCCTGTAGGAACCCGGAAGTTCATGACCTCACCGACTCGACTTCGCCATCGTTCCCTGTCCTGTGCACTCTCCTTCCACGTTCGACCATCCGATCCGATCTCCTCGAGGTCCAACTTAACATTGTCCTCCCATCTCCGTCGCGGCCGTCCTGTCAGTCTATTTCCCGTTGGTTTACCGTCAAGAATTTTATGCACGGTCCTATCGTTGCCCATTCGCGCAACATGTCCGACCCATCTTAATTTTCGCGACTTGATTACTCTCACTATTGTAGTTTTGCGATATAGCTCTTCCAATTCGTGGTTGTAGAGTTTCCTCCATTGTCCCGCCTCCTCGTCATATTTACCTCCAAAGATACCCCTTAAAACTTTATTCTCGAATACGCGGAATTTGTTTTCTCCCCGTTTTGTGAGAGTCCATGTTTCGCATTCGTATAGTACAATCGGCATGATTATGGTTTTATAGACACGGAGCTTCATATTACGTGATAGCAGTTTGGATTTCAGCAGTTTACTGGCTGCATGCCAACTAGCGTTGCCCGAGTGTAGTCTTTTGTTAATTTCCTTCGACATTTCGTTACTGGCCGTCAGTATTGTTCCTAGATATTTAAATTCTTTAACATATTCAAATATCTTGCCTCTGACGTTTATGTGTGTTCTCTGATGTCCACCATAATCATGTATTTCGTTTTGTCGTCATTTATTTCTAGGCCCACCTCTTCTGCCGTTTGCATGATGATTTCACTGTTTTTACTTACAATTTCTAGCATCTCATCATTTGCCTGGGAAAAAACAATTCGGTTACCGTACTAAGTAACCGCAATAAAGCGGAAAATAGTACTCGGCGTTTTTCTCTGCAAAATAACTATACACGAAGGCCACTGCCTCCTCATTTGACGAAAATCCCCCTCCTCGGAGCGCAATTTTTAGATTAGAGAACAAAAAGAAGTCGATTGGGGCTAGATCTGGTGAGTACGGCGGATGGTCAAGCAGTTCAAACCGCAATCCGTGGATTTTCGCCATGGCAACCGCTGAGGCGTGAAACGGCGTATTGTCTTGGTGAAACAGGATTTTCTTTTCCGAAATTTCTGCCTTCAGTTGGTCAAGTAATGATGCGTAGTATGCTCCTCTAATGTGTTTTCCTTTTTGAAGATAATCGATTAAGATAACTCCATGAGTATACCCGCCTGTCACGTGGGAGACCGGGGTTCGATTCCCCGTCGGGGAGCCTCTGGCGCAAGACTAATGACCTTGCTCAGAAAAAACAAATCATTATGGAAAATTTAACAAGCCTCAGGACTTGCTAAATAAGGCCAGGACCGGTTCCCGGTTGTAGTGCCGATGATGATGATGAGTATCCCAAAAAAACAGTCGCCATCACTTTCCCAGCCGAAAAAACTGTTTTTGCTTTTTTCGGAGCCGATTCCCCCTTTGCAGTCCACTCTTATGACGGTATTTTCGTTTCGAGCGTATAATGGTGCATCCAAGTTTCATCGAAAGTAATTAATCTGCGCCAAAACTCGGATTTATTGCGCCTAAACTGCGCCAACAGAGCGTTGAAAATGTCCATTCGAACACGTTTTTAGTCTAACGTGAGCAAACAGCTTTCTCATGCCAAAATCTTGATTTAATTTGTGACAAACACGTTTTTTTGATAATTTCATAGCCTCTGCTATCTCTCTCACTTTAATGCGGTGGTTGTTTAGCACTATTTGGTGAACTTTAGCGATGTTATCGTCAGTTGTTGCAGTTCTTGGACGTCCCGATCGTTCATCGTCTCCCAAGCTCTCACGGCCACGCTTAAATTCAACTGCCCAAAATTTCACGGTGTTAAATGATAGTGCAGAGTCCCCATATACGTTTGCGGGAGAAGGTGATGGAGTGACATTTGACTACGTTGAGTTCAAGGCAGTTATTACGGCACCAAGTTGAGAAGCTGTCGAGATCCGTTTGGAGAAGTGAGGAGTCGAGAGGAGAGATGATCGTTTTGTAGAGTTTGGCGTCGTCCGCATAGAAGGAGATGGATGAGTATTTAATAATGGAGTCAACATCATTGATGGTAAGGGTAAATAGGAGGGTACCTAGATGGCTGCCTTGCGGAACCCCTGACGTGGAAAGAAAAGGATTGGACAGGGAGGATCTGAATTTGACACGGTAGGATCGATCTTTCAGATAAGAAGATAACCACTTGATCAATAGGGGTTCGAAACCTAGGGAGCACAGCTTAAAAAGGATGAGATTATGGGAGATTTTGTCAAAGGCCTTGCTGAAATCGGTGGTGATTACATCGACTTCGTTGCCATTCTCTAAGACACGGAGAGTATGGGATGAGAACTCGATCAGATTCGTTGTGGTCGACTGCCCGAAAGGAAACCATGCTGGTTGGATGAGATGATGGATTTACAACGGAAAGATAACGCATTGTAAAGAATTCCTTCGAACAGTTTGGAGATATGAGACACTTTGGCGATGGGACGGTAGTTGTTTATATCGTTTTCAGGTGCATTTTTATGTATTAGGGTGGCATAGGAGGATTTCCAAATACCAGGGAAGGTCCCTTGTGAAAGGGATAGATTGAATATCATTGGTATCGGGAGGGAAAGAGAAGTGGAACATTTCTTTAAAAATACAGGCGGGAGTCCATCAGGTCCAGGGCTGAACTCGTCTTTGAGTAAGTTTAATTTCTCCTCAACTACGTGACACTGAATAATTTGAGAGGTGAAGGGGCCGAGGGAGAATTCGGGCAAGTCTTTGAAGTAAGGCGGATTGGGCTCGAAGGATATGTCTGTGAAGGATTTATTGAAAAACGAAGCGAATAGATTGGCAATAGTTAGGGGGTCGGTTGAAGTAGTCGCTTCATAAGAAAGGGAGTTAGGATAGGCGTCGGATTTACGTCTGTAATTTATAAAGTGGAAAAAAGATTTGTGGTCATTGATCAAATTGGATTGGGTTTTTGTGAGGTAGTTGGAGTAGACGGAGTTGTAGAGCTCGGAAAATGTATACAAGGAACCGAGATAGTTGGAGTAGTTTTGGAAGGAACGCGTTTTGAGGAAAATATTCCACAAGTTATTTCTCTTGTTCCGAAGAGTGCGGAGTGTGCGGTTGTACCATGGCGGCGATGAAACCGATGACCTGTGATGAGAATAGGGGACATATTGGGCGATGGAATAGTAGATCTGTGGGGGTTCTCTACATCACACGGAGAACCAACCCACAATCCTAACCTAACATGCAAAAACAAATCCACAATAGCATACATCTCCCAATCTGCAATAAAACATTTTCCAAACCTCCAACAGAATATAATTCAACCGAATATATTCTAATCATCCCCACATACGTTTTCCCCAAATTGCTTCGGTCAATTCTCCACTTAATTCACATTTCCTCTTTGTGACCAAGCAACCTTAATTTCCCCGAAATTCATATGCCATAACAAAACGCATATCCAAATCCTTAACGGAACATTAACAACTAACCAAGCCGCATACATTTCCCCGTAATGACTTCGGTTAATATTCTATCTAAACGATATTCCTTGCTTGCACCCAAGCAATTCCAATTTCCCCCGAAAATGCATGCCCATACTTGCTCGCGTTCCCAAAGCCAATTTCCCGGTACACCCAACCAACGAATTCAACCCAGCCTGTACGGCCAGAATTCGCTGGAACTGAGTTCTTATGCGAGCATAGCAACTCTTCCAAAATTCTTTGTAATTGGCAGCGAGCCTAATTTCGCTATGATGCACCGCAACGACGCATTGAATGAATTATTTTCATTCGTAAGCCAGTCGCTAGCCAACCGCCACCGGGTCCGGACATAAAAAGTCACTATCTAATCGCCATCACGTGCGCGTCCCCCCTTCTAGTTCCGGTCAGTCGTTGTTCAATTACAGCCGCGCCGCAATATTCTCGAATTTCACCACCGCCGAGTACACGTCGGAGTGCAAACGCGTATTGATCGCTCCTTATCGTTACTGTAGCGATCCTAAATCGCTACCCCTATCTAAATCCCCAATGTCATTGAACAATCCCATAACGCAAATCCCAATTTCATATTGAATCAATGAGCGATAGATTAAACCAAAAGTCAATTTGTCGCACATTGATTCAATTCCACATAATAAACCCAAATCCCAAATTTTCCATTGCTTCATATTCAAATTCCATATTGAGTCACATGTACAACGAATTTAACCAAAAGTTAATTCATCATACAGTCAATGTATTAATAAAAACCTTGACATCATGAAATGCTTAATTCAAAACGCATTTCATGATTTCCCTTCCCAGAATCTATCCAACAAAATCCTCAAACAATTCCCAGAACAAAATTCCAATCGAGGCACGCCGTCTTGCGTGTGCTTCTTGGAATTTTGACATTAAAATAGTTGACAAAAGTCAACTACAAAACCTATAAAAGGGCAGTGCTTTTCAATTTCGGGATCAGTCTCTCTTCGAAGCCCGAACCGCTGGCCGATCACCAATCCGAAAATCACTTTTGAATTCAAACATTATAAAATAAAGCTTACCGGGATCGTTTCAACTAAACCTCCTTACTGTCTTTCATTTTCACCTATCACAAAACTTCGCGCTCTTCTCTCGAGTTACGATAAAGCACGGCGCGGAGTCTTACATTACCAATCGGGAAGTAGTCGATGCCATCGTGGAGCAAATTTTGCCAAAGAACGGTTGGAGAGTCAGTTAATAGAAAAACTTAATTCGCTGTTCCTGTGTAATACGTTAGGACAATAGAAAAACTAAATCGCCGCTTCTGTGTAATACGTTACAACAATAGAAAAACTGAATCGCCGCTTCTGGTACTACGTTCCAGCCCAATAAACATTGTAGTAATAGTGAATTAAATAAAAGAAACAGTGTCAACAGGAAGTTAAATAAAGTACATTTAATTAACTAAACAACCAGACTGAGTTATTTTTATTACATTTTTCTTTTCCCGTGGTTGAAGGACCGGAGTCCTATTCGCCCACTGAAGTGTTTGGGGAGTGTAGTGAATCCATGTCCCTGCCGACACCCAACCCTTCCCCCACAGATCTCCTTGTAGATTGCGGCAGTCGCTTCTTCTACACCCAGATGATCAAAGCGAAACGCTGTTTTGCTAGATGCTCATTTAGAAGGCAGAAGTTAGCTTTGTCGAAGTTGTAGGAAAAGCTGTCGTGAAGTAGAGAAGGCTGGGTTTCATGATCAAGATATATGGATAAGAGCAGCGGGGAGTGGTAATTATCAATGGTAGAGAGGGCGTGTGGACTAGGGGCAACTGAGGACTTGTGTGGGTCCGTTGTGAACACGAGGTCCAGTTGTCTGCCCATATGATTTGGGACATGGCTTATTTGATGGAGGCATGAGTCGGTGAGACCATTTATAAACATACGTTCCTTGGAGTTAGCGGGGTTTGAGACGTAGAAGGATTGTTCGTCAGCCAACGTCCATTGGAGATGGGGGAGGTTAAAATCGCCAAGAACGACGATATCGTCTATTGAGGTGCTTAACTCGATTAGGTTATCTACCGACACGCTGGGTCGCGAAGTAGATATATAGAAGCAGATAATGAAAAGAGACTTAGGGCGCTTGTTGATTTTTATTGCGACGTAGTCAAGATCCGGAGAAGAAGAAATGGCAATTAGAGACGAAGCGAGTCTGTTATGAGTGGCAAACAACACTCCACGGCATAGGGAATTGGGATCTGCTCGATTAGCGTTATCATCGCGAAAAACATTGAGGGGGGGGGGGGGGGATTAGTTCAAGACTATTAATACTAGGGATAAGGTTGGTCTCCGTCAGAGCGCATATGTCGAAGGGGAGGGAATGTGCTTTGGAGCGGAGACCTCTAACATTCTGATAGTAGACGGTTAGGGGGAGCGTATTGGGGGTATTGATATGATAGGGGGGATGAGAGGGCAACTGATCAGGTTCAAAAGTGCTTGCCATTATTGGGATAGGTCATTTTGTTGTTGATATATTGGCGAAATGCCGAGAGATCTTTTAGCACCTTATTGGCTATTCATTATAAGCCTGGTGAACCATTTTGTCTTATAACCGTGATATATTGCGTTTTTCTGGTGTATCAATGATGTTGGGTTTTTCTCATTATAAAATGTTGTCCAGATCTCGATTAAGAGAATTGACCTGGTTGCATCTTAGCTTGGGCAACGCTGACACGTTAACTGGTCGATATTTCGAAAATTATGAAATCAGGATCTATTGCTTGCAAAACTAAATATCTTGTTAGCCACTGATTTTAATAAATCGTTAATATAAAGCAAAAAGAGAATTATCGCCAATGTACAATCTAGAGGCACGTTGGAATTAATGAGGACGAGATTCAAAGTCTATAATGAGGAAACTCCTTTTTACATTGGCTCAGTTATTTGGACAGTCCATAAGAACAAAGCTTACTTAGTACGACTCAGTGTCAGACGCAGTCAAAAGCCTTGGACATATCCGACGCGACTACTCTACTCGTGATATTTTTGGAATGATGATGTCCTAATGTTAATCAAAAAGGACTTTTGTGGGTCTATTGCAGCGGAAGCCGTATTGGCGATCATTTACATTCCGAATGTTTACATAATTCGGGATTGATATTTTGTAGTCAGCTTGTATAACACATAGTAGGATAAAATTTTAAATACAAATTAAAATGCATGTGGAAACATTTGCACAAATCCACCGAGAGTTATGGGCCATTATTGATGTCCTAATGTTAATCACACAGCTTAACATGACTCTCGTGGCTCAACTGCAGCGAATGTCGTATTGGCGATCATTTACATTCCAAATGTTTAATTAACTTGAAATTAATACTTCTCTGTCACCTTGGAATCACATAGTAGGAGAGACTTTCCATGGATAAAATATTGGGAAAGATTTGCAAAGAGACGAGAGTTATGGGCCATTGTTGATGTCCTAATTTAAAAGACATCACTTGGGTCACCTGCGGTTAAATCCGTACTAGCGATCATTTATATTCTAAATGTTTAATTAACTCGAAATTAATACTTTTCTGTCACCTTGTAATCAGACAGTAGGAGAGACTTTCCATGGATAAAATATTGGGAAAGATTTGCAAAGAGACGGGAGTTATGGGCCATTGTTGATGTCCTAATGTTAATCACAAAGTTTAAAAGGAGTCACGTGGGTCAACTGCGCCGAAATTGATATATTTTGTCACCTTGGAAACCATATTGTACAAGAGATTTGCCGTATTATGTAGATCAGAGGAATCCACTTGTTCTTAAAAGAACAAGTCTCTTTTGAGATTCTCCCCTTCCTCCGTTGCGGTCACCACTAACCTTCCTCTATTCAGAGGGAAGAGCGGTGGCCGCTGTTGAAGTTAAATGTAAAAGACTGTGTCTCTTTTTTCAGTTTTTCCTTTTATTTCAGATAACTTATAAGTATACTTGAAAATGAATAGACTGTATTTATATTATTTTATTTCGAATTCCAGTTTATTTTGTTTATTTATTCCTCCAATCTGTACCACGATCTCTTCGCAATGGGAATCCTATTGCGGGAATGTCCCACTCACACTGGACCGCCTCGCTTTATATAGGCTAGTCACGTCCCCGTTCTCTTGTATATCCCCGAGTCTGATATTTAAACAAACAGCTGGCTGGTGGGTTCACTTGCATGCATCGAGCAGCTGGCACGGGTGTTTAGTCGTGTCCGTGCCGTCCTCCGCCTCGCATGTTACGTCTCCAACAGTCTCCCCCACAGTGCAAGGCATTTCATCCTGTTGAGGCGATGCTTTCATGGGAACCAAAACGACAATCCGGCGGGACGGTCTTCGCAGTACTCCAGTGATGTCCTCACATCCAGAATCCTGATTCTGTCGTCTGGTCCCGGATACACCGTTTGGACCTCCCCGAGGCCGTGTTTCGTGGTAGTGACGCATCCACCACCAGGAGTATTTCTCAGGCCTGTGGGTTTGCATGCTGTCGTCCGAAAATCCTCTTCGTCATCAAGGTAGGTAGATATGTGGGAGTAAGAGTATGGTGAGCCGGCACGGGCTCTGGTTCACTTCTATTCCCAAACTATTTGTTCACTCGGCACTGTTCAAGGGTTTATTAAGGTCCGATTTGGTGCACGCTAGTATGAATGCTTCGTATCACAATTAACACTGTTCACCAGGATGATCCAAGAAACACCGCAGTTCACAAAATAAAACACAGTTTATGGTTAGAAATTTTATTGTTCTTCAATCTATACAATTAATGCCCGCGCGGGACGATTTCTGTATTAAATGTTTAGGTGTACTTATTTATTCTGTTTTAAGTTAACTTGTTTGTAGATGCACTTTATCGAATTAATTCATACGTATTAGATCTTGTTAAAACGCCACACCACACTACATAATTATATTGCAAAACTCCGGACACTCTCGACGCCGTGAAAGGACACACTCAGGGGTGAGCCCACTCCTGTGTGCATGCTGCAGTGGTTGAAAGACGACACATCGAGGGTTGAATTCCGACTTTTGCTTCAACACTCAGTTCGGGGTGAGTTTGGTGATGTGGTGAAGAGGAAATTAAATTTTCCTTTTGGCTAGTGACCAATGGGAGAAGATCTCTCCGGTTGATCTTAGCGAGAGTGCTGATAGATCGTTGTGTACCCATGCAACAAAGGTCATGGGAAACGAAATCGAGAAAAGGGAAGATAACAAAGGACATCATTTATGGCATAGATGCATGGCGCAGCTGCGTAAATAGACTGCAACGCTATTAGAGATTTAGATGCTTGCACAATGGCGATTGTGTATAGCATCTATGCCGATTGTGTATAGCATCTATGGCGACTCAAAGGGTCGAACTCTTGTGTGAATATTTACACTATAGAGAATTCGGTTCTTGGCGGCTAGTCGCGAGTTGCGATATGCTTTGTGTCGGTTGGACAAAAGACCGCCGTGCAGGAAGATAAACCAGGAAAATCTGCTATGCACGTGTGTGGCAGAATTCGTTGGCCGACAGGAACGCCGATATGCTTCCCTGATTTATGGCGGTACGGTAACCGAATTGTTTTCTTTTCAGGAAAATGCTGGGATGCCTTGATGTTGTACACAATTCTTTCAGATAATTTTGAAGATGCATTGGATGCATGGATGATGCGAATTCTTTACAGGGAATTTTAGGCTATGCATTAGATATCCTTGATGGAGGAAACGTTTGCAGGTGCTAATGCAATTGCATTAGCGAAAAACAATGAGGTTTTGGCTCTTCAGGACAGGAAGCTTTTGAGGTAATTGGGGCGGTAAGTAGTGGCTTTAATAGAACCGCTACAGATATTCCTTGATCCACCTATTCCGAAAATGATCCGCCAATCGCTGGGCAGTCCTCCAGTTCGCTTTTCCCACGAGCTCGCAGTCATTAAATTCGTCAGGCGATGCCATTCCGCAGGATCGCCCCAGCGAGAAATGGTTTGGCGTCAGACGCTTTTCTTCCTTAAGACTGATTAAGTAATCTACAGTAAAATAGTTGACAGATTTCAAGTGTAAATTTAAGTGTTGCGGAAAATTAATAAAGAAGTTTTAAATAAACATAGTGCATTTTATTCGTTTGGTTTTTCTGTGACAATTTCTCTGCTATTCAGTGGGTGTTAGCTGAATCCGCACCCGTGCTTGGTGCATAGCTAAACACTACCACATTGGTGACCCGCGACTTTAGAACTATCGCGCCTTCCGATCCAAAACTTTATAGTACAAATCAAAATCGCGCAACCTTCGTGTTTCGAACCTTAATCGATGACTTTGGTGACTCTTAGTGAATGGACATACAACCTTCCACAAAGTGCCAATAAAAGGAACCTCACCTCACCTGTAGTCACCTGTCGCCATCGCTGGACAGACGCTGCCTCAGCATCCAGAACACCATCATCGTACCAGCAACAGACAACTCAAAAATAATTCAACAGGTATGCACGTTAATTTAGAGGAAAATTATACGAATTTGTAACGAAACGAAGTAAAGCGTACATTTTTCATTTTTGTATTTGCTCCTTCTAAATTTGTTTGAGAACCCTTTTCCTAAGATCACTTCACTTTTAATTGTTATTCAAATCGTTTAAATTGTTGCTGATGATTTACTACATGTTGTGTTTCTTTGTTGAAGTTATAGTTTATTGTATCTATTATCTGACAAATTTATAATTACAACTAAATCATCTAATCAAAAAATAGAAAAACAGAATGAAAATACAAACGTTTAAAACAAAAACTAATTAACTAAGAGCAATAAGGCATACTAAACCTAATGTTAAAAATATATGTAATTCTGTTTGTGTTATTATCCCAAGTGAACAATTAAAACTACCATCAACATTTTTTTTTTATTTATAACAGAGAAAATATTAACACATAAAGTAAACGGTTTGCCGATCCGACGCAAGCACCATTTTTTGTTGTTGCTATTTAGCAATTACCGGGAACAAATTTTATATAATCAGTTGCAAGTACCACAATTCCTTTAATATAAGTTAGCACATAATAACCAATAGGAGGGCAAGAAGTTGATTTTAATTAAATTGCATTAGTTAACAAATAATTTCTTACTACTAACTAATTCATTAAAGCAAAAATTCAAGTGTTTTTGAATTCGTGTAACTAAAACAGAGACTAACGATATCTAGTGGTTTATATATATATACATGAAACAATTACACGAACATAAGTTGTAACAGAAACAACACAAAATATAAGTTAAGGAAACATTTTTTTCGAAATTTTTTTTCCACTGACCCTTGCTGGGTTATCATTTGTAAGCCCCTACAGGGTACAGCGCAACACAGAAATATTTCATTGTCTTTTTATTTTACAATACATATAAAAAACCATCTTACTCGTTTTTAAAATAAGATTACGTAAATTGGAAGCGGAAGGAAAACTTAAACAAATAAAAATATGTTAATCAATTATATTCCATAACAGTTAGTTATTCAGGAATTGGTATTTGCGTTGTTGCCTACCGTAAACCCCTTCTGGGTACAATCACTGTAAACAACCAATAGCATACTTAATAATTTTTAGCTTCTGTCCTTTGTTTTTCTCTCTGGTATATATATATTTTTTTTTAAGTTACTTACCAAATAAAAAAGGAACCCGACCGACTTTTACAAACGCCACTATACTACGGCCTAGTTGTTCTAAAATTTAAATAACATAATAAAAATCCAACAGCAACTAGCGAAAATTTTGTAAGCTCCTTCAGAGCTACGAAAAACGAATAAGAGTAAACTCCTTCCGAGTCGTACTGAACTTATTGGATTAAATTAAAATAGTACATAAAAAAGAAGAACTGGACCAGTTGCCAGCGTAAATTCGTAATTTTATAGGGACTTTCGTAATCCCTTTTAACGGCTTTTGCAACCAGAGACTCAGTTCATTTTTTCCCTTGTTTTACTTACAACATTAAGGCACAATCTCGAACTTCTTGATTATTAAAATATAGACCATTCAAGAGAAAACCCGCGACAATATCCACGACTCTATTCGACCCTGCACAACTCTCTTCAGATTCCACTCAACCGCACTGACCGACACCTCGTGGTTAGGCTTTTTTTTTTTTCCTGTTGACCTTCGGTTTTGTTTTATATTCGGGAGCTAAACGGAGCTATTTTACAATACTCCTGTTGAGATTAAACCTAGGCAGTAGCCTCCACGACTTTTCTCGACATGTTGAGCTCACAATACCCTTGGGCAACTTCTTCCCAACTTCCGACTAACTTCACAGAACTTGCGATAACCTCTTGTGATTCGCTCAACTCCCTGCGACTTCTTTTGACCAATTGGCCCCCCTACACCATTCTTCACGTCCTCTTACGCCTTTGACTCCCGTTTCGCGTCATACAACCCATAATGGTCAACACGCGGAACACCATGGCCAAAAAGGCTCAGGAACAATCCGAGCCCCTTGAATTCCACGACGCCTCCAGCGTCGATTTCCCTGCTGAGCAAGTCGACGCTGACCAAGACTTGCCTGCCCAATCTACTCCCCTGGCACCACCGGTTGCCTCCAGTGTCGTTAATCGACCCCAACCTGTTTCTTCTGACGCACTCCCGACTTCCTCTAACGCCCCTAGTGCCGGCCAATTGGTGGATTCTGGCATTATAATGCCCACATCTCGTGCCGGCACCTCACAACAAGCCCATAAACCTTCAGAGTCTCAAGAATTCCACGATGCTTCCAGCCTCGGGAATGGGACTCGTCCTTCAAATATAGAGCTTCCCCCCTTCGATGAGGAGGACCCAGACCTTTGGTTTGCAGTAGCAGACCGCATCTTCCAGGCTTCTGCCTTGCACGACGAACAACTTCGTGCAGTCGAGCTGTTGAAAGTGCTTGACCGCACTCAGCGACCGCATGTTGCCCACATCATTAGGTCGACCGACCGCAACGCTTATAGCAACATGCGTCAAGCACTGCTCGACGCTTTGGATGAGCCTGGAAGTGTGCGGCAACAACGCTTAGCTGCCGTAACCAACCTTTCTGGGATGAGACCATCTCTTTTCCTGACCCATTTACGCTCTATAGCGGGGACCAGGATCGGGGACGACCTTATAAGGCCTCACTTTTTGAGGTGTCTTCCCCAACATGCCCGTTCGGCACTTATAGCGCAACCCAACCAGAGTTTGGGCAATTTATCCAAAATTGCGGACGCAATTATGGAAAGCTCAGATCAGTATTCTGAGCCTCCTGCGTACCAGGTAGCGTCGGTTTCTCAACACGCCGCCCAGCCTACACGGCACCCTCGTCTGCCTTTTACAGCCCCTCAATTGGCTCCAGTTCACCTTCCTCCTCAAACCCAGTTACCACATAGAAGGCCCGCCTCAACCAATTTCCCACAGAGGAATCCAGAGGCAGGGCCCAACGCATTTAATCAAAGAAGTTCGCCACCACAATTAACTCCAGCCGACCTTCGGGCGCTCCAAACCTCACTCCTCCGCGAGATAAGTCAATTTCGCGCAGAGGTGAGAAACAACCCACGTAGCGCCCAGAATCGCGCCATGCCGAGCCGCCCTCTTAATCGGCAAAATTCCTTCCAAAACGCCCCTCAGAGGGCCTATATCTCTCAAAATGCCCCACAGAGGGCCAATTCCTCTCAAAATGGCCCTCACCGGGCCAATTCTCAGCGAGCTCCGGCTCGACCTCCCCGTAACGGCAATACCAATAGTACGAATATAACTGATAATGCCGTTATCCTCCCTTGGTGGGCCAATCACCAACGATATGGTGATCGCGCATTTAATTGCAAGGCGCCTTGTGGTTGGACACATCCACCCACCACCCAAAGGCGCCCTTTAAACTAATTTTGCCGACCGACCCCCTCGCGCAATCGGCCGGCACCCCCGCTATAAATCGCCTAACCATCCAGGATTCTAAACTGAATATCGCTTTTACTGTCGATACCGGCGCCGATATTTCAGTCCTCCCGCGATCGTTTGCTCCGCGTAACCGCGTGCCCGCCGCGCTTAAATTGTCAGCTGCGAATAATACGCCGATACTTACGTACGGACGTAAAAAGCTGACACTACAACTGGGTCTTCGACGTCCGATCACTTGGCGTTTCGTCATTGCGGACGTGAATGAACCCCTGATAGGTTCCGACCTATTAGGCGCACATAATCTGTTGGTCGATTCGACCCATAACAGACTAGTGGCTCCAACCGCACCCCCCTTGCCCATGACGGCATCTCCAACGGCAACTTCAAGGGCCACAGCGTGCAGAGACCCGTTTCAAGTCATGGTACAGGAATTTGTTAGTACAACAATTCCTCTACCTAACCAACGCCGACACAAAGCCACGGTGTTTCATCATATAGAAACACGTGGTCCCCCGGTGAGCCAGCGTCCACGACGACTGGCTCCTGAAAAATTACGTGCGACGCGCGCAGAGTTCGAGCACATGATCGAACTAGGTATCTGCCAACCGTCGGACAGTCCCTGGGCAAGCCCACTCCACTTAGTGAAGAAACGTTCTACCGCAATCGGAGCCGTCCTTGAACAGGACATTGAAGGCCGACCGGAACCACTTGGTTTCTTCTCAAGGAAGCTGAGTCCCACTGAGCGACGTTACAGCGCCTACGACCGTGAATTACTCGCGATCTACAGCGCTGTTAAATACTTCCGTCATATGATAGAAGGTCGCTCACTCTCCATCTTAACAGACCACAAGCCATTGGTCTATGCGTTCCGGAAGAAGTCGGGGAATGCCTCCCCCCGACAAGAGCGTCAATTAGACCTCATTGGGCAATATTCTACGGAGATAAGGCATATATCCGGTAAACAGAATGTCACGGCGGACGCCCTTTCTCGAATCGATACGATTCACTTGCGTTCCGCCTTGAATAACGCTGATCTTGCCCTAGCTCAAGGGGAGGACGAACAGCTCAAGTCCCTCCTAACTGCCGATACGGCACTAGAGCTTAAGAAAATTACCCTTCGCGACCCTTTGGGCGAAATCTGGTGTGATGTCTCCACTGGAACCGCTAGACCTTACATTCCCGAGAAACTTCGTAAGGGCGTGTTCCAGGTTTACCACAACCCAGCCCACCCCAGCGGCCGAGCAACAGCCGCTGCTGTCCGTGGCAAATTCATTTGGCCCCGGATGAACAAAGACCTCACCGGTTGGGCCCGTGCTTGTCTCCAGTGCCAACGCTGCAAAGTAGCGCGACATAATGTACTGGAGCCAGCGCAGTTCAAGCTTCCCACGGCACGCTTCGCCCATGTCCACATAGACATAGTGGGACCGCTTACTCCATCAAGAGGATTTTCTTATATACTCACAATGATGGATCGCTGCACGCGATGGCCAGAGGCGACACCTCTCCGGGCAGTTACTGCCGAATCAGTCGCCAAGGCTTTTTATTCAACTTGGGTCACACGCTTCGGTGTACCAACCACCTTGACTTCGGACCGAGGTCCACAATTTGAGGCGACAATTTTTAGGCGGCTAACAAATCTGCTCGGCTGCCAAAGAAGTCGTACCACCGCCTACCACCCGCAATCAAATGGGATGATAGAGCGCTGGCATAGATCTCTAAAAGCCTCACTCATGTGTCATAATGACACACAATGGTTTGACGCCCTTCCAACCGTCCTCCTCGGCCTGAGGACAAGTATTAAGGAGGACCTGAGTGCTTCGGCAGCAGAGCTTACCTACGGTACCAACCTCCTTCTTCCAAGAGAACTTTTCCTGAATGGCGAAACACCGAGTGACCAACTTCGTGAATTGGGACATCTCCGTGACCTGCTACGTAAGGTTAGGGCAACCCCTGTAACCAGGCACGGCTCCAAAAAACTTTTCGTCCACCCTGAACTGCACAGCTGCACGCACGTCTTTGTCAGGGTGGATAAGGTCAAAAAAATACCCACCTTATGATGGCCCATTCAAAGTCTTCCGCCGCATCAGTGACCGCGTCTTCGAGATCTACATTAGAGGCAAGCGATCCACGGTCAGCGTCGAAAGGCTTAAGCCCTGCTTTCTGGAAGCTTCCGCTCCAGAACCACCCCCATCTACTGACGCCACTCCTACTCCATCGGCACAACCTCCCCGTACTCGCGCCCAAACGCGCGCCCATACCCAACTAACCTCCTCCTAATCTGCCTTACCTGTTTCGTGACTACGTCACTGGGGAGGGAGTGATGTGGGCCATTTCAGGGCCCGAGGAGCCATGCATCGCTCGATCCCCACCATTTCCAGCAATGCGACTTACCTTGAAGTCGAATCTTCAGCAAGATTATACAACCTTGCTACGGCATTAACCGCCAACCAATTCGCTGGAATTAATTCGGTTATCCCCAAGGATAACCGACATAAATATATATTAGGCAGCTTACCTTTTTTGGGGGCTTTTCCAAACCTCTTCCCCACGGTCATTCCTGAAAGCATAATTCATGGCAAGATTATCATCTTGCCACGACATCAATTCATCAACCGAGCTTCCGCGACCGAACAATGGATGGCACATATCCACCAGCACACTCTGATCTTTCCGTGTGTTATTTTCGTACCCATTCATTGACCTAGCATTATTTCGGGTTGCTTGCACATCTGCAAGCCAGATTTCCAACGGCATGTCTAGGATCTATCTTTCCTAAAGTAGAGAAGATCAAATTAAACATTGGCCTTTCAGGCGCGCATATTTGCTTGGATCTCAGCATGACCGATTTTATGATCCGTTGCCGTTTCTTGGAACGATCACCAGCATCGGTCATGGCCACCGATCTTAGTTTACACAAAGTAAACATTCAAGCGGATACTTTCGCCTGACAGTACCTTCAACGGGATTAACATATCCCTAAGATAACATGCATCGAATCATACGACCGAAATTTGTTTATTTTAGATGATCTAACAACGGCCATACCCAATGTTGATTCATTTTTCCAAAATAGATTCCTGCCTTCGGCAAGGGTTTTATTGACTCACGTCAATCAAGAATCTATCCCTTGCGTATGGCGGCAGTTTATCTTGCCCAAACATGTAGCAGCGGATTCGATCTGCTACATGAGTTTTTCCCTGTTTCCTTTTGTTTGGACCTTCGCCATTGGCGGCGAATCCTTTAGGTTCGTTTTCGTTGGATGTCTGTAAAGAGACATCCAATAACCAGTCAGATATCATCAACCAAGGAGATACGTTATTTCGAGGAGTCGTGAGCGATAAATTGAAACACAAATTTATGGATTCGTGCTGCGGTTAATCTTTTTAAGTTAATGACGAGAAGAAAAGAGTCGAGTCTCTACCGTTGTGCTGTTCGGTTTTCTTTTTAATACTAAAAATAAACCAGTCATATATCTACGAAAGAAGGGTATTTGTGAAATATAGCCACCATTAAGTATACAAACTCAGTTCTTCAGTGTGATCTAAAAGATATAAACCAAGTACTGATTAAGTAATCTACAGTAAAATAGTTGACAGATTTCAAGTGTAAATTTAAGTGTTGCGGAAAATTAATAAAGAAGTTTTTAATAAACACAGTGCATTTTATTCGTTTGGTTTTTCTTGTATGACAATTTCTGGTGCATAGCTAAACACTACCACAAACCTCCTCTGGTGGCACCTTCGTGCGCAGAACGGCGAACAAAGCTGTTTTTCCCGAGCGCACGAGCCTTTGCCATGCGCCTCCCATGTTCGGACATCCGGGCGGTATGAACTTTCACTGGATCCTTTCCCACTCCTTTGCCTCTATTTGCGCCCACGCAGTTAGTCCCGCTGACGCTCCATATCACCTTCGGAGCTCCTCGTCTCGCCATCATTCGCCGCAAGGACATAATCATGGAACCAGCATTGAGTGAGTTCGCCAACTCCAAGTCTCTTGTGCTCTTGTGGTCAAAATAAAACACCCCAGCGTTTTTCTGTTGTTTCCAACAGCGACTTTCATTGGACCGAAATAGTCCACTGCCGTGTTGGTGGAGGGAAACTTATGGTGGCACAGCCATTCGCTGGGTAGATCCCCGACAGGCGGGACCTGAGGCTAGCACTTGTGGACTTTGCACCACTGGCATTGATGTATCTTCTTTGTTGTCGTTCTTAGGCCCAGTTTCCAATATTTCTGCCTAATTTCGTTCATCACCGTGGCCGTGTTGCCATGAAAAAACTTCACATGGTAGTGTCTTATAATGAGGTGATTGATTATCTGTCTTCCGTCCAATATAACAGGATTTACTTCCCAACTGGATATGGACGCTTTCTCAAATCGACTTCTCAACTTCAGGACACCATTCCCATCAAGGTAAACGTTGATTTTTCGCAGCCAACTCGAGACTCGGTGGCTGGAATGAAGGAAATCCTGTCCCGATAATAGGGCGTCATCAAATTTTTCCCTTGGATATTGCAGCTGCGTCAAAAACTATACGCGGCTTCTTTTTAGTGGAGTGTATCACGCCGAAGTGCGGAAGATAGTAAGTTCTTCCCGGAGCGGTAGTTGAAGGAACCAACTCTGCGTATCCGTTATCCAACAAGTTCTTTATTTGTTCCGTGAATATCCTTCTCAGTTCTTTATCATTGTCAAGTTTCTTTTCCATATTCACAAGTCGTCGGTAAGCTTGATCGTAGTTGTTGGGTAGAATTTCGTCTTCACCCTTCCATGGCAGCCCAGTTTCGAATCTACGCATGGCAATCGTCTTGCTTCTTTTTTGGCAATACCTCCAACGCTCTTCTTTTTGCGTCATTGCTTGGACGGGGCGGCTGCACTCCGATGGCCTCGATTTCGAAATGATGACGGACTAATGCTTCTGTCTCGTCATCTACCATCCTGCTATGATTCACAACATTCACTGAAAAATTGCCTCTACCTTTGCACCCGCGAAGCACCCATCCCAAACTGGTGAGCGAGGCGACTGGTTCGGCGATTCTGCCCTTCCTCAGCTTCCTGGTGACTATAAGCCCCCAATTATCTTGTCCGAGGAGCAAAAGCGGTTTTTCTTTTCTGTAGGTCAGTTGTTGTTCAATTCCTCAGAGAGCTCAGGCTGTTCTTCCCCTGTGGCTATGATGGTATAAGAACCACCTGTACCTCATTGATGACGGCATCTTGGCGATCAATTCTCTTATCGTTTCCGATGAAGGCAGGTGCTGTGCCCTTCCCAATGCACAAATGGTGGTCACGGAATTCTTCACCTGACTGGAAAATGCACACATGTCTATCGGATTCTCTGTCATTCGGGGTAGGCTCTTTAGCTTTGTTAATTCAGCCAAGTTCCCGGCCTTCCAAAACGCGCCTCCAAACCTCTTATCACCTCCATTGGATCCTCGGCGGTTAACAAGAGACTCCTGACAGACTTCTTCTGCATCCCCCGTACTCTCCTGACATTTCCCCAACGGACTACCATCTTATCCGCAATCTGGATTCATTTGGCGGCAGAAGGTCTGAAGATTTCAGTGCCTCAAAAAGTCAGCACTTCTACGAAAAAGGAGTGTTTGACCTTGTATCACGTTTGAAGTCCGGCGCAAGGTTAATAACCTCGCCCGGAAAAACAAATTATTATGGACAATTTTACAAGTCTCCGATAAGGGCTGTATACCAGTGGAGAGACTTGCCAAAATAGGTCAAGACCGGACGCCGGTTGTAGTGCCGATGATGATGATGATTATAATGATCACGTTGGAAGAATGCCATAGATGCCAACGGATCCTATTTTGATTGAATAAAAATGTACGGAAAAATAATATTGGCTTTTGAATTGTTACTATAAAATCGGACATTTCATGTGGTACAACCCAATAGATCAAGTCGAGTAAACATACAAACGCCAACTTTATATAGGAACGATTGCAACGAAGATATGTCGAGTCGGTTTACAAGTCAATGAGTCTGGGTAAGAATGTTACATTTTGCGGGTTGTAAATATAAAAGGTGTTTACATTTGTTGCGGATTCGCTGGATGCAACCAGTGAATTCGTAATTGAACGCAGCCATCGCAACCAATTACCAACTATCAGCAACTAGCTGACATGTTAGTTGTTTGGTTGTCAAGGAAACGACAAAAACATATCCTTCTTCGTTAACCTTTTCAAGCGACACGGTTCGCAGCGATACTAATCCCATTATAATCGAACTAATCACGCAAATAAATTCCATTGTTGGGATAATAAACACACCCTGTTTTATTGAGGTGGTTTGGAAGACGTTTCTTTCCTGGATTGCTGCTTATTTTAATAGGCATTCTTTTCTTTACAAACATTTTGCTTCTATCGGTGTTTCAGCACAACAATCGCTGCACGCCAGGAGACATCACTGTTCCTGACGCCAGCAGCCAAACCCACAACACGACAAGACCGATTGTTAGTGGAAGGTGTGTTCAACGCTTGTTGGAGACACATTTTAGTCCTTCGAGCCGGATCCAGTCTGTGGATTCAATTCACTGCTGCCAGCTCGCAGCATATAAAAAGGTCGCGTGACACACCAGAGTCCAGAAGCTAAGACTCACCGTCGACAGGAGATTGAATTTGAATAGGAAAAAAAAAAAATTGGACGAAAATGCCTGCGTCATCGAGTACCGCCAAATCAAAACTTGCAAAGGCCGTATTATCCGAACGTCGAAATCTGACGCGAATGGAATCAGAACTTTAACGCCAAGTTGATGCTCCCTGCCCCGCCGAAGATGAGAGCAATGACCAGGATCGCGGGAGTCATGTCAAAGGCGTGATAGAACAGCGCATAGAGGCCCAGTTCGCCGCGCATGAGAAGGTGTCGTGCGCCTTCCGGAATTTAGAAAGGATAGGGCCACCAACGCTAACCACTGTGGAATGGGTGGGAAGCCATAAGGAATCGACACGAAGTCATACTTAGCTCAGCAGCCCCAAGGATGACCATCGCCCATCGATACTTTGACGAAGGGTTTATCGACCAGGCAGAGGAGACGTATTTGAATGAGGCCACTAAGTTCGTCGAGGCAAGACACGCCCTAGGCGCCGAACGTCCGACCACGTCCAGGGCCGCGACAGACGCCTTCAGTCGGCCCCATGTCCGAAAACTTCCACCGGTACAGATGCCAACATTTTCAGGGAAATATTCGGAATGGCGATCATTTAAAGACCTGTTCCTAGCGGTACTGGCAGACCACCCCGAATTTGTGGATGTCGAAAGGCTTTATTATCTGAAGTCCCGCCTCCGGGACGAGGCCGCAAGAACCATTCAGAACATTCCTGTGACAGAGGAAAATTACACCGAGCTTGGGATAAGCTGGTGGATCATTATGATAATACTCGCGCTTGGTTCACTGTGCCCTGACGAGGCTTCAAACCGTACCTGCCCATGCAAAGGAATCAGCTGCAGGTCTGCGCACCCTCCGTGAAACCACCAACGACGCGATTGACAGCCTGGATGCTCTTAGTCGCCCCGTAGCTGCCTGGGATGATATCTTGGTCTACTTAACCACCCAGCGCGTGGACCCCCGAACAAGCCGTGACTGGCAGACCACCCAGGGAAGCACAATGGAACCACCGACCTACAAACAGCTGGACGCGTTCTTAAAAACAAGGATTGAGGCGTTGGAGTTCGTGGAACTGCCCCGAAGCACCATTGAGCACCCTCATCGACCTAAGAGCGATCATCAGCCACACATCCAAAGGGCGCGTCTCTCGGTCTACACCGACTCAACCTCAGTCCAGAGCCCTCGACTCATCTGTCCATCATCAGATTCTTTAGGCACCTGTGCAGGATTTAAAGACCTGAATCTGGACCAGCGAGTCCCTTGTCAACCAGCGACGGCTGTGTTTCAACTGCATGGGATCACATTTGTTCCGCGATTGTTCCTCCACCAGCCGATGTCGACATTGCCAAGGATGACACCACGCCCTGCTGTCCAAACGTGGACACTGCCCCGAATCAACACAACTACCAGACTCCTGGAGTGTCTTCGCATACCTTAACCGCCCAACAACCGCGGGAGACCCTCCTTGCTACTGCACTCAGGGGACCAACGCCGGGTAGAGACCTGTGCCCTGATGGGCCCTTGTTCCGAGGTAACGTTCGTTCATCCCAGTTCACGGAGTCGGAGGCGCCCGATGCCACACTGCGTAGGCCCAGTCTTCAATCACGATAATGCCTCGTCACGGCGGCGCTAGGTGCTGGACGACCAACGCTGTTACCCTGCCTCGCTCGTCGGAGTACGTGCCACCCCTTCGACTCTTGCCTGGCGACCTCGCCGTCGCAGCAGGCCTAGACCTTGCGGACCCGGACACCCCCTCCAGGGAAAAGGTGGATGTGATCATCGGCGCCGACCTGTACCCGTCCATCATTAAGGCAAGAGTAAGGAAGTCTGACCACTCGGACATCATCGCCCAGGACACCCATTTGGGGTGGATATTGATGGGTGCAGCTTCGCTCGGCCCAGACACCTCTAATAGAGAACAAATCTTGACCAGTCACATGGCCGGTCCTCGTGGGTTGCGAATTTACGACTTTAACCCAGGGGAACTGGTCGTCCATACGACTGCTGACAGATCCCCGCAGGGGCCAACGAGGAGACGTCGTCGACGTCGACACCGAAGAACCCGAATGCAGTACATACGTCCCGCTACCACCATCAACCGCGGAACGCGCAATGCCCCGTTTGGCGGGCGGCGCTCCCCAGTATCCAGGGACCGACCGAGTCCCAACCGCTGCATCCGAATGAACGCTACGGCCTCACCCGCAAACGATCGCATCATTCATAAATAAATTCAGAAACCAACTCTACTCGGCAACTCTTCCCTTAAGAAATTAAAGAAGCACGGTTGCAATGGTAGCACCACCAACGTATTGTGACGCATATGACAACCAGTACTAGAATATTCTAGAAAGTCCAAAATAAAGTAATAGAATATTCTAGAAAGTACTGGAAAACTGGAGACTAGGAGCAGTAGAAAATTCGGGGTTATGGCACGGGCGGAAACGAAACACCGAATCAGATTGAGGACGCAGTATAAATACGTCTCACGCAGATCAAGAAGTAAGAAGTATAAAGTAAACAGTCAAAGACGCGATAAGTACGGAAGCGATAAGTCAAGAACTCGATAAGTGTACGGTAAAAGTAACGGTTGTTATTAACAGACTAATACAGTGTTACATTAAATCAAAATCGATTTAACGGCTCTTATTTATTAAAAATAATTAATCCACCGACCCCTAAGCTCGCTACACTATTATAAAATACGTATAGATGGCGTTAAAACTTTTACTTTAGAGAGAGCAAGCATGAGACGCTGAAATGACCTTTAGACTACACCTGACTGAAACTTTACACGCGTTTTTCTCAAGTTGGCGTTCAACATAACCCGCGCAATTTTTATTCGATCGACTAATAAACAGATAACGGAAGAACAGCCGTCGCGCCGGAAGAGGCCGCAGATTACAGGGGATCCAAACTTCTTTCACCCCCGCAAGCTGAAAAGCCGACTCGTCGACCAAGAAGAGGTCCGACAACAAATTACAAGGAAGTCACCTTTGTTACTCCTTTTACCTTTTTGTTACCATTTTACACAGAACAAATTTTAACTGCAGCTTCTTAGATAAACTATCTAGGTATACATGGATTTAATGATTAAATCCGCCATTTTGTACTTAAAATAAAAATAAAAATTATTTTTTTTACTTAATTATGTGTAGAATAAGCCCTTCAAATTATTTTTTAAGTGCTTAATAAATAACGGAAAAAATAATTCTTAAAAAAAAGTAGTTTTTCGGTAATCTCAATAGGTATAAACTCTTCATCACATTACCACGCATGCACACAATTCAACTTTACACGACATAAACATAAACGGACAACAAGGCACACTGCAACGACGATTGGTTATTTGTACCACTTTTCAACCATCTTATTGGCGGCACTGTGAGTAGGGAAGTGGCGGTTCCGAAAACGCCACTGCCTACTTGCCCAATTACCCCCAAGCTTCCTGTGCTGAAACCCCTCAAATTGCATTGTTTCCTAATTGCTAATTGCTGCTAATTGCATTAGCACCTTTAAAAGGAATTTCACCTACAAGGGCATTTTTCCATGCATCAACGCATCGGCAAACATTTTCCCAACAAAGAATTCTTAGCATTCATAATCCAATGCATTACTAGAATTCGCAGGAAAACTATTCCGGCACATTGTTTGCCAAGCAATTTTGTCCCTCATGTGCACCCTAATCTTCCCACATGCACATATCCTGCAGACCCTTTATCCAAGGGACAAAAGCAAATACGCGCATCTAGCGTCAAGTGCCATAAACCGAATTCCTTCGCATGTAAACATGCATAAAATCCAACCGATGATTTGTTTTCCTACTAATAGGCAATGACCAATTTCGTGCTTTGCCACAAACAAATTACCCTGCATTTACAAATGCAGACAAGGGTTTCGTTTCGTCCACCGACCCAAGATACGATATATAATTTTCATTGTATAAAGTATCCCAATCCATTAGCATCTTTTTCTAATGGATATGCGTCTATTTACGCAAGGCCATCACTCATCCAAGACTTTTATGATGCCCTCATACCGTCTTTCCTTTTAGTACCATTTCCTCGATGCATCATAAACAAAGATCTTCACGATCCCTTTGTTCCATTTCCCTCATTGTAGGTTTCGTTTATCCTTTGCTGAAATGCATCGATAAACACGGTGATGTGTACGATCCCACACGCACACCACTGCGTACCAGAGGTCGCCTTTCAATTGGTCACTGACAGTAAGGAAAGATGGCATTTCCTTTGGTGGCCACACCCTAAAGAGAACATTTTCTCTTTCACCTACAAATCTCACCCTTAACTGAAGATTGAATACAGGTTGGAGTTTTTTCCTCGGTAAGTCGTATCTTAACCACCAGACACGCCGGTTGTGTCTTTCCCTGCTTCCCGCGGCGCTGCGGGGACGCATCCATCCTGTAGTCGCGTATCTTTCTACACCCCTGAGTGTGTCGAGTCATAACAGTCGAATTAAACAGCAACATATAGAATTAAATTAATGTCGCGGTATAAGTACAACAATGGTGTAATTTATATTACGAATGAACTCGAAGGTAGCGCGTAAGCCGAACACTAATAGAATATAAACAATCTTTCCGCGCCAAACAAAAGTTACTAAGTGCATGCAGTTCAAATAAATAAAATACAATAGCAAGGATCAAAAATAATAAAGAACTCATTTAACCAATAAACAATATACAGTGCGTTTCACTCACTTTCGCTTGGGTGTCATCTGTGTGTTTTGTTTCATTCCTTGGGGACAATTCTGGCAAACAGTTTTTGGCGGAACTTTCTTATAGTGATGATGGAGGAAGAAGGGAACCCCGGTGCAGTACGCCTGCACACCACATTTCTTCCCCACAGGGCGTTAGACTGTACTCACAGCTAGGCCGGCTTGTCGTAAGAGGCGACTAAAGGCTGAGTGGTAGGTCGGGTCTCAACGCCCTGCCGCCTGGTGAAATACCCCCCCATCAAGCTATAGACCTGTGAAATGGTCGGGAGAAATCCGTGGCCATCTTTTGGAGCTTGGCTGATGGACCGGTTCAAGAAAAGGTTGGTTTAGTTGCTGGTAGGTCCCAAGGTGAGATACCACCTCGTCACGTTGTACATTCCGCGATATCGCCGGGAGAAATCTTCGGCTATGTTTCGGATGTATGGCTGATGGCCCAGACTGACACGGAGGTAAGTCATGATGGTACCTTTGTGGCGTTTCTAACAGATACACACATAATCATCATCATCATCGGCACTACAACCGGGAGCCGGTCTTGGCCTTATTTAGCAAGTCCTGAAGGCTTGTTAAATTTTCCATAATGATTTGTTTTTCCGGGCAAGGTCATTAGTCTTGCAATAGTATAAGTAAATAGTGAAGAACACCGAACGAAGATCGAATAAGAAAATGCATCATAGCCGTATACCATGGCGATAACATAATAAATCCACATTCGTTGAGTGCACTTGAGTTTAGAAATCGAATTCGTGCACACGGCGGTGGCCTGATGGGTTGCGCTTTGGTTCAATTTTTGGTGATTCTAACTGTCATAGCGTCAGTTCGAATCACACGTTCTTCATTATCATCCCGAACGCTATGCCTTCTGAAATAAAGAATGCCGGAGGTAAACTACTTCCCCATTCGGATCTCCACGGGGACTATGTCAGGGGAAACATAATGCAGATATTTGATAAATAACCCAACTTTAAGAAATTCGTCATCGCATAATCAGGTTCGTTCTCGAGGCTCTGTCGACGCTCGAGTAGTAACGGCATTTTGCAATATCAGGGGCATCGGTGTCACCAATACGAATGTAAACGCCGTCCACCAATATTTGCAAACAGAAAAAACTGATATCCTTGCCCTAACTGAGACCCATGTCGATTCGTCATATCTTCATTGCTCAGGATACGAATTACATTCCAGATTCCGTTTTAAGGGTGGAGTCTGCGTCTTCACGCGGACCGATCTGGCTTGCCGGAGAATGGAGGCTGTTACGGACCTACCTCGCGTCCAGATCCTCCCCTAATACCCACTAATCCTCTTTCGCAAGTTTCTCCTCTCTACCTGTAAAAGGAAAACAAATCGCTAAGTAGCTAATTTGCATAAACTACTTTGTCCAAATTCTAATTGGTAGAAAAATAACAAAAAAAAAAAGCGTTGGCGCCGAATAAAAAACTAAACGTCAACGGCAATAATAATAAAAATGTTCATTTGACGTAAACCTCCGAGGAAGAAACGTCGTTGATATTTGTGTGACAAATAATTTCAATTAGAAGACTCAATTTATCGAAGTGGAGATAACAGGAGCAAGACGACGACGAGCAATCTCTGAGATACGTGATAGAATCGAAAAATCTAGAAGGACAACAGCAAGCTGAACAGGGGAGCAAAAGCTCAACGCCCCCTGCAACCTGACACCAAGCAGCGGCTACAGCGACCGCTCAACGGTCGACTCAATACATGTAAGTCACTTACGTTAATTATAATTAAATCAATACATTCAACGATATTAAATTAAAATATATTCACTATATTATATTATATCAAATTGTGTATAAAATCTTCAAGGCATTGGAATCCAGTAACATGGACATGATATGGCTGAGAGCCGTGCCGAGGAGTTACTCCAGATGGGTAACAAAGGATCCGTGGAAATTGGGTGTCAGTCTCTAGATTGGTACATTTACAAGTCATAAAACATCTGGCATGTGAAGATATACATTGGAATGTTTATGATTGCGAGAATTGTGTGTCGGCGGATCGAATAGATATTCCTTTGTTTAGACACGTGCACTTTTTGGGTGTTGGATCTTGTAGGAGATTTGGAGGCATACATAAGAATAGCATACATAAGAAAATATGCATTATGCTGTTAAAAAATTTAAACGTTTAGTTCGATTAGGGTTTGACCATTGAATTTGTTGTATTCCAGAATACTACCCTTTATTAAATTTAACACTGAATTTCCTTACACATCCTTAAAAACTTCCCTTAACATATATTACATTCTCACTTAATACATACCATTCATAAACATTCACAATATTGCCAGTTACAGCACATTTAATAACCTGCACCTTTTTATTCATTCAAAACATAATAACTTTGATTTTCGTTCAAATTTTATTCAATTTAATAGTCACAGAGACTTTGATAAATTTTGTGTTTTGTTCATGTTATAATTTCCAGTAAATTAGAACACAATGTTCTATAAGTAGAGAAAAAATTCATTTGTAAAATCAGTTTTAGTTTTGGAGTTGAAGGAGTAAGAAGTCATTTAAGAAGAGTTAAGTTTTGAGAAGTATCAGTTTAAGTTTAGTTTAGTTTGAGTTGTGAGTTAGAGTTTTTGAGTTTGTGGTATCTGTTTGAAAGTTAAAATAAACAATTAAAGAATATCAAAGAGAAGAAATAGTTTTTCTTTGATAATTAATTATCAATTGAAATAAATGAAACGCGAATTGAAGACAGCAGAATAATAAATAAAGGAGGAAGGTCCCCGCTCTTCCCTCATCCGAGGAAGCACGGCGCCGGACGTCAACAAATTGAATGTTGCGTTGGGGATAAGTCATCGATTATGCTAAAGGTAATTTGTGTGGTTCGTAGAACCGTCACAATGTAATACATTATAGCATTTGCCTCACTGCTCAAAATTATGGCAACCAGAGGGAGAACAATGGGTCCTTTCATAACCCGTCAATTTGACGGGTTTCCTGAAAAATAGGTATATACAAAATATTTCCGCAAAATTAAAAGGCCGATAACAAAAAAGGATAGTGATACATTTGCATATCATTGTATCAATAATAACCAACTTTAAGACACAAATTAATTGATTTTTTTTTTTTTTTTTTTTGATATTTCAATTTAAAAAGTTAAATCCGTCAAATTGACGGGTTTCGTAAATCTAGTGTTAAATTAAATTGCTCAGACTGTACTATTCATATCCGATATGGAATGTTATTAAAAAAAACATTTGGACAATAACATTTTTATGAGAAAAATGGGGCCTTTTAATAAAATGGAATCGTTGAGCAATACATCTAACCACTATATGATTAAATTTTTGATTTAGTGTTTTGAAATCTTCTGTAAAGGGTCTATCTCTTCTCTTCTGTTAAGAAATTTAAAAATGCAATATAACCGAGTTAATGTTAGGAATAAAATCTCAAAAAAAAATTTTTGTTTTTCCGTCTCCAACGTCCTCTCCTCTCAAGTCGATTGAAATTAAAATCAAATTTGCAATCACCACTAATTGCCTTATCAAATAAATAGCCAATGATCATTTACTAAACAACTCCAATCAGTTGATATTAAATACACTTCTACCTCTCGACATTATGAAAAAAACAGCTTATTTCACTATACTCGTACATCAAAAGTGCCATTATTTTCAACTTTTAAAATTAATCTGTTGAAAACACACAGAGATTGTGTTAACTAAGCTTCAAAAATGCGACATCAACAAAGGGCTAATTAACAATCCATCACACGAGAAAGGTGAATAAGTCCAACAATCGAAAACATGCTAATTTTCTCCTTGAGCATGGTTTCCAAACGCGTAAATAAAGCTAATCTGCTGTGAAGTGTGTTACTACTTGCAGCAGTCAGTAACATACGCGCTCACGCTTAAGGCGCCCGTTAAATATCGCCGTGAACTGAATTATGTAATATTTCGCATTCCCCGACAAAATGTACCCTTAACGCTGGGACCAGCGGCGCTAAACCGTGATATAAAAAGGCAGTCTCGCTTTTGATTGTATCATACTTCAGACAAACCGGTAGCCACCCATTATGCACCCTACGTTTCGCACATTTATGCAATCTCTGTCGTTTTATTGCAAATAAAGAGAAGTTCTAATGTGGTTTCATTCGCTCATAATCACTCAGCTTATTTTTCAATTCGTAGCGAGATTCCAACGAACCTGCACCTCCGCAAGTCTTATAAAAATCTAAAATAAACTTTTTGCCACAAAAGAGACAAGAGATCAATTAAGTGCAAAAATTAGCACTACGGGGCCATACACTGTATAACGTCCTTGAAACGTTATTTTTGTCCACAGTCAACGCATCACTTCACCAATTAATTAGCGTTAAATATTTTACAATCCAGTCATAGCAACATTATTCGCATCGTTTAAATGCATAGTTATTCTTACCTGTTTTTTGTTCGTTTTTTCAAATATCTATCAATATCACAATTTACATTGTAAACAAATTCCTCATCGGTCAAACTAAGGTTCGCCGCGATTTTATACTCCAGCTTAAATGAGTTTTAAAATTCAACTCGGCCAGTAAATAGTAAATAACACAAATCCGATTTCAAAAATTTAAGACGACCTCGAATTTTCTCTTCAAATTTAACACGACGTTTTACCAAAAACAAAATAATTATTTCAATTAGCACTCAATTAATTTTTGATCATTCTACTTAGAATTAAGAATTTTTCAGATTCTGGAGTATTGTTCTAAGTGACCACTGAACTGTCTTTGACGTGTCACATGCTTCATTCATGTTCGGTCTTGCCAGACGTATACCAATTTTAATACCACGTTCACATGTGACAGTAAATTTTAAACAAATAATCCTTGTGAACCGTTATTATTTTGAGTTGTTCGTAAAATATTCATCCATCATTTAGCCCCTTAATCATGGGTCTGTAACTGTTACGCATAATATTTCTGTTCTAGCCGTTACACACAATATTTCTTTCGTTGTTGTGACTTGTGTTAAAAAAAACTTCGTTTAATCCTCGAGTAGTTGTTTGTTATTTCTTAGTTCACTACTTAAAGGGGTTGCCAATAAAATCGATAAATTTTTAACATTAAGTAATACATTTTCCAATAAAGACGATATGTTTTTAAAATCTCTTGACAACAATATTCAAAATAGTACAAATGCCACAGCCGTCAACTATTTAGTATAGTCGTACTTTAAAACATTTGTATTTTATTTACATTTAAAAACAATTCGCCCTAATTGGGAAACCCGAATATCGTCACTGTTGAGAAACATTATTTTTTTTTTGCTATATTCAATATAATTTTGCAATATTTTTTTTTTACTTAGTTTACTTTTCCTTTTCTTCTATTATTTGTCTGAGCGACAAATTACACTTTTGCAGTAAGCTCAAGGGTTATTTTAAGGTTTGTAATGGGTTTTCCAATAGGGACCTGACAACTTTTTTTCGGTAGTAAATTTTTATGACTTGCAGACGTTGTTCGTTCGTATACTTAACCACGATGAAAATGTTGAGTTTACTGCATAAATTGACAGTAACAGTTTGATGATTAGTGAAAGGCTGCGTTCACAAATTAAATTCAAAGTAGTCAAGTCCCTATTGTATAACTCTATATAAATATATAGGGTTTTCCAATAGGGACGATGACTTTTTTTCGATAGTAAATTTTTATAATTTGCAGACGTTGTTCATTCGTGTACTTAACCATGATGAAAATGTTGTTTACTGAATAAATTGACAGTGACAGTTCGATGATTAGTGAAAGGGTGCGTTCACAAATTAAATTCAAAGTTGTCAAGTCCCTATTGTATAACCTTATATATTGGTGAAGCCGATTAAATTTAAACGTGTTAACGAATGCCTTCCTGTATGCAACGCAGTTTGTATCAACTAACTGTGATTTATAAACAAAGTAAAAACAGCTGACTACTAAATAAATGGATAAAAACAAAAAAAGTTGTGCTAGCAAGGCCGACATGAGCGAAATAAGCACAGTATGTTCTTCTTCGAGTCTGTCTTCTGCCTGGCTTGCGACGAAGTGTTACGCGTTCGCGCGTGCTTCTTCAATAGCGAGAGAAGAGCGAGTAGGCAGGGCGTTAAAAGCAAAATACGTTTTTCTTCTTTAATTGATTTATACCTTTTTATTGTTTTATGATTTGTTTTATTAATCATTTAACATTTATTCTTAAGCAAAAGGCCCGCTGTACTTATACGAAGCTGTGACCTTTCGCTTTGATGACTTCTTTTTTTTTAATAACTTCTTTATTTGTCCTTCCACATTGTAGTCTCAAATTAACTCTTTTTATTTATTCTAAGTGCTCTTCGATTGTATAGTGGTTAGTATACCCGCCTGTCACGAGGGAGACCGGGGTTCGATTCCCCGTTGTAGAGCCTCTGGCGCAAGACTAATGACCTTGCCCGGAAAAAACAAATCATTATGGAAAATTTACCAAGCCCCAGGACTTGCTAAATAAGGCCAAGACCGGTTCCCGTTGTAGTGTCGATGATGATGATGATGATTTATTCTAAGTAAAAGGCTGCCTGTGCGTATGAGATGCTGCGACCTTTCGCTTTGATGACTTCTTTTTTTTTTAATAACTTCTTTATTTTTTTACCGACACCTTCCATATTGTAGTCTCAAATCAATCTTTTTATTTATTCTAAGTAAAAGGCTCCCTTTCGCTTCGGTGACTTATTATTTGACGTGACAGCGTCTTATAAATCGGTATACCTTGGGAGGCATTCGGCAAAAAGTTTGTAGCGCTACGATAACGATAACCGATAACGCACGAGCCGTAGTGAGCGAGAGCGCGACTCTCTTAATTGCTCCTAAATCAAATGCAGAGAGACAACGGGAATACAGACAGCGCCTTGCACTGTCGAGAATAGCTGTACAGGTTGAAAGTGTAAAGACAAAAAGCACACAGAGACAACGCGAATACAGGCAGCGCCTTGCAGCATTAAATAAATCGGATATAGCTAAGATAAAATTGTCTGTTCATAGTGGTTTCGCAGCGGCAAGTTCAAACAACGTTTAAGAACTACAGGTTGTAAACCTACAACAGCCTTCAGCAGCAGAACCCGTGTATTTTACAATACAACCAGTTATATCGGCGCAAGAGGTATGGGATATGAAATGGAACAAATCGATATCAAGATTTAAATTGATGTTTCTTGACAATGACTTTGGGTATGCTTGCTCTGTTTGCGATAGACTTTGTTTTGAACGCGATTTAAAACCGATCACAGTGCAACAGATGAACGTAATTTCGGACTGGCACACAAAAGAAAATCGACAACTGTGTCCTTACGAATACACAGTAGTTTGCAATACTTGTACAATTTCGTTAAGCAAACCAAAATTAATGCCCACACTTGGAGGCATTCGGAAAAAAACACTTTAATTTTGATTTAATAACTTGTATATTCAATGTTATATATTTAGGATACGTTGTCACGAATATAATGCCCGAGCGCCTTGCGCCCAGACAGCCATTTTTTTTTAATGACTTCTTTATTTATCTACCGACACCTTCCATATTGTAGTCTCAAATTAACTCTTTTTATTTATTTATACAGCACACGATGCAATCGATTTATTGAAGAGTAAGTTTGATAAGCGTGTTATCTCAAGAAATGGGCCAGGCGGTTGGCTGCCTCGTTCGTGCGATTTAACGCCTCTAGACCGTTTTCTTTGGGGCTACGTCGTCATTGGTCTATGCCAACAAGCCGAAGACGTTGGAAGAGCTCAGAGCCAACATTGAAGGCGAAATAGCGGCCGTTTCGGCAGAAATGTGTGGCCGGGTCATCGAAAATTGGGTCCAAAGAATCGACCGCTGCAAACGTGCCCGCGGTGGCCATATGAACGAAGTCGAGTTCCATTCATAATTGTTTTGATTCTACTTCAAGCCGATAATAAAGTTTTTGAAATATCTCAAATGGTTCGCGTCTTATTTAAAAAAAAAGTTGTGAAGTCTCTATTAGAAAACCCGATACATGATGACCTAGAGATCAAATGGATTTATCAAGTTATCCAAGAATATGCTGTCAAACACGAAAGCCGCCACCAACATAGAAGCTATTCAGCTCTTGGATATTGCCCACGAATTGAGACGGCTAAAACGGACAAAACCTCATGTATTAACATGTTAAAATCCAACATAGTAAAATTGTTTTGGGAGCTGGACACTGGTCCAGTAAACCCTTACACGTTTTACTTAATTCAATTAAATTAAGTACAATTAAGTAGGGTTCGCTGGATTAATTATTTTGAATAAATAAGAGCCGTTAAATTGATTTTGAATTAATATAACACTTTATTAGTCTGTGGCGGATCAGCACAATCCACAACCTGCACGCAGTCGCCGTAAGCAAAGACTCACACCGAGAGTAGTTTTCAACTAATTAAGTCAAGCACACTCTCGGTCACCCTCACACACAAAGGAGAGTCACGGCTGAATTGGCGCGGAGTCGACGCGGTACTACGTTGGTCTCGCTCACACCTAGAACGAGAACCGACGCCGGATCTTTCCCGCCAATTTCATTTGACACATACCATATGTGTGGACAACTGGCGCGAATACAACCACTTCGCCATCAACCGCCGCCGTGACCGGACGCCCACCAACTTGCAGATCAACCGCCACCAGGGACTCCATCGACTGCAGCCTCTTCAACGACCAGACTCTCGACGACTAGAACGATTTGGGGATCGAAACCCCAAAAGTCCGCTAATAACAACCGTTACTTTTACCGTACACATAACGATTTCTTGACTTATCGCATCTTTGACTTATCTCTTGCTTCACTGCTTACTTTCTCTGCTTACTTCTTACTTGTCTCCACGATCTGTGTGCGACGTATTTATACTGTTTCTTTATTCTGATTCCGCGTTTCGTTTCCGTCCGTTCCACAGCCTCGAATTTTCTACTGTTCATAGTCTCCTCTTTCACAGTACTTTCTAGAATATTTTAGTACTTTGTTTCGGACTTTCTCGAATATTCTAGTACTGATTGTCATATGCATCACCCTACCCTCCGTCTAGATTAGTTCGTCCCGAACTAAGTTCACTGGTCTCCTGGGTTAACAAAAGTCGCCAGTCGGTCACGATGTACGACTTTCATCTTGGCTCTCGGTCTTCGCTGAATTCTATAGGCAATGTCGTTGGTTTTTGGAAATGGTCCTGGGATATCAATCGCAATTCGCTCGAAAGGGGCACCCACGTTGAACTGCTTCATAGCGCTCCTTGGTTTTGCTGTGGGTCCTTTGGTCGCAGTGCAAGTTGTGCACTTCC
The DNA here is from genome assembly GCA_963931805.1 of Microdon myrmicae. Taxonomy (NCBI): domain Eukaryota; kingdom Metazoa; phylum Arthropoda; class Insecta; order Diptera; family Syrphidae; genus Microdon; species Microdon myrmicae. The sequence goes on along the minus strand of OZ007498.1, from coordinate 118,881,264 downwards.
TACACCAAGAATCGGCGTCATCTCTCATGTGAAGCTGGTAGAATCGAGATCGTAATTTTGAAAGTGTCTTATTAACACCCAGATGTCCACCGAAGACCCCGTCGTGCATTTCTGTTAGTACATCTTTCACTTTTGATGGTGGGACTAGAATCTGCATTCGATGGGATTTTCGGTCCGCGGCTTCGCATTTACGCTTAAGAATTCCATCTTCCACCAGCAAGGAATTCCATTGTGCCCAATATGCCTTAAATGTTCCACTCTTGTCGGAAATATTGTTCCAAGTTGGCCGCTCGTTCTTTTCTTTGTGTTCCAGGATTAGCGACATATCTTCATCCTGAAGTTGAGCTGCGCGTATAGCATCACTCATCCACCCATCTAGTACTTTTACTTGTACATTTCGGAGGTCGTACGCCTCTCCTTTCTCCTCCGCTCTATGACAATGTTTACAATCTGGCTTACATGGTCTTCTTAATAGAGCATCAGCGTTATTATGCACCTTCCCGTGCTGAATTGAGCTTATCATTGATACGGGTGCACATTCTGTGGTTAACTCTCCTTTTCTTATTGCGGCCGGCACCTCGGACGCATTTAGTACTCTGACACGTACAATGTGCTTCTTCACCTCAGGTTGGTCCGTTGATAGTCTCCTCATATGATTAGCGCATGAACAACAATTCTCACTTGATGTTTCATTCGTTCGTCGACGTTTCCTACAGTCAACAGAGATGCGGCCGACTTCGCCGCATGTCCAACACTTCATAACAGGTCTCGGGGTTCTCCGTTGTACATGCCCAATTCTTTGGCAGGAACATTTCTGGACGGACATTTCTCGGACTCTATATGCACTCCTGGTAGCCGTCGTCTTCTTTCCTGCCAAACGAACGGCTTGTTGCAAGTCCCGATCTTGGAGTGCATTTATAAATGCATCCATTGCTACCTCGTTCAGAAATTCCTTAGTCATATTTGAATAAGACAAGTCTGCAACTGTTGAAGATTTTCTCCAGGTTTCTGCGTTTTGCTCCACAGTTACATGCGGTAGACCTGCTGCATGTAGTTGTCTCCATACCTAGCTTCAAGGCCGTCTCTCACCGCTTGGAAATCTGTTTGCTTCTCTGCTGGTATGGTTTGTAGCAATTCTGCAGCCGCCCCGCGGAGTGACAAGATTTGTGATGTTGACTTTTGCTCATCCGACCACTTATTATAATTGGCCGCGGCGTCAAACTGACGTAGAAATACGGAGAAGGGTCCCGTTCCATCGAAGGTTGGCGGTTGCATCGTTGTATCTTTGTAGTCATGTTGATTGCTAGGCGGTGTCTTATTTCTCTCAACACACTCAAGTCTCTTTTCGATTCGCGTTATTTCATCGGTGACCTTCTTAAATTCAGCTTCGTTTTTTAGATCCAGATTTTCTACTTTGTTTAGAATTTTTGACTGAATTTCTTCCTCAAAGTGTTGAAAATTACATTTCATCCACTGCGTTTGGGCATCCAGTTTCGCGTTCAGATCTGCAGCTTGTGCGTCGGATTTTGAATTAACATCCGTAGCTTACGCGTCCAATTTTGTCATCATCATCCTGAGCATCTCCGAAATGTCTAACTGTGGCGAACTCTTCTCCGTTACATTGGCACCATCTTCTCCATCCGGACAGTCTGGCCCACTCGTAAAAGCATCTGTGCCGACATCAATATCCTCTTCCTCTATTGCTGCTTGCAGACGCTGTCGAAGAATTGGCTTCTCTCCTCTGCTATCCAGGTTCCGGTCCTCCAAATGTCGATCTGACATCGTCACAATACACTTCCACGGACTTATTTATTTCACCAATAATAATCCCACTTCTGACACCAATTGTAGCGAGCTTAGGGTTCGATGGATTAATTATTTTTAATAAATAAGAGCCGTTAAATCGATTTTGAATTAATGTAACACTTTATTAGTCCGTTAATAACAACCGTTACTTTTACCGCACACTTATCGCTTGCTTCCTCTGCTTCACTTCTTACACATTCCATCAAACGAAGTTCGTCTGATAAACCTTGGTTTGACAAAAAATGCGAGCTGATTACAGCGGCAAAAAATAGAGCTTTTAAGCAATGGCGCTCCAATCCCACCGATGTTAACAGAACGAATTTTGTTAGAATCAGAAACGCGTGCAACCAGGCGATTGATACCGCGAAGAAGACTCACAACGACAGGGTGATCAATAAGCTCCTTCGGTGCCCAACTGGTTCGCGCTCCTTCTGGTCAATGGCAAAGGCTGTCAGCAGTAACTTTGCTTCCTCCTCTTTCCCTCCGTTGGTGACAGACAGCGGGACGTTAGTCACGAATCCAAAGGATAAAGCTAATGTGTTCGCGAATTTATTTTCCGCGAATTCAAACCTCGATCCCGGCCTTTTGGAGCCACCTGCGATCTCGCCGGTACGGTCTTCCATGCGGGATGTGAGATTTCGTCCGCGCACTATTCAACGCATTCTACGTGAACTGGATTGTAGGAAGGCAACCGGCCCGGACGGAATACCAGCAATAGTCCTTAAGAACTGTGCTCCAGAACTATCGCTGGTTCTTGGCAGACTCTTCCGCTTATCTTATGCACGGAGGACCTTTCCTGTCTGCTGGAAAATCGCTCGAGTTCAGCCAATCCCAAAGACGGGAAAAAAGTGTCTCCCACAAAAATACCGTCCGATAGCATTACTGTCTATTTTATCTAAGGTAATGGAAAAAGTCATCAATACAGAGTTGGTTAAGTATTTGGAGTGCAACGGTCTTCTGAATAATCGTCAATACGGATTCCGTGGCAGGCGGTCCACAGGAGACCTTTTGACATTTATAATCGATATATGGACATCTGCGATTGAACGGCATGGGGAGTCGAGGGCGGTCGCATTAGATATCTCCAAGGCTTTTGACCGCGTCTGGCACGGGGCATTGCTGAGCAAACTTCGTTCATATGGACTTTCCGACCAGCTTTGCGACTGGACGAGGAGCTTCCTCGAGAATCGATCGATCCGGGTTGTTGTGGACGGCGAGTGTTCGGATCTGTATCCTGTTAATTTGGGGGTGCCCCAGGGTTCTATTTTAGCTCCAACCTTGTTCTTACTTCACATAAATGATTTGTTGGAGACAACGGATAACAAAGTGTTCAGTTTTGCGGATGATAGTACGCTTGTTTCCTTCTTTTCGAGTGATCGGCCGATTGGTGCATCTACGTCGCACCAGCTGAGATGTAGACAGATTGACTCTCTGAATCAGGATCTAGATAAAGTCCTGCAGTGGGGAAAGGCCAATCTTGTCGACTTCAACGCAACGCAGACCCAGTATACAACATTCACAAAGAAAACTGGATCATCGGTTCCACAGCTGATGATGAGTGGCCGGGCCCTCGAGGCTGGGGAAAGTTTGAAATTGATCGGCGTTACGGTCTGTGGGAATGTATCATGGCATAAACACGTATCGGGTATCGCCAGATCAGCCTCAGGAAAACTGAGTTATCTTTTTAGAGCCAAGAAATACTTTACTCCGGCCCAACTTCTTCTCCTATATAAATCCCAAATTAGACCCGCGCTCGAATATTGCTCTCATGTTTGGAGCTCGGCTCCTAAACATACCCTCGACCTACTTGAGAGCGTACAAAGGCGAGCGATCCGCCTGATCGGGGACTCGGCGCTGACGTCGGGACTACAGTCGCTATCACATCGAAGGCGCGTAGCCGACCTCTGTCTGTTTTACAGATATTATCACGGGTGCTGTTCTTCGGAGATTCTTGGCATTGTTCCACGCAATTCGGTCTATATGCGCTCCACAAGACAATCCGACGGATCGCACCCGTTTGTGCTTCATCTCCCGACAGCGCGAACATCCCTGTATCAGAACTCGTTCTGTTACAGAGTGGGGAAGCTGTGGAACTCCCTTCCCACGGGAGTGTTCCCGGAGCGTTACAACCTGCAACTGTTCAAAAAGAACTGCAACAGTTATTTGATGGCATCTCGGGGCGCCCACTCGACGCTATAGGTTCGCCTCTCCCGAGAGAAGTCTAATAAAAAAAAAAAAAAACTCTTGTCGGAAATATTGTTCCAAGTTGGCCGCTCGTTCTTTTCTTTGTGTTCCAGAATTAGCGACATATCTTCATCCTGAAGTTGAGCTGCGCATATAGCATCACTCATCCACCCATCTAGTACTTCTACTTGTACATTTCGCAGGTCGTACGCCTTTTCTTTCTCTTCCGCTCTATGACAATGTTTACAATCTGGCTTACATGGTCTTCTTCATAGAGCATCAGCCTTATTATGCACCTTCCCTTGACGGTGGGAAATTTGGAAATCGTACGTTTGAAGTCATTTGATCCATCGAGCTATTTGCCCTTCCGGATTCTTAAAATTGAACAACCATTGCAGGGCGACATGATCCGTCCGAAGGTGGAATCGACGTCCGTAGAGGTACTTATGGAAATTCTTAACGGCTTCTACAACAGCCAGCAGTTCCTTTCTTGTTGCGCAGTAGTTTCTCTCTGGCTTAGATAGAACTCGACTATAATGTGCGACAACTCTCTCTTTGCCATCGACTTCCTGTGACAACACTGCTCGATTCCTGTGTTACTTCCATTAGTATCCAATATAAATGGGCGATCCGAACTTGGGAATGCCAATGTTGGAGTCATACATAACTCGGCCTTCAATGTGTTGAATGCTGCCTCACACTTTTCTGTCCAATTGAATTACTTGTCTTTACCCGTTAGATCATGTAGGGTCTTAGCCACATTGGCGAAACCTTTAACAAACCGTCGGAAATATGTGGCTAATCCCATAAAGCTTCTCAACTGTTGCTTGTCTTCTGGAGTAGGCGACTCTCGGACGGCTGCTATCTTATCAGGATCCGTTTGAACTCCTGCAGATGAAACGATGTGTCCCAGGAATTTTACTCTCCTTTGGAAGAGTTCACATTTCTTCGAGCTCTAAGTTGGTCTGTCTTAGTCGTTCGAAGACGGAGCGCAGATTATTGATGTGTTCTGGTAAATTCCTTCTACCAACGATGATATCGTCCAAGTACACAAGACAAGTCTTCCATGTAAGTCCCCGTAGAACACTTTCCATTAATCGTTCAAACGTTGCTGGAGCATTACACAATTCAAAAGGCATCACGTTGAATTGATAAAGCCCGTTTCCGGTAGTAAACGCTGTCTTCTCCTTGTCCTCCTCCTTCACTTCCACTTGCCAGTAACCGCTTTTTAGGTCTGTGGGGGGTAAAATGTGAAAACCACTGAGCTCCAGAAAGGGTATCTAGCGTGTCGTCGATTCGAGGAAGTGGGTAACTGTCTTTCTTCGTAACGTCGTTTAACCGGCGGTAGTCGACACAAAATCTAGTTGTCCCATCCTTCTTCTTGACGAGCACTACCGGCGAAGCCCATGGGTTCGATGATTTCTCGATGACTCGTTGCTCTTCCATCCCTCGAATCATGTTGCCGACTTCTGATTGTTTGCCCAACGGTGGGCGACGAGGTGGCTGCCTTATAGGTCTTGACTCACCCGTGTCAATGCGATGTTTAATTATACCGGTGCGTCCAAATTTATCATTTCCTGTCACAAAAATTGTTCAGGAGTGATTTAATGCTTGCCTTTTCTCTGTCTGTTAATTCGATTTTCTGGGACATCAACTTATTAACCATAGAGGATGCACCCACGGGCTGTTGAATTGAATGGTCCTCTCCCCTTGTTTGAATTGAGCTTTTGATTGACACGGGTGCACATTCTGCGATTACCTCTCCTTTTCTTATTGCGACCGGTTCCTCGGATGCATTTAGTACTCTGACGGGTACGATGTGCTTCTTCGCATCGATAGGGGCTTTCCCAACAGGGATGTTCCCCTTACGCTGATTTTGTACAGCTTCGGTGATGTAAAGTCGATTGTCACCGGGATCGCTCTCGAGACTGGTCCAAATTACCGAGTCTGAACAAGCTGGGATCTCATCCTCCTCACGCACATAACATTTCAGTCTTCGCAATTGTTCGTCCTACAGTGTAATAGCAACCTCTAAGTTACCAATTCGCAGTGTTCTCTGACCGATATCTAGAACGACTTGATGCTCCTTCATGAAATCCATTCCAAGAATGCATTCGTCCGGAATATCGGCAACCAAAAATTGGTGGGAGATGGAAATATTGCCAAGCATTATTATGCTTTCCACTTTTCCGTAGACTGTAGAACAATCTCCCGTGGCAGTCCTCAAAGCGTATCTTCTATTTTTATTAAGGGTTATTTTGCCCACGACATCCGGCCGAATTATGAATCTCGTTGCTCCAGTGTCGATTGTCACAGTTGTTGTCCTTGCATTTACAATCGTAGTTATAACCAAACTTTGGTTATCCCGTTGGAGTTGTGATACAGTTACGATGCTGGGGCTGCACATTCCACCAGGCGACTTTCGCCCCTTAAAGTCTGCCCTTACAAGTTTCCCGAGCTCTTAGCCTCAGGTTGGTCCGTTGATAGTCTCCTCTTATGATTAGCGCATGAACAACAATTCTCACTTGATGTTTCATTCATTCGTCGACGTTTCCTACACTCAACAGAGATGTGACCGACTTCGCCGCATGTCCAACACTTCATAACAGGTCTCGGGGTTCTCCGTTGTACATGCCCGATTCTTTGGCAGGAACATTCCTGAACGGACGTTTCTGGGGCTCTATATGTACTCCTGGTAGCAAGTTTAGTAGATTCATAAGCCAATACGAACGCCAGTATTTCATTAGTCGTCTTCTTTCCCACCAAACGAACGGCCTGTTGCAAATCCCGATCTTGGAGTGCGTTTATAAATGCATCCATTGCTACCTCGTTCAGAAATTCCTTAGTCATATTTGAATAAGACAAGTTTGCCAATCGCTCAATGTCTGCCTGCAACTGTTGAAGATTTTCTCCAGGTTTCTGCGTTCTGCTCCGCAGTTGCATGCGGTAGACCCGCTGCATGTTGTTGTCTCCATACCTAGCTTCAAGGCCGTCTCTTATCACTTGGAAATCTGTTTGCTTCTCTGCTGGTATGGTTTGTAGCAATTTTGCAGCCGCCCCGCGGAGTGACAAGATCAGTGATGTTGACTTTTGCTCATCCGACCACTTATTATAATTGGCCGCGGCGTTAAACTGACGTATAAATACGGAGAAGGGCCCCGTTTCATCGAATGTTGGCGGTTGCATCCTTGTATCTTTGTAGTCATGTTGATTGCTAGGCGATGTCTTATTTCTCTCAAAACACTCAAGTCTGTTTTCGATTCGCATTATTTCTTCGGTAACTTTTATATCCAGACTTTCTACTTCGTTTCGAATTTTTGACTGAATTTCTTCCTTAAAGTGTTGAAAATTATATTTCATCCACTGCGTTTGGGTATCCAACTTTGTATTAACATCTGCAGCTTGCGCGTCCAATTTTGTGTTAATGTCTGTAGCTTGCGCGTCCAATTTTATCATCTTCATCCTGAACATCTCCGAAATGTCCAACTGTGGCGAACTCTTCTCCGTTACAGTGCCACCATCTTGACTCGCTGTTTCTTCTCTGTCCGGACTGTCTGGCACAATCGTAAAAACATATGTGTCGACATCAATACCCTCCTCCTCCATTGCTGCTTGCAGACGCTGTCGAAGAATTTGCTTCTGTCCTCTGCTATCCAGATTCCGGTCGTGAAGTTCCTTCTTCAACTCAGGAACGCGAAGATCCTCCAAATGTCGATCTGACATCGTCACAACACACTTTCACAGACTTATTCACTTAAACAATAATTAATCCCACTTCTGACACCAATTGTAGCGAGCTTAGGGTTCGCTGGATTATTTATTTTTAATAAATAAGAACCGATAAATTGATTTTGAATCAATATAACACTTTATTAGTCCGTTAATAACAACCGTTACTTTTAACGTACTGTTGCGGATTCACAATTATATGCAGCGGCGAGAATCTAGTACGTTTATCGTCTAGTACACTCCCTAACAAACATATCCACCACACCTGTCAGCAACCAGCTGACAATGCGTCATCGCCAGGGGACGCCAGCCATCTGTCACATTAATTCAAATGTGACCAACAGTCAGTCTGTCTGCAATCAACTTCCATGAGGTGCACGATCAACTGTCTAACATCAATTGGGTTTGTCGCACGCCACCATGTGGCTTTTGGATTTTAGTGCTGTGATAGTTGTGATTTAGAGGATAGTTTAATTAAAGTTATATAATGAACTGAGACAAGGAACGTTTTTATTGTTATCCTGTTGTAATTCGGTTCAATACCACCCAGCACCCGAACATCAAAGTGATCATCGCGGCACACGGCGGACGAGCCAGTCCAACACATTCATCCAGTCAGCGCGGGACATTCAAGATTGTCAAAAGGTATTGCTGTTCCTTTGTATTCTAACCTATTTGTTTCAGGCAGCGTTGGTTCGGACGCCATTGCGTCAATCCTGCATCCAACGTGCTCCATCCTTATTCCCCGACGACATTCCTCGTTCGGCGGAACACCACAAGGATCTCGACCGACGACATTCCTCGAGGAATGTCGTCGGGGAACCGTTGATTGTGAAATACTGGAAGGAAGACGGTGCACCAATGCTGTCTGCACGCTGGTTCTCCTGGTGACCGATGCACTCGATGATATAATGTCGCCAGGAAGTCACTTTCCTTTTTGCTTGTTCGATTTGCTGTTCTTTAGTGTTGCTCCTCGTTGTACCAAGTTCTCTTGATGGAGACTGCTGTGATCCTGATTATGATGTTTCCCACTTTCACTCACTGCACTCTGTCTTTTATGTTTTAATGTCTTTAGTTTAATGTGTCCCTGTCCTTGAGCATCCGGCTTAAAGGACCAGAAAATGTTCGGTGAAGTGGTACGCGTTTCGTTGGCCGCCGATGGACGGTCACAACGAACAATGGCTGTCGCAAAGGGGAGAGAGCAGCGCGGTCAATGTATAAGAGCACGTTACCAATTGAGCGAGAACCAATTAATAATAACAAGTTGTTCTTTATTGTAATGTCAAGTTATTCTTTATTGCTTAAGGGACGTTATAATACACAATGAATTGTAAGTTTGGCTGATTGCAACGACTGGGAATAGCTTACTGTTCCGTTTGACTGTGAGCGCCGCGAAGGTTGATTGCAGACTGACTCAGTGGGCATAACTGCCAATTCAAAAAGGGACGCTATGACCTCATCGTTCGTGACAATCGGCCAGCTGGTGCCAGCTGCTGCGCAACCGGTATACACTGCGAATGTACTAGATTTCTCCAGTACATTCCAGCACATCCAATTGCCAATCCGCAACATTCCGCCCGCCTTCGCCAATCATTGGCGAATCATTTCATTCCAGGGGACGGTGGCCAGGGGCCGGGTGCGGTCTGGTGGTGGCGGTTGGTCTTGGTCGTTGAGTCTATGGTGGTCGGACGTTGCTGTCCACTTTCACGTGGATGGTCGGTTGGGACGGGGCCGGCCGCCCTGAGGAGCACCGAAGGTCTGGCGGTCTGAGATGGCCTGTAGGGTAGATGGCGACAGGATGATCTTTTCCATTGAAGGCGTCCGGTAACTTTTGTGGCCACGGAACCGGCCAATTGATCTGGGTCGGATTTGTAAGGTCGCAACCCAAGATCAATGAACACGTGATGACTGGTGATGTGTCTCGCTATATCGAGGCCCGTGGTGGTGAAAGGTGATGCGCCCGTTCGAAGTTAGTAGCCGGCGGAATGTGGCCGCTGGCGTGTGAGGCTGTCGCGTGGAGGGTTGTGCGATGTCGTCCCTGGCACTGTCCGCGTGGCCTGGCGGAATGGCAGTCACGGACCAAGTTCCTCCCGGAATCGTTGGAGTGCAGCCTCTGTTGATGCACTGAGGCGTGCTTTCTTGTTGGAGTTCGAGAGACCGCTGGTTGCTGGGGAGCGCCGACCGCCAAGCGGGGCATTGCGCGCTCCTGGTCCTGTTGTGGTGGCTGCACGTGGCAGCGGTTGGCCTGGGTAGTTTTGTACCCGGGCAGGAGATTGACCACGTGGTGTCCTGGGTGTGGTGGGATGCCCTGAAGTGTTCGAGTGGCGACCCGACTGGTCACCGATGTTGGTGTTGGTATGCAGTGGGCCGCGGGCAGCTGCACCCGTCAGTATCCACCCAAGGTGCGTAGACTGGGCGATCACGCCAGAGTTTGTGGACTTCTTTAATCCGGCGGTAATGATCGCTGGATATGCATCAGCGCCGATGATTAAATCTACCTTTTCTGCCAACTCCAGGCCCGCCACAATAGAGATATCGCTTGGCAGGAGTCGTGGAGGTGGCACGTAGTCCGACAGATGGAGCAGGATGAGCGCGTTGACTGTCCAGCTTTGCGAGCTCTTGGTCCAGGGCAGTATGGTGACGGATGATAGGGCCTTCGCCGTCTGGCAGCGGGCGCCCCCGACTCCATGGACTGGGATGAATGATGCGCGCCGGCGCAGGTGCAGTCGCTGGGCGAGTGATTCCGATATAAAGGTGGCCTCTGAACAGGGCTTCAGTAGGGCCCGAGCCTCCAGTCGGCGTTGGGAGCCCGACCGGACGAGGACGCGTGCTATGGCCAGGAGGATCGCCCGGGCGGGCGGGGCGCTGGTCGTGTGAGATAACACCCCAGGGATCTGGCCGCCTTGAAGCTTGGGGCTTGTGCCTCTTTCCGAATCCAGGGTGGTCGTGGTCGTTATGGTATGCAGCAAGGTGTGGTGCCGCCCTTGGCACTGCCGGCATCTGGATGTCGATGGGCAGTCACGGTGTAAATGCCTTCCTAGGCAGTTAAAACAAAGGCCCTGGTCGGTGACGTGCGACCATCGCTCTTCCGGGCTGAGGGCCCGGAATCCCTCACACGATCCGATGTAGTGATCTGATCTGCAGACCGAGCAGCGGGCAGGGGGCTTCTGGGCTAGTGGTGAGGCCGTGTGCACTGAGGCGCGCTTTGGTGTTGTGCTCCGTATGGCCGGATCTGTTACGCTGGGGTTGATTGAATGCGGTCCGGGGCAGCTCGACGAACTCCAAACCTTCGATCCTTGTCTTCAGGAAGTCATCGAGCTGGTGGTACGTGGGTGGCTGGTTGGTGTTGCCTTGCGCCGTTTGCCAGTCACGAGCGGCGCGGGGGTCCATGCGCTGTGTTAAGTAGACAAGTATGTCATCCCAGGCGGTCACGGGGCGGCCGAGCGCATCCAAAGTTTCGACTGCATCCTAAGTCGGCAGCAGATTCCTTTCCGACGACCTGTACCTGGAAGAGGGTACTCAAGGCAGAGTGGACCAATGCACGAGTATTATCGAAGTATTTCACCAGCTTGTTCCAGGCTCGCTGGTAATTCTCCTCCGTGACCGGAATGTTTTTGATGGCCCGGGCGGCGTCGTCGCGGAGGCTCGACATCAAATAATAGAGTCGTTCGACGTCCGTCAGATCAGGGTGATCTGCCAATACTGCCTGGAACAGGTCCTTAAATGGCCGCCATTCCGAGTATTTTCCGAAAAACGTTGGCGATTGCACTGGAGGCAGCTTGCGGGGATTGGCGCAGGGTGTCACCACTGCAGCCGCGGCCTTGGATGTTGTCGGTGGTTCAATGTTGAGGCCACGAAGCTCTTCGGCGAACTTCGTCATTTCCTCCAAGTAAACCTGTGGGGGTTCTCTATATCACACGGAGAACTAACCCACAACCCTAATGTGCAAACATGCAAAAATCCAATCCGCAATAGTATACATCTCGCCAATAGCATACATCTCCCAATCTGCAATTAAACATTTTCCAAACCTCCAATAGAATATAATTCAACCGAATATATTCTAATCATCCCCGCATTCATTTTCCCAAAATTGCTTCCGTCAATTCTCTATATTTCCTCATTGTGACCAAGCAATCTTAATTTCCCCGAAATTCATATGCCATAAACAAAACGCATATCCAAATCCTCAACGGAACATTACCAACTAACTAAGCCGCGCACATTTCCCCGAAATTCATATGCCTTAACAAAACGCATATCCAAATCCTCAACGGAACATTAACAACCAACTAAGCCGCGCACATTTCCCCGAAATTACTTCGGTTAACATTTCATCTAAACGATATTCCTTGCTTGCACTCAAGCATTTTCAATTCCCCGGAATACCCAACCAACGAACCCAACTTAGCTTATACGGCAAGGATTCGCTGGAACTAAATTCTTAAGCAGGCATAGCAACTCGTCCACAATTCCTCGTAATTCGCAGCGAGCCTAATTTTGCTATGACGCACCGCCACGACGCAATGAATGAATTATTTTCGTTCATCAGTCAGTCGTCATTCACCTACCAACGCGTGCACACAAGTAGGCGAGTCACAACCACCACCCGGTCCACACGCACCGAGTCGCTACAGAAGTTGAAGTTCACCAACCGCTGGGGACGGTCACGCTGCGTGTGCGCAATTTCACGGTTTATCGGTTAGATTCAAGTATACAGTACACCCAAACCAATGTAAATATAGTTCTTAAAACGCTTTCATGAGTGAATCCAGTCGTAACAACGCGAGCCCTGCCGTGAATGCATTCCCGCTGAACCGTTCCGCGCGGGAAATAGAAATTAGACTGTGTACTATAAGAAAAAAACTCTGGTTGTCTGGGCGCAAGGCGCTCGGACATTATATTCGTGACAACCCGAGTAATACTTTGTACATCCTATCGACAGTGAAGCATGAAATTTCAGCCAAGCACACATCACCCGTGTTTTTAATATGACGAGCTGAATCGGACAATTCAACTCGAAGAATTTCCTTTGTCATGGACGGCGATGATAATATTCTATAAATCGCTACTCCACCAGCTGCGTTTGTTTCAGAATCCGAACGATAGTTCTGCTTCCTAACGCACTCATAATCATTGATTGGCACTGAATCATAATCATCGCGCATCCACGTTTCGGTTAATACGAGGTAATCTGATCTTGGTATGACAGTATCTGTTTGAATATCCTCTGAATGGGCCGACAAACTTTGCACATTGAGGTTTGTCACTATTGTTTGTTTAGCATTGTCAGCTTCGTTACAGAATTCCACTGCCTCCTTGGTAATAGTTGAAAGTATGTGTTCGTTGAGTCGCAGATACTCGTTGCGGATATCGCGTGTATTCTGTGAGTCATTCCCTTCACGCCCATGCTTGAAGACAAATGGCTCATCGTTCTCCGTAACGACATACAAGCCGTCTAGATTCGTTACCCGACTCATCGCTACGTACACTAACTGCTGCGGTTGCTTGGCAGAGTATTTATATACGATCTTTTCAAACGTCCCACCCTGCGATTTGTGAATCGTAATCGCACAAGCGGGCACACAGGGAAACTGTTTTCGTTTGCACTTTACGGTTTTTGTTAGCGTAATGTTCACTACTTTTTTATAAATCGGCACCCATTTTCTAGAAATTGCATTTCCTTTGCTTTGTACGTAAGGTCGACATTTGATTTTAGCATTGGTACCGATAGTCGCTTCGGGAAACTCAAACCACAAGACAATTATTTCTTCTTCAAGTGCCGGTCGATCTTTGTTGTGGGATGCTTCCACATTTTCAGAATTATCGCCTTTATTTGATAACTGACGCTCGATATGTCGCAAGACACCAATGTCATAATATCGGTATCTTATGATACGCCCGACCAGTCGTTTGCGATACTGTTGTTTTCTTGTTTTCCTTGCTCCTGACGTCTGTGCTGAAGATTCATGTTCTGCTTCTTGATCGTTATTGTTTTGATAAACGCCATCGTCATCGTCAATGAAATCATTGGCGCTACAATTTCCCTCTCTTTCGCTAGTCGCGCTCTCGCTCGTGCGTTATCGGTTATCGTTATCGTAACGCTACAAACTTTTTTCCGAATACCTCCCAAGGTATACCGATTTATAAGACGTTGTCACGTCAAAAACAAACGAAGTGTAACCGACAAACTAATAAAAGGAGAAGAAACTATAAAACGTATAATCAGTGACAGTACACATTGCCTTTAAATTAAGAAATAAGTTTTACATTATATAACGATATACAGAGATGTATACATAAAACCACTTGTTTGTGTAACGTATATATGTTTCCGTGTAAGTGTAAGAAATGTTGCCTGTAAGTAAAAACCGAAACATTTTGTCTATAAGAAAGAATAACCGAAACGTAAGAACGCAATAAAGTCAAATAAATCGTGAACGACTGTGCGTTTTATTTTCCCTTCTTCTCTCCCCGGTCAGCGAACATTGTCGAGCTTATTTCTTTCAGTGACGTGTGGGGGGCGCAGTGAAACCGGGTCCGTGCTGGCGCCTACCTAGATCCCCCACATACCTCCTCGGCTGACTCGAGGAAGTCTCCGTGATGTAGCGGTGGTTCTTTGTCTCCGACGTCGCCAGCTCCAGGATGTCGTCGTGCCGATCACGGATTTCTTTCCATTTGCCCTGTAAATTATCTCTACAGGTTTGTACAGTACTTACCGTTGATGGCCCTCGCTTCTTCAAGTTGGCGAATGCGCGCGACATTTGGCCCTGTGTCGCGTACTGCCTGGCGATTTGTTTTTCCATTGCTGTGACTAGAGATGTTTCCGACTGCTGCTGTCGCGTTGTTCTTCAGGTGTTGATTGTGTTTCAGTTGGACGCACGTGGTGAAGGACCAGAACTGTTGTAGTAGGTGTGCGTTTCTCGTTGGTCGCCGATGGACGGTCACAACGAGCAATGGATTGATTCGTGTCCTTCCTTAATGGGTTTCACTAGACGCACGTGATGATGTTGAAGTAGTTATTCTTCACAGGTATCCGTTGCCGCGAACTGGGCGGCGATGGTGCGAATCCACACGTCGCTGGATCCGGCTCGAAAAACCAGAAAATGTTACGAGAATCTTGTCGCCGAGCGAGGAATGTCGTCGGTCGAGATCCTTGTGATGTTCCGCCGAACGAGGAATGCCGTCGGGGAACCGTTGATTGTGAAATACTGGAAGGAAGACGGTGCACCAATGCTGTCTGCACGCTGGTTCTCCTGGTGACCGATGCACTCGATAATATAATGTCGCCAGGAAGTCACTTTCTTTTTTGCTTGTTCGATTTGCTGTTCTTTGGCGTTGCTCCTCGTTGTACCAAGTTCTATTGATGGAGACTGCTGATCGGCTATGATCCTGATTATGACGTTTCCCTCTTTCACTCACTGCACTCTGCCTTTTATGTTTTAATGTCTTTAGTTTAATGTGTCCCTGTCCTTGAGCATCCGGCTCAAAGGACCAGAAAATGTTCGGTGAAGTGGTACGTGTTTCGTTGGCCGCCGATGGACGGTCACAACGAACAATGGCTGTCGCAAAGGGGAGAGAGCAGCGCGGTCAATGTATAAGAGCACGTCACCAATTGAGCGGGAACCAATTAATAATAACAAGTTGTTCTTTATTGTAATATCAAGTTATTCTTTATTGCTTAAGGAACGTTATAATACACAATGAATTGTAAGTTTGGCTGATTGCAACGACTGGAAATAGCTTACTGTTCCGTTTGACTGTGTGAGCGCCGCGAAGGTTGATTGCAGACTGACTCAGTGGGCATAACTGCCAATTCAAAAAGGGACGCTATGATCTCATCGTTGGTGACAATCGGCCAGCTGGTGCCAGCTTCTGCGTAACTGGTATACACTGCGAATGTACTAGATTTCTCCAGTACATTCCAGCACATCCAATTGCCAATCCGCAACAATGTTCTATGTTTTATATTTGTTATGTTAAATGTAATGTGTATGTTATGTGTGTTTAAAATGAGAAATATACATTGTATAAATGAATGTGTTTATTTTGTGTTGTAATTTGTAAATGAATGAAAATGTAATTTATGTTTCATGTATTATAAGTGTAAATCCAAATGTACATCGTGTTTTGTATTTGAAAACGTAAATGAATGTTCTCTCGCTGGGATAATGGTGGTGGAGGAGTTATTACGTAACACGACTTCGAATTTTTCTAGAACTAAAAGAACCACACGACGAAATTTGAATCTTTTTACACCGATTTTTTAAAACCAACCCACACGCTATGACGATTTTTAAAACAATTCGAAGTCGGTCAGCAATTCGAAGTTGGTAGTGGTGTTAAATTTATGTACTCTCAAATTTATTTGACTAAAAAAATAATCCCTTAAAACACCAACAATTTGGTGATTTTGTAAAATTGGTGTAATACGGCATATATTCATGCTGGCAATGATGTTAAAGTGTCATTGGAAATACTAGAATTAAGGTTCGGTATAATTAAAATTTAATTCAAACAAATGTTTCATATTTAAAATGCCTCAAGAACTTCGAGTTTTATTATGTGGAAAGTGTGAGAAGTACCAGGTAAGGTAACGTCGTCAGGGCATATTTGGCTCAGAACTGACAGGAGATCAAATATTTACAGGTGGATATTGTAAAGAAATCTAACAAATGGCAATGTAAAGTATGCAATGAGACGCAAAATGTTTTAAAGGAATTCTTTCGCGGATCAGGCCCCGAATGCCGAGCTAAAACACAACAATTAAATTTAATGCACGCTGGTAGACCAAACGAATTGAATACACAGTTTTCAGTTGGTTCAAATGAGAACAATACTATGGTGGATTTCGACCAACTAATAACAAATAAGACGTCGGAAACACAATCAAACAACTCCAAATGGAATAAATATATATAAAATTACTTCAAAGGGACAACACATTTGTTAAAATCAATATATTTTTTTCTTGTTAAAAAAAATATATATACACAACCTAGAAAGAAAAATCACTCTCCAATGCGAAAGATTTGAAAGTTCCCATTATAAAGTCCAGTGACTATCCATGCTCTATACAGAAAAATAAGAATTGAGAGAGCTGATTAGCAGTTAAAGAATGAAATCAAAGGAACTTACCCGTTGTCGCTAAGCTTAATCAAGGTAGCCTTTCCTTGAAGTTCTCCGTGAATAGTAGTTTGCAAACCACTATCGATTCTAAAAAGGAAATTAATGTGCAACATATATTTTCGATTACTAGAAAAGAATAACTTATACAATGCCTGTTGAATATACACCTGTTCATATTTTTCATAGGCACATCCATAACCCACACCGTAGAACAATCAATGTGATTATAACCCTTGGATAATCCTTTCCCTAGTAGTAGCCATAATGCTAGACTTACATGTCAAACATGTAACAAGGTTGGTCACACATCCACTACCAGCTACAGAAACCAAAGTCCTGCACAAAATTCTAGGCCCGTCTGTCAAACTTGTAACACAATGTGATATATCTCAGCTACATATTACACAAATACGAACTTACCTAACTTCGTCCAACAAGAGGGAATTTAATTCATAAGATGTGAGTATTGCAATAAGCCAAACCACACTCTAAAAGGATGCAGAACAAAGATTGCTAGCGCAAGAACACAAACGCAACCCCCACGACACAACTCTTCGGGAAAAAAGTCCAAAAAACAACTTAAACGAAACACCTCCGAACTACCATTCGCGCCATAATGTAAGGTATCAGGCGATAAGACAACACTATCAAAATAGTAACGAAGATGATACTTCGCATAAGTTTAACGTGGGAAACGATCTGACTCGGGAAGATGGTGTCGACAATCTATCCCGACTACGTGTAAAGGACCGCATCCACAGAATCCAAATTAAAATCTATGCGGTATCATTGTGCGCCGAATATCAAGTACCAGTAATACGAATAAGATTCAATCCATCAGAAAAAAAGATCAGTGACATTCTTGATTGATACAGGAGCTGACATTAGCCTGATAAAGAGAAAAGACATGAAGAATACTGACAAAATAAATAATGAATGCATAATATCAACCATTCATTAAACACAATGGGCGAAATTTTAGAAACACGAATTTAAAACTAAAGAACACTTGATTCTCTTGTATCACCCATTCCAAGCAATACCTGAGAAAATAAATCTGCCATACGACTGAATCATTGGTAACGACTTCCTGGACAAATTTCACTGTCAGATCGATTACCAAGCCAGGTGGATAGAAATACAAACTCAACGGAAAACAAGCGATGAAATTACGAGCAACGAAGAGAACAAAGGTTTAATAAGAGAGGCTGACCATATGGACCTTGCAAGTTCTGTGGGACTTCTTTAAAGTCTTCTCCAAGAACCACCCATTTTCTCAACTTAATCTGTCTTTTCCCTCACCCACAAGACACCATACCTACCTGCAATTTTGGGCAGCGTAAGCTCCCAGCAGCATTTTTCATACCTGAAAGGAATTCTCGCCGATGGCATACATAATTCCGAACTTTTCTGGTTCATACTCCATGAAACAGTTTACATCTCCTATCGGCTCAGCTTGTCATCAATTAACGATAAACAAACGCTGGCCAGCGTATTGCGGACGCAGATGCAACCGAGATTCCCTTCTACCATACATAATTGTATATCTTATCTATCCCCTAAGGTTCGCTGAGTTGCGACCAATTTTCTAATCACTATACAACCGCGCATTTGATTTAGGCATGAACATGATCATTTGTTTACCCACGTTCATGCCCCATGAAGACCCATCATCTAACCCAAACAAATAACCCATAGCCATCGTCGCTGAGTTTTCTGTGGACTTAACGTCCATGAACAATTTTCCCTATTCTGCTATAGAGCCATTGTTACGGACCGACATTGAGTCCAGGTCCCCCCAGAATCCACTAATCCCCCTTTGATTCCCCTCTTTACCTGTAAAAGGAAATAACGCGCCAAGTAGTTAATTTGCATAAACTACTTTATGCAAATTCTACTTGGCGGAGAAAAAAAATAATAAAATAAAAATAACAACCGGAAATAAATTCGGAAAAAATGACAATTCGTCGTAAATCTTCGAATGTTTTGCACACATAGAGGATCGCATATATAATCAATTGGAAGTCAAAAGTACAAAGAGAACAAAGAGAAGATTAGAAAACGCAAGGAAGTGATTCACAAACGACGTGACACATTAAGCAAAGATGGGTCAAATACATATGTTCTAACAGAACCCTAACAGAACCATGGCGAGGTGAAAGTTCTGGCGTTGCGGCTTTACCTATACAAGACTATCTTCTTTCATCTGACGAAGAGGCAACAACAACAGCACAGCGACCGCTCAACGGTCGCTCTAACTTAATCACAGTAAGTCCCCTTCTTACCCTAAATAAATTTAATTTTTATATATAAAATAACATAACACCATTCGGCTAAAGCAAATAGATTCCCAATCTCTGGTTGAACTATCGTCAACAGCAGATATCGCCTACAACGGCATTTCCCTGGAATCGTATGTAAATACAATGACGACCCTTTGCAACATAGGCACATCATGAATATTGTGCATCCCATCATTGGACCTGTGAAATAGCGTTTTTGTTTACTTTGAAGCAAAAACCTATTTTCGTTCCCAGGTGTACATCATCAACGATCTATGGCCACATCGCCGCGGTCCCTGATGATCGTGCATTGTTTGATCAGGTGTCCGCTGATCATTGTCTGCATTGCTAGGGCATCGAACTTGCCTATACGGTATATGAAAATTCTCCCATGCTCGATCGCGATTGGCGGCCGCCAAGTTGATCGTTTGGCTCCTCCTCCATCGAGGCAATTCACCACCATTGAATCTGGCGGATGTGAGTTGCATCGGGGAGTCAGATTTTAGCTACCGAGCCAGAGGTACGTAACGTGAAGGCAGTCGTAAAACTCACGTTTTTAATTAGTCATTAAAAATAGCCGGAATACACCTCGAGGAAGTCGGTGCAACAAATCAATTGGATAAGTGTCACGTGTGAAAAGTTAGTCTGTTGACCTTTTAAATTAACTTTAGTTGACCTTACGGTTTATTTAAACTTAAATTAGTGTGGACAAAAATAAAAGAAAACAAAAATAACAAGACGGTATAAGTAAAATTTAAAGACACCGTCGAAGTTATCGTTTTGTATTACGTTGATATTAATTATCAATAAAGATTAACTCTAAGCAACAAATACCAGAGTATTTTATTATACTTAACTTATCGCGGGTGAACAATTCCTTTCGTATTTGGTGGAACAATTTCGTGGTGTGTATGAAACAGTGTCCGTGTTGACATACCAACGTACATAACCCACAGTTCCACAAACGAACCAGTGTTACTGAACACTAATTCCGGAAAGGCTAAGACTGAATCCGTTTGTCTACGGGGCTACCTAACTTAAACTATGATACATATCACCCTTCACTCCCAATCGGAAACAAAACTTGAAAAAGAGGTAAATAATAAAAGCCTCAGCAGATAACAAGACCGAGCAACTAATTAATAAAACAAATAACAAGATATACTCTATCAGTCCCCGAAGTCAACAAGTAATCAAATTCCCCTTTGAGAATGAAAAAAATCAAACCAGAATGGAAGATATCATCGTCGAAAGCAGCAGCTTATGCCAGATGTATATGTAGCTGCAACTTTAGCAAGACTGTGGGGGTTTTCAGGGCCCGAAGACCCTCGCATCAGTTTAACCCCATAAAAATCCTACAAACTCCTTAGCTACCCTTAATTCGAATCCGTGGCAAAATGACATAACCGCACCACCCTAAAATCCTGAATACAATTCGGTTGTCCCCCAGGACAACTGACATAAATATCCATGATAGCTGAGGAGCTTTTCCCTAGATTCGACAGGATGTGTTTACCTTTTTGGCCATAGATCCATCGGCCGATCTTTCTATTTTCGAATGCAGCGTAGCCATGGTAGGTTTCCTGCAAATGACCTTGTGTTATTTTAAACAACACACATGTCACCACATCGACCGATAGGATGTTCTAATGATCGGAACAATGTGTACCCAATCACTGTCTCAATATCCATTATCTTCCAAAACACTGGCTGGGCTATTGGCCGTCTTGCACATCTGCAAACCAGATGTCTAATAGCCTGTAATGGGACATAATGAGTGGGATAATAAAAGATCAGTCTCGATGGCGGGCGATCTTCTGCCAATTTAACATCACAGAAGAATCTAACACCGTCGCCTTATTATCCCTTACACACCACCCATAAAACGTTTCTGTCTAGTTAATGTAGACAGAAGATATGATTTTCGTCCGGGCGGCAATTTCTACCCAAATTATGTGGCCGAAAAGATAAACACACAATAGAGTACCCTCGAGTGTCTGTTAACATCATAGGAAACTATTTCTATGATTTATGACCGCCATTACTGCCAGCCGCAACACTCATACCTCTAGTCGACCAGATGTGGATTAGTATTTCCCGTGTGCACCTGTAATTATTGGCATCGTCACCACTTCCAGCGTGTGGGCATGTCTTCCTAACCGGTACGGTTTTTATAGGCATTTTTCAGTTGGAATTTTCCAGGGCAATCGCCATTGTTATCCCCAATACAACGATCGGATTGGTTCTTCGACGGCGTACCATCTCATCCTCGATTCTACAAGGAATGTGGAGGACGATTGCTATAGGGAGTCCGATTTGATCATTCGTGATGTGTGCACGTGCCACCAGTGCTAGCAGTGAGATTTTATCTCTTTGAAGGCTGCGCACCTTTGTCTCCCAAATATCCGCGGAGAGTGGTCCAAAAAGTGTCCCTCTACACTTGTTCTTTTTTTTTTTTTTTTCGAGTGAGTGCTAATTCCTGTACTAAATTAATTTCGAGTAGAAGAAAAACACTAAAGTTGCAAATAAATTTCGAGTAAAAGAAAATCGCTGTGTTGGCTGGTTTACCGTCTTAAAAGAAAATAGAACTAATAATACCCAAGTGCTATGATATCTATTATTTTATTTATTTATTTATTGGCCTGTAGGAACCCGGAAGTTCATGACCTCACCGACTCGGCTTCGCCATCCTTCCCTGTCCTGGGCACTCTCCTTCCACGCTTGACCATTCGATCCGATCTCCTCAAGGTCAAACCTAACATTGTCCTCCCATCTCCGTCGCGGCCGTCCTACCGGTCTCTTTCCCGTTGGTCTACCGTCAAGAGTTCTATGCACGGTCCTATCGTTCCCCATTCGCGCCACGTGTCCGGCCCATCTTAATCTTCGCGACTTGATTACTCTCACTATTGTAGGTTTGCGATATAGTTCTTCCAATTCGTGGTTATGGAGTCTCCTCCATTGTCCTGCCTCCTCGTCATATTTACCTCCAAAGATGCCTCTCAAAACTTTATTCTCGAATAGACGGAATTTGTTTTCTTCCCGTTTTGTGAGAGCCCATGTTTCGCATCCATATAGAACAATTGGCATGATTATGGTTCTATAGACACGGAGCTTTATGTTACGTGATAGCAGTCTGGATTTCAGCAGTTTACTGACTGCGTGCCAACTCGCGTTGCCGGAATGCAGTCTCTTGTTAATTTCCTTCGACATTTCGTTACTGGCCGTCAGTATCGTTCCCAGATATTTAAATTCTTTAACTTTTTCAAAGATCTTACCTCTGACGTTTATATGTGTTCTCTGAGACCCACCTGCTCTCGCCGTAATCATGTATTTTGTTTTGTCTTCATTTATTTCTAGGCCCACCTCTTCTGCCGCTTGCATGATGATTTCACAGTTTTTACTAACAGTCTCTAGATTATCGCCCAGAACGGCGATGTCATCCGCATATGCGAGCACTTGTGTGACCCCGTTCAGGGATGATCCGGCCATGTTGTCGTCTTGTACCTTTCTGATGACATACTCGAGCATAAGGTTAAAGAGACACGGTGATAGACCATCTCCCTGCTTTAGCCCGTCCCGGATTTCAAATGGTTCTGAGAGGTGGTTTTCTATTCTAACTCGCCCTTTGTTTTCGTTCATGCAAATTTGAATGAGCGCGGCATATTTTTTTGGGACTCCCAGCTCAACTAGAATATGGTAGAGTCTCTGCCTTGCGACTGAGTCGTAGGCTTTTTTGAAGTCAACGAACAGTTGGTGAACCGTCTCTCCGTATTCCCACTTCTTTTCCAGCAGTTGTCTTATTGTGAACATTTGGTCGCTTGTTGACCGGTTCCTACGGAATCCACATTGGTAGTCTCCCAGTATCTCTTCTGCGTAAGGTGTGATTCTCGCCAGAATGACATTTGTTAATATTTTGTATGCGGTTGGGAGCAATGATATTCCTCTGTAGTTTTCACAGTCAGATCTGTCGCCTTTTTTGAAAATGGGGATGACTATTGAGGTTTTCCATTCTTCCGGAGTGACTTCCTTATCCCATATTGTTTGGATGAGCTGGTGGATCTTTCGAGCGGTTGCCTCTCCTCCATGCTTCACAAGCTCTGCCGGTATGCAGTCGACTCCGGGGGCCTTGTTGATTTTCAATCGATTTATTGCGT
This sequence comes from Microdon myrmicae, assembly GCA_963931805.1. NCBI lineage: Eukaryota > Metazoa > Arthropoda > Insecta > Diptera > Syrphidae > Microdon > Microdon myrmicae. The sequence continues at coordinate 118,857,980 of OZ007498.1, read as the reverse complement.
CTACAACTTCGTTGAGAGACGGCTCTGGGATCTGAGGCTCAGCTGTATGTACGCTTGGTACATTTATCTGTGGTTGATGGGTGCGTACATTAAGCAGGTTTTCAAAGTACTGCTTCCATCTTGTCACGACATTGTTTGTTTCTGTGACCAGACAGCCGTTTGCGTCTCGAATTATGTTGGCTCTTCCTCGGTAGCCATTTCTAATTGAATTTATGCCGACATACATACCCCTGATGTTCTTTGCCCTAGAATTTTCTAGGATTTTTTCGATCCTAGTCTTCTCCCATTCGCGTTTTTTGCGTTTGAAGAGCCTCATTGTCTCTCTCCGAATTGTCGCGTATCTTTCTGCGTTGACTTCATCATATCTTTCTAAGTGGATCACTCTGAGGCGTTTACGTTCTTCGATCTTCGCCCTGCACTCATCGTCAAACCAAGGTTTGGACTTAGTTGTTTTCTTAAATCCTAATACCTTTTGGGCTGTTAGTTTGATTGTGTCTCTGATCGATGTCCATTTAGTGTTCACACTATTAGCTCCCTCTTCCTCACTGCTCACATTCTCTAGAATGCTAAATCTATTCGTTAGCTCGTCTTGATATTCAGCCCTTTTGCGTAGGTCTTTCAGTTTATCAGTGTCGAACTTTTTGCTTGTCTCCCGTGACTGCACATGTGGGATTGCTGCGAGGCGACTCCTGATTTTGCCAATCACTAGAAGATGATCGGAGTCGCAATCTGCTCCTCTATATGCTCTTACGTCAAGGATATTCGAGTGGTGTCTTTTGTCTATGAGGAAGTGATCTATTTGGTTACGCGTTACGCCGTCGGGTGATATCCATGTGGCTTTATGAATTTCCTTGTGCTTGAACATCGTGCTTTTTACTAACAGATCTTTTGACGCTGCGAACGTGATAATTCGAATTCCATTATCATTTGACACGTCGTGTAAGCTTTCTTTACCTATAGTTGGTTGGAAGATATCTTCCTTTCCAATTTTCGCATTGAGGTCCCCGAGGAGGATTTTAACATCGAATGATGAGATCCCATGAAATACATCCTCTAGGGTCTCGTAGAACGTGTCCTTCGTTTCTTCGTCCGCAGATTCTGTTGGGGCGTGTACGTTTATAAATACATAATTGTACCATCGGCCCTGTATTTTTAGCACAGACATTCGGTCATTAATGAATTGCACATCTTTTACATGGGGCGTAATCTTCTTGCTTATGATGAAGCCAGTTCCCCCCGCTTGGTAGAAACCTTGACGTGGTGTGGGGGCTTAAACTACGATGAATCGCTTAGGCTATGCTGACGGAAGCATACGCTTCCAGTAGGGCCACCCATGTCAGACAGGCTAGCGAGGAGTAACACACAAAGATCTACCGCCCCTAATCCAGGGTGTTACGCGTCACCGTGCCCATTGGATGGTTTGCAGCCAGGGGTATACCGGCTGTATTATAACGGCGCCTCTCTGACACCGGGTCGAATCAGAGCAGTAAGCAGACCTTACCATATCAAAGAGGGGCTCTGATATGGCGGACCATTTGAAACCCCAGAGTGATCCAATGAAATGAATGATCAAGTGCTATGATATCTGTTAACCATAATAACAACAGAAAGTGTAAATTCCAATTGCAATTGACGAATAAATATCTAAGTAAAGGTGTATAACATCCGGTGTTTTATTTTCTCCTTCCTGGGTGGACTATTTTAGGGAAGGCTTCATTAGCGTTTTTTTTATGCAACCTGCGTCCTTGCCGATGCCATCATAAAAATTACCCACAAGACCCGGAGGCTCAACAATAAAGGTATTAATAATGAGCACATTGGAAACAGAACAAAAAATAAATTGCAAAGATATTCAACCCAAATGGGACAGGCTAGAAAATTTCAACTTAATAACCAATAGAGCAACCGACGCTATCAAGGGTAGACTAAATAAATTGTATTCGCCAGAACCAAGCTAAATAAATAAGTAAATAAATTCAGAAACCAACTCCGCTCGGCAAGTCTTCCCTTAAGAAATTAAAGAAGCACGGTTGCGATGGAAGCACCGCCAACATATTGTTACTTTTCGCTACAGTCCTTTTACACGAATCGAAACGATTGATCAATTCGTGGACAGCTCTAAAGGGGGTATCATTCGTTTAAAATGAAATGTACTTAGTAGAAAATTCAAGAACTGTCGTTGAACAATATTGGAAATGATAAATATGTGTTGAGAATTGATCAATTGACAGCTGGTCTTGCCCAACACAACCGTCAGCCTGTGCGAACTTCACACAGTTCTTGGACTTGAAGTTGGCACTGATCCCATCTGTCAATCAACTGCCTGATTCAAACGCAAGAGCAAGTAAAAGATATAGAAAAACGTGCCTTGAATTTTTGATCCAATTTATCATGTGTATTCCGTGTCAATCGACAAATTTTCATTTCGCAAATTAAATTAACATTTCAATTCACTGCTAACTCTAGACTGTTATTTATTGAGGATCAACGAGCCCGAGTCATTTATAACTCCAACAGGTTATGGGCCCAGGACAGGAGTAAAAGGGTTTCGTCGGTCATCATCAACGAAAGTGAAAGCAAAATTGACCAAAGCCGGCCAGAGCGGGAGAACTGGCAAGGACAACGTGATCCACAAATCGTCAAACATCGGGGCAGCCATCGCATAGCAAATTAACCGTGAGTAACACATACGTAAGTCAAGTCAGTCGAATTGCAGCCCCTCAACAAATTGGACTCTGTCAAATCCCAGTTGGAAATGCTAAGCGAAGACGGCCAGGGCAACGTCAACTTCATCTCATGGCGATTCAAACTGAACCTAGCACTGAAGAATAAGGACCTGTACGAAATCGTAACAGGAGACAAGCTCAGACCGACAAGCGCTGCGTCATCTCAGCTTGGATCAAGAAGGATGTCGAAGCTCAAACGCAGATAGGCCTAAATACAAGCAGCAAGATCGCAAACAAAATTGCCAACTGCAAGACTGCCAAAGATATGACAGACAAATAAACCAGCTTATACGGCACAAAGACTGATGTAACTTTAGAAATGTCCCGAATCAAATTCTTTACCTTTGAATACGATGATAGCAAGTCAGCAGTGGAAAATTGTCTGGAGATCCTGGATCTGGCTGAAGAAGTGTCAACCGAAAATGATCCTATGAGAGAAAGTTGGATCGTGACAAGGATCATGAGTGTGCTACCGCCAAAACTAGCGTACTTCAGGACTTGTTGGGACAATGTGACCGGAGCAACCAAGAATGTGGAAACTCTCATCGAACGTCTGAGACTTGAGGACGAGCGACTGAAGGAGACGACAAACCCAGAGGGAAACGCCAACAACGCCCTCCTGGCAAGACGTGAGAAGCCAAGGCAGTCGTCAAAGGGCAACCAGGACAAGACAATGCTCGTATGCTACAAGTGTGGAGGAAAAGGTCACATGATCAAGCAGTGCACAGGCAAACCGTGCGAAAAATACATTGCCTACTGTAAGAAGAAATACTCATGTAACATATGTAAGCAGAAAGGAAATTTCGCCAAAGAATGCACTTCCAAGGAAGAGTCAAGCAAGTCTATAAGCGAAGGCCACCAAGGGCGTTCCTGGCCACAGCCTTTTCAACAGTGGACAGTGACACCTCGAAGGACAGGGCAACTTCATGGTATCAGGACTGCGGAGCTAGTCAACACATGACGTCTCATCGAGAGTGGTTTGCACAGCTGGTCGAGCTGGACGAACCAATCTCAATAGTGATTGGAGACTCAACCAGGTTGGATGGCGTTGCAGTCGGGAACATCGAGATGGAGGCTTTTGACGCTCGGAAATGGTATCCAGTGGTACTTGAGGATGTTATTTACGTTCCAAAACTCAACTTCAATCTCTTCTCAGTAAGTCAGATGCTGGACAAGGGACATCTTCAGAAGGCAAATGGAAAGTAGTCAACGTTTTACAGTCAGGATGGCAGGAAAGTTGTGGCAATTGTCAAGCGCAAAGGAAACCTCTACAAAATGATGCTCAGGTCAGAAGAAGATACAAGTCTGATGACAATGTCAATCAAAACTTGGTACGAGAGATTCGCCCATCAAAATATAAAGTATGTGAGGGACATGCTAAAACGCAAGGGAATCAAACACATTGATGACTGGAAGCACTATGTGTGCAAGGGATGCTCACACGGCAAGAATCGCCGAGCCCCACAGCGAATCAACCCAAAAACAGCCCAGCAACCGCTAGATATTGTACACATCGACACTGGAGAAATAAACATTCCGTCGTTAGGAGGAGCCAAGTACTGGCTTATGCTCAAGGACGACTTCATCCAGTACCGGAGCTGCTATTTCATGAAAACGAAAGGAGAAGCACCTGAGAAGATAGAGAGCTACTTGAGACTCGTGGAAAATTCAGCTTGGGAGGAGAGTCAAGTGTTTGAGATCTGACAACGGCACGGAACTGAAAAATGCAAAAACCAAACAGATGTTGGACAAGCTGGGAATACTTCACACATTTACGAATGTGCATACGCCAGAACAGAACGGAAGGGTTGAGAGAGAAATGAGGACAATTGTCGAGGCAGTCAGGACAGTAATACATACCGAGAACTTGGACGAAAGACTGTGGGCCGAAGCAACGAACCATGTGATCTTCACGATCAACCGGACTGGAACCAGCAATGTGCCAGGGAAAAGCCCAGCGGAACTCTGGTTCGGAAGAACAATCAAGATTTAAAAGCTGCGACCATTTGGATGTGAATGCTATGTACTAATACAAGGAAAGAAGAGAGGCAAAATTGACAAAAAGTCAGAAGAAGGAATCTTGGTTGGGTATGATATCGATTCACCCTGCTACAGGGATTATCTGAAAGATAGGAAGGACATCATCAGCTCCGACAACGTAATCTTCGACGAGAAGAAAATGATACTGAGATAAGGCACTGAACCTCAGGCACGAGCACCTGAGGACAATCTCGAAAAAAAAGATGAAAGTAACAGCGAGACAGAATATGAACACACAGAAGAGACCCACGAAAGTACCGAAGAGCCAAGCGACAACGAACAAGAGACAACGCCGCCAGCAGAGCAGCCAGAAGGAAGAACCTTGCGAGATCGTCGGAACTTGCAACCACCGCCAAGGTACAGGGACTACGTTACCAACATGTCAAACCGAGGCAACAGCACAACAGCAGCCATGATCGGTGAAACAGCAGATATCCCGGTGAGCGAAGCACTCAAGGATGAGAAGTGGAGACGAGCGATGCAGGAGGAGTACGATTCTCTCATGAAAATGAAAACCTGGAGGCTGGTGGACTGTCCCGAAGGAGTGAAGCCGATCACTTGTCGTTGGGTACTTCGAGAGAAGGCAGACGGGAGACTCAAGGCCAGACTCGTGGCGAGAGGATTTGAACAGAAAGGGGGAGTGGATTATGGAGAAACCTTCAGTCCAGTAGCACGACATGCATCCATTCGCCTGCTTCTAAGTCACGCCGCGTCAGAGAAAATGAAGCTGGTATCATTCGATGTTAAAACGGCATTCCTGTACGGGAACCTGGAACGGAATGTCTACATGAACCAGCCTGAAGGGTTCGACGACGGATTAAGGAAAATCTGCAAGTTGAACAAGAGTCTCTATGGACTCAAACAAGCTCCAAGGATGTGGAACGAGAGGGTCACTGCACACCTTGAAAGGAAGATAGGCCTGACAAGTATAGACGACGACCCGTGTATCTACTACAACAAGGACAAGAGCATTATGCTCTCACTCTTCGTGGATGATGGATTAGTAGCTGGAAAAGATGAAGATCAGATATACAAGCTTCTGAATGAGATAAGCAAGGAATTTGAGATCACATACAGCAAGAAAGTAAAGGACAAGTTGACATACCTGGCCATGGAAATCAAGATTGATCAAGAAGGTATTTTCGTGAACCAGCCCAGCTACACGGAGAAAATACTGAAGAAAATGAAACTCGAACAATGCAACCCAGCGTCCACACCAATTGAGCAAGGAATGATCACCAAGAAGACAGACTTCAAGAACGATGAGCCACTTCCGGCGGACAACAACTATCGGGAGGCGATAGGAAGCCTATTGTACCTAGCTACAATCACCAGACCAGACATCAGCTTCGCCGTGAACTACCTGAGTCGATTTTGCAACAAGCCAATGAGGAGCCATCAGGCGATGGTGAAACGTGTGTTCCAGTACCTGAGAGGGACAACCACAGCCGGAATTCATTTTGGAGGAGACCAGACACTCATGGCCTACACCGACTCAGACTATGGAGGAGACTCGGAGACAGGGCAGTCGACAAGCGGAGTGTTAGTGATGAGGGGAGGACCAGTGATCTGGTACTCACAAAAACAGCGTCTGGTAGCGACCTCAACCGCAGAAGCCGAGTATCGAGCAGCAGTGTCAGTAATCGACGATGTGTGCTGGATCAAGCGAATCGCGCTGGAACTGGGTATCCTGAAAACCGACCAGGCAACCACCTTGCACGTCGACAACATGTCAGCTACACACATGCTGCGGAATGCACACGAGGGAAAGACAAGCAAGGGAAAGAAGCATATTGAGATACCACGAAAGTACATCCAACAACACGTCGACAAGAGCGTGACACTGCGACACGTCGAGAGCAGCAGGCAGATTGCAGACATTCTAACCAAGCCACTGAACAGGAGAGTCTTTGAGACGCTCCGCCGTAAATTGATCAAGGAGGAGTGTTGAGAATTGATCAATTGACAGCTGGTCTTGCCCAACACAACCGTCAGCCTGTGCGAACTTCACACAGTTCTTGGACTTGAAGTTGGCACTGATCCCACCTGTCAATCAACTGCCTGATTCAAACGCAAGAGCAAGTAAAAGATATAGAAAAACGTGCAAACATTTCAATTCACTGCTAACTCTAGACTGTTATTTATTGAGGATCAACGAGCCCGAGTCATTTATAACTACAACAATATGCAACATTTTTTCATAATAACGTGAGTTGTTTCACCCAAAATAATTCCCTTTTCTGCACAATATGTTAGCATTCCGGTCTGTGATTTCAATGAGTTCTAGAGATAATGTCTGAATACTTACTTATATATTTCTAACGAACCATCCATTGCGGGCCAAAATAGGACTTTGCCATTTTTTGAACATGCCACATTAACTTGAAATGGCAGAGGAATTCGTATAATTTCTGATGTATTGTCCTGGAAAATAAAGAATTATGTCTCATTAAATTGTTTTAGGAACTCTTGTTGTTAATGTTATTTTTTTTGTTAACATGTTCCACGAATTCGACCGATAGTATCCAAATCATAGGAAGCGCCCCTTTCGCAAGACAGTGCGCCACTGTATGTGGTAGTGCTATAAGTGTGAAAAAATCTCGCTTGCGATGGTTACAGGCACCCGAGTATTTAATTAATGACACAGTGGTCTTTTAAATACCTACTACCCAAAAAATTCCAATTTACCGAAATCAGATTCGCCAATGTTTTCAATATCAAATACACGGTAGTTAAACTTTTTTGTAAAAACAAAAAAGTAATCATATCAACATCCATTTACATCCACCCAACACGTGAACCGGACTTCCTTGACTCTGCTATATCTCAAATAATCAAACAGTCTCTACCCACACCATTCATAATCGGTGGAAACTGGAACGCTCGTCATACAGCATTCAACGACATGAAGAATAACAAATACGGTTGCCAACTTTTGGACCTCCTCTCATCTCACCAATATACATACATCGACAGCCCACTGCAGCCAACACGTGTCACCAACTCGACGCAGTCAATAATTGACTGCTTTCTCAAGTCGGCTGATGTCTACTCAACGAGCCGCCCTACAGTATCCTTCCTCTTTCTCTCTGATCATGGTTCCGTTCACATCTCGATCAAAGTCCCCTCTTTCGAACTGCTCTAACTCACACAGTTCAGTCCCGAACTTCTGCAAGACTAACTGGAAAAAGGTCAACAGAGACGTCGCCGAAAGTTTTTCTAACTCCCCGAATCTTCTAACCTAATGCCTGCTGATATCGATCGAACAGCCCTAAAAATTGAGCAGACCCTCAGGGATGCCCTCACCAGCAATACATCCACTACCATCCCTCATAATCATTTAGGAAAACCTTTGCCCAACTCCGCCATATAAGATTCTGCCCCTTTATTAAAGGTTAGATCCAACTTCTGACCACCCGAATAAATGAACATTTAATAAAGTTCGCGGATCAGACCTATACCTCTACACTTAACGATATCAAACCCAACCGTGATCTCTTCAAAAACATCAACCGACTAACTGGTCGGAAGTTTAACCCCCGAATCGATCACCTTATCAACCCATACAGCAACAATCTTATCCAATCCGATAGGGACATAGCCAATTGCTTCGCTGATCACTTCTCGAAGATCCATCAACAAAATGATTCCCCCTCAGTCCCTAATTTTCAAAACACTATAAACGAATATATCTCACACATATTGCCAACATCTTTTACTCCTTTCATAGGGGAATTCAACCACACAAACAAGGCGTCACATCCATCAGACACCACCACATTTCTAACCACAGATGAATTCATCAAGTATACGAGGGTTGCCTTTTATATTTCGGGATTAGAGAACAAAAACAAATATTGATCATCGAAAATCACTTTATTGTTTTTCAAAATATTCCCCATGAAGATCTATACACTTTTGCACGCGTTTGAACCAATTGTCGAAGCACTTTTGCCACTCTGATTGAGGTATCTCCAACACATGCATTCTGAATGCAGCAACCGCTTCTTCAGGTGTCGAAAAACGTTGACCTCTCAGTTTGTTTTTTACGTACGGGAATAAAAACAAGTCATTTGGTTCCAAGTCAGGACTATACGGCGGATGACCCATCAAATCGATGTTTTGGGTGCTCAAAAATGCAGGTGTCGCAGCCGATGTGTGAGAGCTCGCATTGTCGTGGTGAAGAGTGATCCGTCTTCGGCGGTTGGTTTTCCTGATTCCTTGGAAGACAACTGGCACACAAATGGTGGTGTACCACTCAGAATTGACTGTTCTGCGTTGTTCTAGTGATACGGTTGCGACATGTCCAGTTTATCCGAAAAAACAGGCGACCATTTTCTTGGAAGTGCTTCGTGCGCGAACAACTTTTGTTGGATTTGGCTCATCTTGAAACACCCAGACAGTCGACTGCTGTTTACTTTCGGACTCACACGCGTAAATCCACGATTCATCACCTGTCACGATGTCATAGACGTGTTTCGAAGCACCGCGACCGTATTTTTTGACCATTTCTTTCGACCAATTGACACGAGCCTTTTTTTGGGCCATTGAGAAATTGTGTGGGATCCAACGCGAACAAATTTTTTTGACGGTCAAATGTTTATGCAATATTGAATGTATGCTGGTCCCACTAACGCCTAAGGTTGTCTCAATCTCACGATAGGTCACGTGACGATCTTCCAATATCAGTTCGCGCACAGCATCAATGGTTTTCGGAACAACAACTGATTTTGGACGACCTTCACGAAATTCATTTTGGAGTGAACTACGACCACGATTGAATTCACCACACCATCGATAAACACTGGTCCTTGATGGAGCTTCATCGCCAGTTAAGTTACTGTAAACAACACAAATAGCGCTCGTATGTCAAAACGTTCTGAGTGCGTATAACCTCAAAAATATCCAACTTAACGACAGAGCTGTCAATTGCCGGATTGCAACACTAGGGTTGCCAAATCCCGAAACATAAGAGGCAACCCTCGTATAAAATCACGAAACAACAAAAAATCGACCGGTCTGGATGGAATACCACACCTTATATTTAAAAACCTTCACCCACCAAATCGACTTGCCATTCTCGCCCTTCTTAATCACATCATAAATGCTTCACATTTCCCAGAGAACTGGAAAATTGCGGTAGTAATCCCTACTTAAAAGTCCGGCAATTCCAATAACACCTCCACCTATCGTCCGATACCTTTATTACACACTCTAAGCAAAATATTCGAATGTAAGATCTACCAAAACCTTCTCTCGTTTGCCAACGATAACGCCCTCATCCCTAATTCTCAGTTTGGCTTTCGTGATCAACACTCCACTTGCAATGGTCTACTAAAACTTACACACGATGTCACAACTGGTCTGGAAAACCAATGCCCTACTACCGTATGCATACCTCTCGATATTTCCAAAGCATTTGATCGTGTCTGGATCTCAAGACTTTTTTATAATCTACACTGCTGAATTTCAACAGCACAAAGCTCCTAGCATCTTATCTTTCTGGTAGGAAATTCATGGTCATAATGAACTCTTCCCTCTCACAAACTCGCAACATAACCGCGGGAGTTCCCCAAGGATTGGATGGACTGGATGGTATCCTTAACGCTGTAGTGAAGACTGCTTTAACAAAAAAGCCGGAAGTCTTCAACAGTCTCTGCACAACCTGCCTTCAAACAGGACAATTTTCGAAACGATGGAAAAAAACAGCGGCTTGTGCTTATACCAAAAGGAGTAAAGAATCTAGAGACGCCATCGTCTTATTGCCCGTTGTGCATGTTAGACCCAACAGGAAAACTGCTTGAGCGAGTAATTGCCACTCGCCTGGAACAATTAACTGAGGGGATATCGGGGCTCTCTGAATGGCAGAATGGATTCCGGAAAGGTAGATCAACCGGTAAGGCACTATTGTGGTGTGCGACATCGCTCGCAATGCGATAGCTGAAGCACGATGGCTAGGTGGTACAAAAAAATATTGCGCGTTGGTGACGCCATTCTCCAACATTCTAACCATTAACACATAACCGAATGGCACGCCCCTACTTCAAGAACATATCCGACCTTATCCCTTCCTACCTTCAATTAAAACGAGAAATACCACATCCACATAAATCAAAATTGTAAATATTATTTTTAAGTCATAATCAAATTGTCACTATCATTGCAATATCAAATATTGTAAATTGTAAGTAAGACTAGATTAAGTTAGATTAAGTCATGTTAAGTAATTTTAAGTAGGCTAGGTTAGAATGAACAGAGCTCCTGGTTGTTTTTTCTGACCTTTTCCAGGAAAACTAAAAATTGCAAATACTTAAACTCATTAAATCCTAAGCACATAAAAATACTGTTTGGAAAATGTTAACAAATAACATATAAACAATTATTATATGTTATAACCAATCTATTATAAGTTAACTGTATTATATATTGTAACTTTGAATTGTCGGTCTAATAAATGCAATATATAAAAAAGGTCTTTTAAATGTCAAACGTGTCTAAAAAAGAGTCGAAATCCCCTTTCTATTCTAATTACCAAAGACGTATGCACCGACAATTTTCATCACGCATTAGAGTTATTAGCCCTGTGATATATCTCTGAGTAGGAAAACGACATTATGTGTACATGCGTACGGCTTTTCGGGGCGTGTCCAGCGTGGATAGCAATTACCATACCATCTAAGAATTAGTCGGAGATGAGTGTAGATTAGACGGTCGTACTCTGGGTTTTTTTTAAACATGTTTATTGAAACTGAAAAAATACAATGCTGGATTTTCACTACGGGATTTAAACCATGGATCGCTCCCTCTTAGCACATACCATTCCACTTTCGTGTGGTTCGGTTGAAGAATGACCTTCTGTGTTTATAGTACATGGATCTGAAGCCAAATTTTGATATGAGTAATTGCGAGGTCTCTGAATGATACGGGAAAAGATTTGGAAACTTTGCTTACATACCGAAAGATCAATTGATCAAGGACCGTAATGTCACCTATAGAAAAGAAATAGGTAGGCTTCGGCTATGAAGGAGTAGATTGAATTGTGCTAGGATCTCATGTGTTTTATAACTGCACGTGCATTGTTGCACTTCATCAAAAATGGTAATTTGATTCCAGCTTTGAACGAATATGCGACTTATAAACTGTGGATAGATTGTGGAGGATGGAATATTTCTTGGAACTGTTAACAAGCTTTTGTCTACGCTCTTCATCATTTCAGCGGTGTGGCCATTATATGTGTTATGAATCGATAGGACGGATGGAGACAATGGCGCAGTGATAATTGTTCGTATATTCTTTGCATTCAACTTATTTTGTAATGATGCAAGATCTGATCACAATTTACAATTTGTTTAAAATGGGGATGGGAGCGAACACACAGGGCATAGTCTCTGATTGGTTTCAACCCGGCGAAAGCCAGGACGATCCTTGTCCCTGTTCAATTCAAGTTGACATGCAGTCTCCACGTGACACCCCTGGATAGCTACTTTGGCACCCGCCAAGTAGTGAACCAATGCATGCAATTGATCCTAAGAAAGGTGGGCGCAAGGCTAATACCCTTGTCCGGAAAAACAAATTATTATGGAAAATTTAACAAGCCTCGGATATGGACCGGATACACGACGACGACCACAGAAACGAAAATGGCTAAAAAGAATTTTCTCATAGAACGTCCGCTCACTATACAGAGCTCGAGCTGCATAGCAGGTAGCCGATGCCCTGTCCGAATATAAGACTGACATAACAGCATTATAAGAAATAAGATAGACAAGAAGTGGTGTAATTCAAAGAAACGAGTGTGACATGAGCCATGTGCCCGGGATACGCTTTCTAGTCCGCCAAAAACTGAAGCCTGCCATTATCAGTTTTAATGCAATAAACGAAAGGTTATGCACTCTTCGCGTGCGAGGCAAGTTTAAGAACATAAGTCTCATAAACATTCACGGACCTACAGAGGAGTCCCCTGACGACGAAAAGGAAGAATACTACGAGAACGTCGAACGGACCCTTAATGCCTGTCCAAATACGATGTAAAAATCGTTCTTGGTGATTTGAATGCGAAAATAGGTCGGGAGCCGGTTTTCAAGCACTACGCACGTTCCCATAGTTTGCACGAGAACACTAATGACAATGGACTACTAGTCATCGAACTGACAGCATCAAAAAACTTGGTCGTTGCGAGTATCGGGTTTCCGCGTAAAGATATCCACAAAGCCACCTGGGTATTACCTGATGGTGCCACTCGCAACCAAATTGACTACATGTTGATTGATCGCCGGGACTCCTGGAGTCAGATGACTAGCGTACCGAGGTGCCAACGTCGACTCGGATCACTATCTTGTTGGTATAGTTTTCCGAGCGCGGATTGCCTTACGGAGACGTATTGCATCCGCGGAACAGATTCGGATCAGCCCGGCCGCCTTACGCAATAAGAACAGCAGCAACCCCTTTGGTCATGCGTTAAGACTCGCCCTCGAAGAACTCAATGGAGGCAGAGTAAGTCCTGGGGGCTGAATACCGGACGTAGAAGAGAAATGGACTCGCATTAAGAATGCTGTCATTAGTACTACCAACTCCATCTTAAGCAGTAGTCGTAGAGATCGGAGCGACTGGTTTGATGATGAGTGCGAACTAGCGACTGAACGTAAGAATGAGGGATACCGGGCAATGCGGGTACGCAAGGAGAAACACAAAGAGCTCAGAAGATCTACAAAAAGACTTCACAGACAAAAGAAAAGTGCCTGGAAAAAAACGTTGTCTGTGAAATAGAGAAAAGTAGAGATCGAGATCCGCACCAGGCACAGAAGTTCTACCAAATAATCCGCAGTATGAGGCGGTACACACCACGCTGCACTTACTGCAAGGATAAAGAGGGTAATCTGATCTCCGATCCTGAACGCATTCTGGAGCGATGGGAAGTGCACTTCAATGAATTGCTAAATGGTCAGTTCACAGAAGAATTGAAGGCTCCACCAATGCAAGATCAAGACCAAATGCTGCCGCCACCAAGCATTGAGGGAACATTAAAAGCCATAAGACAGCAGATGGCATACCAGCTGAGCTGATCAAACAAGGAGGGACAGCGTTAGATCACGCCATTCATGAGATCGTGGTGCACGTGTGGGAGCAAGAGGAGATGCCGGAAGATTGGCGTCGTGGTATAACTTGCCCATACATAAGAAGAGATATCACATTGTGCAGCAACTATAGGGGTTTAACATTCCTGAGTACCGCCTATAAGATACTCTCCTCTATCCTACAAGACCGGATAGCCCCATACGCTACAGTCATCATTGGTCAATATAAGTGTGGCTTCATCCGAGGCAAATCGGCGATTGATCAGATATTCACCCTTAGGCAGGCGATGGAAAAATGTCTGGAATTTAATATCCCATTATATCATCTATTTATAGACTTTAATGCCGCCTACGACAGCATACCCAGGGTAGAACTATATAATGCCCTTATACAAATATTAAGTAATGTTTAGCTTAGAGCGTCTGCGAAGGACCAGTAAGTTATTATATAAGATATTTAAGCTAGAATTTAAGCATTTTTTGTCTAGCCTTTAATTTAGAAAATAAGAATATAAAAAGAAAATAAAAAAATGTTTAAAAAATGAAAATGAAAAAACTATATAATGCCATGAGAGAGTTCGGCGTTCCAAACAAATTGATACGACTTTGTAGGTTGATCATGACCAACGTAACTAGTCAATTAAAAATAGTGGGATTGCTGTCTAAACCAATAAACATCTTTAATGGACTCGGGCAATGGGACGGTCTGGTCTGCCTCCTCTTCAACCTGGCGTTGGCGAAAGGAATCCGCGACTCTGGAATTACAAATAGAGGGACTATTGTCACCAAGTCCAACCAGATACCTGCCTACGCAGATGACATCGACATCATCGGTAGATCCGATTCGGCTTACAGTATCCCTTCACCCAGATCGAACAGGCGGCACAAAAACTGGGACTGCACATTAATGAGGGGAAAACTAAGTACATGGTGGCAACTTCAGCCAAGAGTTGGTCAAACTATCAGGGTGGTGGAGCACGAATTTGAAGTAGTGCAATCCTTTAACTACCTTGGGTCGATAGTATCAGCCGATAACAATATGAAAGAAGAAATACGCGAACGACTGATCAAATCCAACAAAGCCTACTATGGTCTATCAAGGCTCTTTAAATCCCGAAATTTATCCAGAACATCCAAGCTACTACTGTACAAGACCATGGTCTTACCAGTACTCATGTATGGGTTCGAGACCTGGGTGCTCAATAAAAGGCACTCTGAACTCTTAGCCGCGTTCGAGAGGAAGATCTTAAGGAGAATTGTTGGCCCCGTATGTGAGGGAAGACGATTCCGGAGATGCTACAACCATGAGTTGTGCGCGATCTACCTTGGAGCTAAAGTTGTAAGAAAAATTAAGCTCGGGAGACTCCGGTGGGCGGGACACCTAGCTCGAATGAGCGAAGAGGATCCTTCCCAGAAAGTCATTTGTGGCAGGATGTATGGAAGGAGACAGCGCGGCAGACCCTGTCTGCGATGAAGAGATGGCGTAGACCAGGACGCCCAGAGCATGGGAGTGCCAAACTGGATGACATCGGCTCGAAATCGGGACCGGTGGAGAGGTTTTTTAAATAAGGCCAAGACCGGATCCCGGCTGTAGTGCCGATGATGATGATGATATTTGTTTAACACCGGATTTAAATTTACATTTTTGGCCAGATGCGTGCAAAAACAGGGCTGCACGTACTCGTCCCATTTCTAAAGGCGTTTTAGCGATCGTTGCCCAAATAAACTTGGTGAATATATACCACCCTGACCTGTTGTCGTCTTTCACGACAAGTAAGTACTTCTAACACACTAAAAGAATCGGCTTATTAGATTACGTTCGAACAGAAGATACAAACGATAGGTGGATATTTAACACTACTTACATCATCCGGATTCGCGAGATTATTAATAACTAGCTCCCCTCCAATGTCACAGCTTATTAACTGTTTTCCAGATTCGCCGAACTTAAACAAATTACTTATCGGAAATCGATGGCCTTTCAGTTGGATCTTTTCAAAATCCGGTTTTTGAAAGCTATTGCTTCGATTCACACACTGGTACAACGATCCATCAGCACAGCCTACAACGAATTCCATGGCCGAAATTGAAAGAATACTCGTGAATTCAGCAGCAACATGGTATTTATTATCTACGAAAACGCTTTAGAAAAGAAAAACAGTAAAATTATTACATTTAACATCTTCAAACTTACTTTCCTTCTTTGTACATCAAATTGTCAATTTTCCATAGAGTTATCTTTCCCTGGGCATGGGCTACTATGAGTTTATTAGAATCAATCCAATCCAAAGCCAATACATCTCCTTGTTGCAGTTCATAATATAGGACCTGTTCGACATCACAGTCGCTTTGATTAGTAACGAACTTCCAAACATACATTTCTCCAGAAATAGTACATCCGATGAACATATTTTTATCAAAAGGGTTTGTCGACAAAACATTTAAACAAGCTTTTATCGGAATGGTTTTTAGTTCTTGATAAGAAATAAATGAGCTAGACTGCAATCGCTTCGGAACGTACACCTTTATGCATTGGTCATCATGCTGACACCAATCGTCGTGTGCAGCATAGGTTGTAAGTACCAACACCGGAAAATTGTTTGTATATACTGACAGCCAAATTGCAAGTCCCTGAAAGCCTTCCTTATGTGGGAAAGAAATGGTTTGGTAAATTTTGATATCTTTATCATCGTCACTAGTGTGGTCAAAAAGCCCATAGTCGAATATTTTTGTTACGCCTTTCGCTAATTGCTCTTCCATAAGCGGCATTACCCTTTTCAAAAACTCATCAATTTTATGTATTTCGGTCGCGGCTGCATTAGAAACAGGAATTTCAGTTTGTGTCTGTAGAAAATGTATTAATTACGAAATTTATTTTTATCGATGCAGTTTTTGTAATGCTAATGGATCTTACCTCTGAATTACAAGCTCTGGTTGTCTCAACGGATTTATCGATTTGAATAGGACGTGTATCCGTGGTAGTGGATATTTCGGAAGAACCTTGTATAATTTTATCCTCATTGCAAGGAGGGAATTCAATTAATTTGACCGAACTATCTGTAAATTCTTCCATCATTTTCAAGTTTTACGCAACGTAATGAGAAATCCGTGTACAAGTTTGTGTATCTAGGATACGAATGACGCCGTTCTCTGTGTTGCTTTTCATACAAAATTTTTTAATTACTAGTATTTGTTTTAAAAATTGTATGATGAACAAAGTGATATCCCTTAGGTAAAATTATTCTCTCTTGAAAAAAATTATATAATAGTTAAAATTTTATATTTACGAGTAAATAAGCGGTAAATAAAAAACTAGATAAACTTATAAATTGACGCAGGAGCTGACCCACCGTCTACAAACAAAACAAATGACCTGAGCTCATCGAATGTTTATGAATGAACTAATGTAGTGAATAAATATGAAAGCATTGTTGTATGGACTCATGGTTGTTTCCTGTGCTTTTAGTTCACTTAAAGCTTCTTTTATTGACGTTTTCTCTGCTTTGGGTTTCGGCGCGTAATTATAATGTTGTGTTACAATAAATTAATTAACGAAAGGGCATTTCAGGGTTTTGCGATGGTGACGCCATTTTCTCCGGTTTCCGACGTATTACACTTTTGCTCCGTTGGGGTGGTGAAGAGGTGTTCCTTTGTATGAAGGTGTTTCAAATATTCCTTCAAAAGTCTTATGGGTTTTATTACACCGCACTGAATTTGTATTCATCCAAATTTGTGTACATATGCTTTTATAATTTCTTCTAAATAACAAGAACAGGTTCAAATTTGTGCACTTATGTTTTTATTGTTCATGGTTTCTAATCAATTTAAGTCAATAAAATGCTATTTCGGAAATTTAGCATATGAACTTTTTAGGAATATGGAATTTTCCAACTAAATTAACTTTCCACTCTCGAATTTATTAACACAACTTTTCTCTCACCTGACTGGATTAAGACTCATTAGCCACCTGATGCAGATCCCCCAGGCTACAACCTTATTCTATGTTTTTTTATCACATTTGCTCTCTTGAGAAACCAATGGTGAGAGGAAACCGTCTTAGGTTGTAGGGCATAATCTTCAGGCATACGGGAATATGGTATGCCAAAGGCGAGTTCGTTGATCTTGGTTGTTATCGTATAGGTAGGATCGCATGTTAGTCACGAAAACAGTTTTTTCCTGTTTACGGTCTCACCTGTAATATGCGAACATGTGATAATTTGTTTATGTTATTTATGATTGCTTTATTTCGTAGTATTTCGTGTTTATCAATTAATCATTTCTAATTTATGTTTTGATTTGAAGTTTTAGTGGACGTATGTAAATGTTCTATATCGTAGTGAGCTTGGGGTTCGCTGGATTAATTATTTTAACAAATAAGAGCCGTTAAATCGATTCTCTTTGCAAACACTTTATTAATCTGTTAATAACAACCGTTACTTTTACCGTACACTTAACAATTTCTTGACTTATCGCTTGCTTACTCTGCTTACTTCTCACTTATTACTTTCTTCCCGATCTGCGTGCGACGTATTTATACCGTTTTTCCTCATTCTGATTTGGTGTTTCGTTTCTGTCCGTTCCATAGTCTTGTGGCGATTCCGCCAGATCCCACGGCTCGCCTTCCTGAAAAAAACCCCCATAACCATAACCCGGGTCTGCACCAGCTTTCGCTAATGCAATTCGCATTAGCATCTTAGATGCTTCACGCATCAAACAGACCCAATTATTATAACCCTAAAATCCCTATAAAGAAAACTTACCTTCATGCATCCCTTCGCATACAATTTTTCATAAGATTTCTTTGTTTGCTTATTTGGTATTCTGAACCAATTCGGTACCAGACAAATACCATAAATATCGCGCCGTCTATTTTCCCAGCCGCGCCATATACCTTTTCATATACATTGCCTGGCAACCTTTTTTGTTTGTCTTACCAACAAACAACCCAAGCAGCTGCATATAATTAGCGCAATAGACGCTGAAACCAAATTCTCCAGCATTTCCTAATGCAAATATGAACCCGGTTTCTATTGCAGCCAGAGATGCCATAAACATCCAATTTGCTTTTAGCACCTTTTTCTCCTAACGTCGAAAATAGCGACGAGGCATCGTATAAACATGACCCTCATTAAAGAGCGAACCATTTGGTCGCCTTTTCTTTTGTCTTTGCCGCCTGCCTGTTTCGCTGTTCCACTGCACGTGTGAATAGCATTGATCTCAACGATCCCACACATACCACCATGACCTGTATTACAAGATCTGGTTTCCTATACCACCAAGAGGATCGTTTCCGTCCGTTCCATAGTCTTGAATGTTCTATTCCAGTTTTCCATTACTTTATAGAATATTCTAGTACTCTGTTTCGGACTCTCTAGAATATTCTAGTACGGATTGTCATATGCGTCACACTACCCTCCGCCTAGATTAGTTCGTCCCGAACTAAGTTCACTGGTCTCCCGGGCCAACAAAAGCCGCCAGTCGGTCGCGATGCACCACTTTCATCTTGGCGTTCGGCGGTGGAAGTTCTTGACCTTCATCCAATTTTTCTACTGCTCTCCTTTTCGCGTCAGCTCTAGCCTGCCACCATTCTTCCTTTTCCTGACGACGGAATTCCTCTTGCATTTTAGGGATCTCATGCGAATAGTATAAGAGAAAATGCATGTGCACACCCTTAAGCTCTTCTGGAGTTTGCACATCACGTAAGCGGTCTAGATCTTCATCTTTAATTACACGCATATCATCTGGTATTGGGGCATCTGTCGATTTCATAACCGTATCCGACTGGTAGTTCCGCATCTTTTCAAATAACTGGATCGGTTTGTTCTTTGGAGCTGACAGTAAACACCAACGTGCGTCGTAGTAATAGACTTTCCATAGATCGTCGCACGTTAATCCTGGTTTCATGTGTTCTTCTCCGTAGAACGCAATGAACGGCACCTCTAGCTGTTGATTACGCCTACCAGTTAGGGCTTGCCTGATCTTTCCCCCCGTATGTGGTGGCTTACAATAGCGGTCCCGACCTCCAACATCCGTTGATCTCTTTTGTTCAGAAACAGTTGATTTACAAAACGCCTGTTTGTAAATCCATTCAGCTTCATCTTGTAGCTCGTTGGGTCCCTCTGGAACAGGCGTAACCGGAACTTCGCGCAATTGAATTCGCCCAGGAATATCCGTTTTACGGATTTCATTGTCCAAATCCGTAAAGTGACCCCTTTCCAATTCATCATTGAAATGTTTTGCCGGCTCAGTTTCCCTGTGACTACGTTCAGAGCGGCGTTCAACATCGTCTTCGTCGTCGAATAGCTGTTCGTCTATAGCCTCACGTGCAGAACCTTCATCGACGTGCGTTTCCTCTCCATCACTTTCCTTATCCTGTGTACGACGCAGACACTTGGAACGCTTTCTGCCTTCGACTCTCAAACCAAGATTCTCTTCAATAAGATCACAGTCGTCGTCTTCCTCTCCATCACTTTCTTCGCCCTGTGTACGACGCAGACGCTTGGAAGGCTTTCTGCCTTGGACTTTCAAACCAAGATTTTCTTCAATAAGGTCACAGTCGTCGTCTTCCAGTCGGTCGTCCAACTCGTCATCATCATTGTAAATCCGTTTCAGGCAACGGCCTGAAGCATCAGTGTCTTCATCATCACTGCCGTGCTCTTCAATCGGGTTATCATCGATGAAATCCTTCAGTTCTTCACGTAACACATCATCGTCATTTTCCTCCTCTTCCTCACTGCTGTCGGCCATAGCTTTGCTCTTCCTGAGTTTCTTCATTTCATGTGGCTCAAATTCCTCCTCATCCTCAGCTTCTTCCGCTTCCGAGTCCCAGAATTCTTTCATACACTGCCTTTGGGCATCCAATTTTGCATTGACATCTGCAGCTTGCGCGTCCAATTTTGAATTCACGGCGTCGAATTTTGAATTTTGGGCGTCGAATTTTGTCATCATCATCCGGAACATCTCCGAAATGTCTAACAGTGGCGAACTCTTCTCCGTTACATTGCAACCATCTTGACTCGCTGTTTCTTCTCCATCCGGACAGTCTGGACCAATCGTAAAAACATATGTGTCGACATCAATACCCTCTTCCTCCATAGCTGCTTGCAGACGTTGTCGAAGAATTTGCTTCTGTCCTCTGCTATCCAGATTCCGGTCCTCAAGTTCCTTCTTCAACTCAGGAACGCGAAGATCCTCCAAATGTCGATCTGACATCGCCACAACACACTTTCACACACTTATTCACTTAAACAATAATTAATCCCACTTCTGACACCAATTGTAGCGAGCTTAGGGTTCGCTGGATTAATTATTTTAAAATAAATAAGAGCCGTTAAATCGATTTTGAGTTACTGTAACACTTTATTAGTCCGTTAATAACAACCGTTACTTTTTTTTACCGCACACTTAACGTTTTCTTTATTATCGCTTCCGTGATTATCGCGTATTTTACTTCTTACTTCTCGCTCGAGACGTATCGCTTGCTTCACTGTCTTACTTATCTCTAACTTAACTTCCGCTCTGCGTGCGACGTATTTATACCGTTTTTCCTCATTCTGATTTGGTGTATCGTTTCCGTCCGTTCCATAGTCTTGAATGTTCTATTCCAGTTTTCCATTACTTTATAGAATATTCTAGTACTCTGTTTCGGACTCTCTAGAATATTCTAGTACGGATTGTCATATGCGTCACAATATATATATATATATATATATATATATATATATATATATATATATTGTGACGCATATGACAATCAGTACTAGAATATTCTAGAGAGTCCGAAACAGAGTACTAGAATATTCTATAAAGTAATGGAAAACTGGAGACCGTGAACAATAGAACATTCCAGACTATTTTAATACTATTTTATATTTTAAAGACTTTTTTTTTTCTTCGTAGGAATTCAAATGCTGCTCAGCCAATGCGTGTCCCATCGATGAAAACAAATGGTAGTCGGAAGGAGCCAAGTCTGGTGAATACGGCGGGTGGGGTAACACTTCCCAGCCGAGAGCTTTTATTGTTTCTTTGACGGGTTCTGCTGTATGACTCGGAGAATTATTATTATTATTATTATTTACTGGCCTGTGGAAACCCGGAAGTTCATGACCTCACCGACTCGGCTTCGCCATTGTTCTCTGTCCTGTGCGCTCTCCTTCCACGTTCGATCCTCCGATCCGATCTCCTCGAGGTCCAATCTAACATTGTCCTCCCATCTCCGTCGCGGCCGTCCTGTCGGTCTCTTCCCCATTAGTTTACCGTCAAGAATTCGATACACGGTCCTATCATCGCCCGTTCGCGCCACGTGTCCGGCCCATCTTAATCTTCGCGACTTGATCACTCTCACTATTGTAGGTTTGCGGTATAGCTCTTCCAATAGCTTTCAAACGGTCAGAAATTGTTTGTTGTGCCACATTTAACATCTGTGCCATTTGTTTTTGACTTAAAGTGTAATCTTGATCCAATATTGCTTGCAATTCGGCATCTTCAAACTTTTTTGGTGGCCTTCCACGTTCTTTATTTAGCACATCAAAATCATTATCTCTGAACCGCTTAAACCATCTTTTGTATGTTACTTCCGATAGAGCATGATCACCATAAGCCTCGACAAGCATTCGATGCGACTCTGCAGCACTTTTCTTCAAATGAAAACAAAAAATTATTGCTTTCAGCAAATCATCATTTTCTGGTACAAAATTCCACATTTTTAACAGGATTAAAAAAATGATGTTGTTTGTACAATGACTTGATGCATACTAAATATGTTTGACAGATGTCATAGCAACCAAATAAAAAAAAAAGATAAGGGCTTCTTCACAACAAAGTTCCCTATCCATACATCTGTATCTTGACGCTCACTTCAGACCGGTACACCTGGTATATATATATATATATATATATATATATATATATATATATATATATATATATATATATATATATGTATGTATATATATATATATATATATATATATACATATATATAGATATATATATTATATCTGATGCGAAACATGGGCTCTTACAAAACGGGAAAAAAACAAATTACGCGTATTTGAGAATAAAGTTTTAAGGAGTATCTTTGGAGGGAAATATGACGAGGAGGCAGGACACTGAAGGAAACTCCACAACCACGAATTGGACGAGCTATACCGCAAACCTTCAATAGTGAGAGTAATCAAGTCGCGAAGATTAAGATGGGCCGGACATGTTGCGCGAATGGGCAACGATAGGACCGTGCGTAGAATTCTTGACGGTAGACCAATGGAAAAGAGACCGATAGGACGATCGCGACGGAAATGGGAGGACAATGTTAGGATTGACTTTGAGGAGATCGGATCGGATGGTCAAGCGTGGAAGGAGAGTGCACAGGACAGGGAATGATGGGGGAGTCGAGTCGGTGAGGTCGTGAATTTCCGGGTTCCTACAGACCAATAAATAATAAATAATAATATTTATATATATTATATATATATATATATATATATATATATATACTGTATATATATCCACATATATTACTATCATACGTTAAAAAACAAAAAGTAATTGTATGCCGAAAGGCATTAGCAAACAATAAATTAATATTGTATAATTTAGAGATACGTATAAAATTTTGGCGCAAGGCTAATAACCTTACCCGGAAAAACAAATTATGGAAAATTTATCAAATTTTACTTGCTAAATAAGCCTAAGACCGTATCCCGGTTGTAGAGCCGATGATGATGATGATAAAATAGAATTTAACATTTAGTCTTAGGTAAATTCTTTAATTGGATTGGAAATAAATGTGGATTTGTGGGGGGTTTCTCTATTCTACATGAGAAACAACCCACAATTCCAACCAACATTTCCACCTAATTTCGACCACCTTCAGCGCGTCATACTTACCAATTTCCTTTATATGTATTCCCCTGTAAAACATTTCAAACGGACGTATAGCTAAACTCATTATCCTTTGCAGATAATGCATAATTGAGTTTAGCTACATTCTTGTCATATGGCAACTCCATTCTTGCTAACCATGAGTTTCCCATCTCATAATGTCGGTTAGCAACAACAAGTCTAAAAGAACGACGCTGTTGCATCATAGCAAAATAGCTGGGGTTATTTCAGCGTCTTAGAGTCTGGTTCTCACGCGAATTATTTCCCAATCATCAGCGGCGTCCTATCGACTTTCCCTCAGATCACCCATTCGCTTGGGATCAATGATCTCTCTTTACAGGGGAGTAGCATCAGCTAGGTTTTCCTCTCCCTCGTATTTCTGTCTTTTCACGGTTCAATGTGTTCCGACTACACCATAGCCGTACCACTGGGTCACCAGGTCATGCCAGTAGCTGCATCTAATACCAACACACACAACCAAAGCTACCCCGAGATCACAGCATATCATGTTTTCTGTTCTCTCATTCTTCATGTCCGGCAATTACCCTATTAACAAAAGTTACTCACACTTTGACGGGCGTGAGGTTGAGAGAGCAGAGGCGTGGTCTCTTTTGGTTGCCCTGTGTGTGGAATGGAAATACGAATTTCAACCCTAATTCACGCCAGTCGCTATTCAATCACCATCGCGCGCAGTCACGCTGCCGCAAGAGTGACACACCAATCGTTCGAGTGAAAGGTCGCGTCGTGTACACCATCAATAAAAAAACTAACGAAATAAAACGAAGAGTTATTAATCTAAAATCAGTTATTTGTAAAAAAAGAGAATACATTTTTGAAAAAAAACCAAAGTGAAAAATATTCAACTAAAAATAAAGAATAAAACAGAATAACAACTATAAAAAGTGTTTTCATTTTTCATTTCTTTCGGGTGAACTATTGTTTTCGCAGTGACGGTGCAGTGGGGAAGAAGTGAATCGTGTGCCCGTGCTTGGTGCAATACTTCTTACCCCCCACAGATTTAAAAATAAAATCCATAAACCGTCTTGTGACATGCATCTAAAAGAAGGGAAATTTTGATATAAACATACCGAGCTTGGCAACGACAGGACGAACGGTGTCACGTGAACCGCGCCATAAAGTAAATTGTAAAGCATTGACTCTAATGCCTTCACCATCGTGCATGCAATACGAAATCCCTGCAAGGAGTAGCCATCTTTGTTATATGTCCACACCCAAAGCGGGTGATTATATACCTAATAGGACCGCCCATGACTCCTTTAAAGCTCTGTTTTGTCTTTTTTACTTAAACAAAAACTTGTCATGCATAAATATAAAATAGAATAAGTCAAATAACCCATGCGGGTGGTTTAAATTTTGCCATTTATACATAAACAAAATCAGAAGTCATGCATAAAGATCAAATAGACCAAGTCAAATAACCATGTGGTTGGGTTTATCCAATACAAGGTTTTTATCGAATGGCACTCGATTTCATCCGCTTATTACAACAAGCTACCATTACTGTTGATATATTACATCTCGCTATCGTATAGGGCCGAAACTTTGATCTTGGTAGAAGTGTTAGCTCTGTTTAGTGGGGGCTACCAAATACTTTATTTAACTGCACATGTTCGTTCTGGATAAAATCTTCTTGCACAATGTGTGATAATTTTGCGATATCTATTTTTATGTACAGCGCCCCATAGAGAAAAATATTACGACCGAAATACAACTCACTGTGTTCCTCTGTTGAATAGGCAGATCCATTCATCACATTGACGGAGTTTATCAAATATGTCCAATGGTTAAGGCAGTGCTTCAAGTACCTTCCACTACGTATTGATAGCACTCGACCAACTTAGGATATGAATTTGTTAGGAACCCCAAATATCTTTATATATTGTAATCCGAAGAGCACGAATTTGAAGTAGTGCAATCTGTTAACTACCCTGGGTAAATAGTATCAGCCGATAACAATATGGAAGACGAAATACGCGAACGGCTGATCAAATCCAACAAAGCCTACTATGGTCTATTAAGGCTCTTTAAATCCCGAAATTTATCTAGAACATCCAAGCTACTACTGTACAAGACCATGGTCTTACCAGTACTCATGTATGGATCCGAGACCTGGGTGCTCAATAAAAGGCACTCTGAACTCTTAGCCGCGTTCGAGGGAAAGATCTTAAGAATTGTTGGCCCCGTATGTGAGGGAGGACGATTCCGGAGACGCTACAACCATGAGTTGTACGCAATCTACTTTGAAGCTAATTTTGTAAGAAAAATCAACTTCGGTAGACTCCGGAGGGCGGGACACCTAGCTCGAATGAGCGAAGAGGATCCTGCCCGGAAAATCCTTTGTGGCAGGATGTATGGAAGGAGACAGCGCGGCAGACCTTTTCTGCGATGAAGGGATGGCGTAGACCAAGAAGCCCAGAGCCTGGGAGGGCCAAACTGGATGACATCGGTTCGAAGTCGGGACCGGTGGGGAGACTTTCTAAATATGGCCAAGACCGGATCCCGGTTGTAGTGCCGATAATGATGATAGTTAGCGGGGTGTCCCCCATTCCTACATAGTGCACACTTTAGACCGGCTTGGTCTTCTACCTTTTGATTTTCTAATACACACGGTTCTGAACTGTAGTCCTGTGCAGCTGACAGTGGTGCTGCGCTTCACAGTTCGCCGCTAAATGTTCGAACCTTTGACAGCGTAAGCAATGGAGTATGTCCTTGTGTTACTGCTCTACGGACGGCGACATCTCAAACTTCCCCCCTCCTTGTGGAATGTAATTTCGGCACCAGCCGGCCAAACGATTTATTTTAAGTTATTTCGTATACCTGTGCATCTGATTAGCGGCGGCAAACGTACAAGTATTTTGGCGGATTTAGAAGAGTCGACTGTTGGAGTGTTTCGCCGAACACTGTCCACCAAAGAGGAAGTTGAACAAACCAGAACACGGAGACAGTAGACCACCAATATAACACGGTTCCTTTTATTTATTGTTCACCCTCCTTTTATTTCATCATTTGTGTCTTTCGTGCTATTTAAGTATCGTTCAATATTTCAATATTACAATCACCTGCGAAACTAAACTGCGAATATATTTGTATCGTTCACTATTTCAATATTACAAGCACTTTCGAAACTAAGAACAACTTTCGACTGCTGCGCGTTCTTTGAGTGTATGTTGAACGTCGAGTATATACGTTACGCTTTTTAGTCGTATTGCGCGGCGCGTACCGACCTCCTTGTAGGGTTCTCGGTGACCTTCTATCGAATTAATTTTCCCTAAAAATACTGCCCTATCTAAATTTTCCTTTCCATCCTATCGGTCTCTTATCTTCAAGAGGAAATTTCCATTTTGGTTTTCAATTCCAACTTCTTATCGGAATCTTGTTTCGAAAAATCAAGCGTGCCGCCACTTCTTCCTTGATCCTATCATGGGCTTTGTTTGCGTTACCCATCTGGCTTACGGCAACAAGAGTTTTTGTGTGCTTCAGATGGGTAACAAAGGAACCGTGGGATTTGGTTTGTAGATCGCATTTCCCAGTCATAAACATCTAGCGTAGGATAGGCGTTACGATGTTTATGGTCGCAAGAATTGTTGGTCGGCAGGCGAATCGCTAGGCCTTAGTTTGCGCACGTACGCTTGTCGGTTTGGGATCTTGGGAGGAATTTATGATGCTAATTGCTATTAGCTACATGAGGAGATTATATTGTTTGTTTTCAGAAAAATGCGTTTAATGGATGCATTGAATTCAATATTAGGGAATTTTGGACGTTAAGTTCGATTGATTTTTACTATTGAATTCAATGTTGGGTATTTGGAATGTTACCTTTTGTTTCAGGCGGAAGTAAGGACTTTTGGGAAACGTGTCTGTGGGCACGTGTAATGGATATAGGTGAGTATGTTCCTTTGGTGGAACGACGATATCTCAACCTATAGTGGGTTGTGTGGTTCGTAGAACCGCCACAGTATCTTTGCGCACGAATACCCTTGATATAAGAATATCTCACCGATGATTATTTTTATTATGGGACTTCCGATTTTATTGTTCTAAATACCTTACTGTTATTGCTCTAATTCCGGTTCGTTTAATCAAATTATCTCTGTAAACTCTGTTAATTGGTCTCTTTACAACCGCCGTGGCGAAGAGCAACTAAAAAAAAGGACAGATATGTCTTTCATCTCGTCTCTGGCTTCTGGTCATCTTACGATAACCAGAATCACCCACATCCGTAAGAATGTTAGGCTCAGTCTCAAGATATCTGAAAACATAAGGGCAGGAGGTATCTAAGGAGTGTGGACACGGCTAGTTCAGGTGTTCTCTAACTACTTGGATGGAGGGGTGGTGGGTCCCGTGGCAACTGCCGATGAGCCCGCCTTATATAGGCCTGTAGCCGTCCTCTTGTTCCCTCGCTTCCCCCGGTGGCGTTTTCCTTGGTGGGTTTCTGGAATCAGCGCGCCGCTGATTGTTGTTTGAACTTGTGTACTGGCGCTTGCCTTGCCATTCCTGGGAATTCGTGTCGACGTGATGCATCGCCAACGCCATGTCTTCTTTTAATTTGCCCCATGCAATAATCAAGTGGCAAAGAACTGTGATTCTCCGTAAACCACCATTTTTGGTGGTGGGAGTTGGCTGTAGCAGAAAGGACAGTTTTCGATTTTTCCTTCTGGACTTAGGTGGGGTGAATGGCTTACGGTGAACTGAAGCCTGTAGTGGTTAAACAAGACCTAATTAAATCTCGAGACGCCGCACAGTGGGACGTCCCATAGCAATAAATAAAAAAATCAACAGTTTTAGCGGTACTTTTGAGTGATTGGAAAGGCATCATAAATATATATATTTTATAAATCCAAAGAAATCATTTGGAATTGTGATTTGGTAGAAACGTTAGAGAGCGGTAAACTTTGACTAAGTAAATTTTCTTCGCAATCTTGAATTACAAGTGTTTTTTGATATAAATTAAATTTATTGTCGGTTTTAATTATACGTATAAATAAAAAATACATCATGATAAATAATAGTGATCAAGGTATGGAAAATCATATTTTAATATATAGAAAAATGTGTTTATTTCGTATTTTTATGTATTGTGACGTTTGAAGTGCAAGTCTAATTGGAAAAATAAAAATTTTTGTGATTTTTGTGTTAAGCTAAGATTTTTTAAAAAACATCAAAAAGCGTCTTTGAGATTTTTGATGTTTTGTGATGTTCTATGTGTCTATTGATCATATCCATAAGCGAAATTTTGCGCAAATTTGCGCTTCTGCAATTTTTTCACGTTTTTGTAGGCTTAACTCCATCAATCAAAAAGGGTGACCTTTTCCAAAGATGGATTGAGAGTGAGAAGCCAGTGAAGATAATTGCTGCTGCTGAAAAATTAAGTAAATTACTGGGTCTAGAAGGGTCAGATGAAAATATTGAACCTGAAATTCAAAGAGTTTCTAAGTATTTTTGTTTGACATTAAAGAGAAAATGGGAAAATTGCCAAAGAAAGCGAAATAAATTTATGCAAGTTAATGAAAGCTGGCTAAACCTTAATTTGACGTTGCCAGCAAATATTTGAACTCATTGGAGAAATAAAAATAGTTTAAATGCACCAGGCACGAGCAGAGGTAGACCGTCAAAAAGATTTGAGCACGAAAAAACGTCGGTTTCATGAATTAGCTACGCAGCACAGTTCAGAGGAACTAAGCTATGCTGCTAACATTTCAAATCGGTTTTCAAAGTCTCCTCAAAAATCGAATAAGACGTTAGTTTCTTGTTCGTTACTGCTTTCGTGCCACTTAAATTAGTGGATAACATAAATGGCAAAGAAGTTTGGATAAACTCCCGGCCAGGGTGAACCTATTTCTGTAGACCTATGAAATTAGTATTCCAGAAAGAGGATAGTACTCTTATTCTGTTCGAACAAAGCCACATGGAAGAATTAATTGCACATCTTCAACACTCCGAAGTCAGTATTGACGACAGAAACATTAACATCAATTTTACTATGCTTATGACAATGCTTGATGGCAGTGCAATAAATACCTTAAGTGGAACTAATGCTGCTCAAAATTGTTTTATCTGCGGAGCCAAATCTTCCCAAATGAATCTACCTTCTGTAGAAAATCGGACGTCAAACACAGATAATATAAATTTGGCCTTTCATCTTTACATTGTTGGATCAGATGTTTCGAATGCTTGCTGCACATCTCCTACAGATTGCCTTTTAAAACTTGGCAAATACGTGGTCAAGAAAATAAAACTGCATTTGCAGAAAAAAAAAAAGAGATTCAAGAAAATTTTAAGCTCAAAATGGGATTACTTGTCGATATCCCTAAACCAGGATACGGAACCAGCAATGGAAACACGGCTCGACGCTTTTTCGCAAATCCTGAATTGAGTTCAGACATTACAGGAATTGACAAGGAACTCATAAGCAATTTCGGAACAATATTAAGAACGATTGCAACTGGTCGTGAAATCAATGTCGAAAGATTCGCGAAGCTATTGGAAGATACTAAAACTATGTATCTTTCCAAATACAGCTGCTACTACATGCCTAGCAACGTTCACAAGCTTCTTGTTCATGCAAATGACATAATTTCATTTTTCGATTTGCCTATAGGTGCCCTTTCAGAAGAAGCTTTAGAAGCTATGTATAAGGAAATTCGGAAGGCCAGACTAGATCACAGTCGAAGGTGCTCTAGAATAGATTCAATAACTGATTTAATGAATCACTTATTAATTACTTCGGATCCTCTCATTTCAAATATAAGATTCAAAAGCTCATATATGCCTAAAATAGATCCACATATTGAACATTATCTACTTCGAAATGGTGCAGAAAGTTTTACGCTACCAATAGACTTGGCCAATATAGGTGGAACATCATCATCGGAGAGCGATAGCCATTAATAATTAACATACATATGCACATATTTGTTATTTCAAATTAATTTATTATACCTATACATAATTCTTTTATATTAATGTTTTGAAGTTTATTAAACTATAAAATTGTTAACATACTTAAATTTTTAAATAAAGTTTGATAAAACATGCGCAAGCTTAGAAAATAAATTTTGAGCTTAAAAATAAAGTTCACTGCTCCTCTTTTTTTTTTTTAAGAAGCTGGACAGGCCATTTTTGCAGGTTGATACCTTTTTTTAGGTCGTTGCATAGATATCAAATGTAAAAAGAGATTAAATGCAAAATATTCATATTTTAGTTACTAAAACCAGAGATATTAATTTTGCCGTTTTTCCCATAGACTCGTCCCACTGTGCGCCGGGTCGGCGCTATAGGTTCGCCTCTCTCAAGAGAAGTGTAATAAAAAAAAAGTGAAATAAAAAAACTTAAAATATTGTGTACAACTAGATGAAGCATGTGCATTTGAGAAAAGATAAATAAATAATAAAATATTTCTAGCCTATCGACGATATCATAAGCTTTTTTAAATCTAAACCAATGCCTATTATGTAATACTCTTCCTCATCCCTCTAAGATCTAAGCTGTTGTTCCTGTGTCTGAGATGAAGCTGCATTGAGAGTACCTTATTATATTTTTTGTGTATGGGACTCATCGATGTTGTACAGTTGTCCAAAATAAGAGGCATTCAACGATATTACGCATACACCACGAAAATTGATGAGCATCATAATTTTTTCCTTCCTGTCCTCTAGGGTTGCTTTATGCTCTGATATTAGCACTGTTACTTCATAGTTTGTAAGAGTTTAATATAAGAGACCAGCAAACATTGGAATGGGATATTACGTTTAGGTACTCATAAAAGAAATGTTGGATACATGACCACTATAAAATGGCATTTTAAGCCCCGGCTATTGTAGTGGTAGATGATAAATTCTCGAATTATTTTTAACGATGTTGTTGCAGCATAAAAAGAAATCTACAAATAACTATCTACGATCGTACTGGGCAAGACACCTTTCCCCTTTCATCCGGAGCTGAGTCTGGCTTCGGAGGTACGAAGCGCTAAACACAAAATACATCATCAAGGGCAAACACACATTTCAAACAACAAGAGAAGAATTCTACCAACTAATAGTAAACGTAGCGAAATAAAAACACAGTCCACTTTTCAAAATCAGTAGTTGTCGTGTTGGTCTACAAAGTTCAGTTCAGGTAGATCTGTGGAATCTTTCCATCCGTTGCAGCATTTTGGGTTGCTGACATCACTCTGTTCAAGTTGCGAATACTCTTCACATCTTACCAGGTACTTTCACGACCCACCAGTTTCAAGTATAGAAGGTGCTTTGTCATCGGGACATTTTACGGAAACCTTTTACGCAGTTCATCCGGGCTGCATCTCCGCGCACGTGTCTTCTCGGTGCGGTTTCTAGTCTCCACGAGTCAGAATGAGCAAGACAAAGATCTCGATGCTAATTGACGGCATCGAATTGACAGCCGATCATAATATATTCGGCTTTGGATCAGAAATCCAAGTCAAGATATATGAACGAGGTGCGCCGGAAGAACTTGGAACACTCTTTCGAAGAAGCGAAGGGACTGCACCAAAGGATTATCGCAGCACCAACTGATGAAGCTAAAGCGAAGTATATGGAAGAACTAGTCTTCCATAAGCTGAAAGAGCTGTATTATACATATTCGTCGGAGCTCAGGTCACAGTTGGAGCAGATCGAGATAAATCCGCTAGGTCACCATTCTTTTGACGGCTCAATGGGAGGAACAAAGGCGCCAACGGCAGAATTAAATCTTCCCCCATCAAAATACCAACCTTCTCCGGCTCCTATCAGACTTGGCCGGAGTTCAAAGGCTTGTTTGAGAGCCTCGTCATCAGGAACAACACCATCTCCGATGTGCACCGGCTGCACTACCTCAAGGCGAACTTGACTGGAGAAGCAGAACGTCTGCTAAGAAACACGGCGATAGTCGACGGTAATTTCGACGCAGCATGGGCAACACTGGTTAAAAGGTACCAAAACCGGCGGTTGCTCAAGGATACCCAGTTTAATCTGGTGTTCAATCAGTCTGCACTCACACATGAGTCTGCTGAAGGAATCAAGAATCTGGTAGACACGACCAATGAAGCCAAGCAATCGCTGCAAAACCTTGGGGTTTTGGTCACTTCCTGGGAGGATGTGTTGATCTACCATACAGTCCGGAAACTGCCCCCACGCGGTTTGTGGGAAGCGCACATTGCAACGTACGCAGACTATCGGGCGTATGACGTGTAGGAGGATTTCTTGATGGTGAGGGCAAGAGCCTTGGAAGTGATGGAAGACAGAGTCATCGCACCCAAGACTAAAGAGGCACATACCAGGCACAGTTCGCGCATTCAATTCAACCATTGGCAAATGTCCCATGTGCCAGGCGTCGCATCCCATCAGAAATTGTTACAAGTTCAAGGCGCTGAACCCGAACAAAAGACAAGAGGTCGTTCGGAGAAACAAACTGTGTTTCCACTGCCTGTCTGATGCACATACTGCGCAAAATTGCACTAGCATGTTCACGTGTTGGATATGCAAAAGGTAGGATCATTCGTTGCTGCGCACAACTGATCACAACGAAATGCATGCTAATGAATCATGTTCAACGGTGGCTAGCCAGTCACCGTCTCAATCCAAAACGTACGTAGCCGAAAACCATAAAGTACAATCGGTTCTTCTGGCTACTGCGTTAGTAAAGGTCTTCTCAAATAATGGGCAACCTGTGCTGCTACGAGCATTACTCGATCCTGGAGCGGAGGCTTCGTTCATCCCTGAGTCTGCTGCACAATTGCTAAAGCTCAAAATGGAAAAAAATCACGCTATCATCCGAACCGTTGGAGAAGCAAATACGAGTGTATCCAGGCATGCGGTATCATTAACGATACATTCGAATGTTAATAACGACTTTAACATTCAGCTGAAGGCGTTGGTCTTACCCAAACTTACGGCTATGCTCCCGACGCATAATATCTCTTGTGACAACTGGAGTCACATCCAAGATATTCAACTGGCGGACCCATCGCTTGGTAAACCAGGTAAGGTCGACGTGTTACTCGGTAGCGATGTGTATCCAGCCATTCTACAAGAAGGGATTATCAAGGGACCACCAGGAACCCCCATGGCTCAGCAGACAGAACTTGGCTGGGTGCTTTCGGGCGGAGTCAATGTCATGGTCCCACCAACAGTAACATCCCTTCATGCAACCATTGAGAATCGGAGTATGGAAAATCATCATGAAGATGAGATTGTTTCATGAACAACGACTAACCTAATAAAGGTTGGGTTCAACCACGTCGTCGGCGGAATTCCAAATCAGGTGATGGAGACCATAGTTCGAAGTCTAGAGGTAACCAGTAATACTGGAGTACTAATATCCACGACCCAGTATCAAGGGAACAATGCAGATAATGCTGGACGTAAAAGAAAGTCAGCGAATTCTAGTAATTCGAGAAACGCAGCGGCTTCGTCTGGTCTTCAAGGCCAGCAAGGTTATCCCTATGGTTGCCATCATAATAAAAACCGAAATTTTCTTTCTCGACACCATCACTCAACTAATGGATCGAATTCACCATCAGGCAATGCTGGCAACACAAATGTCAGTTCCCATCGAGAAATTCGCCCAAGGCCAGCCAGTGGCATTAGCGGCGTAAGTCGAACTCATCCCCAACTACAACGGCATCAGCCCCAGCAATCACGTTGGATTCTGAACGCAGACGGTGCTACGCAGTTGGCGACTACTTCAACATTTCGGGCTTCAACACAGGCTAACCGTCCGCAGCAGATGGCGAACGTACAAGCGGTCAAGAGCAATATTACACAACCGGCTGTAACCCAACTAAGTGGACGTCATGCTGAATCAGCAGCCTCATCTGGAGCATATCGATCTCAGCAATTGCTAAACGCCCGCATTCCAAACCAAGGTATGGCTGCGCAATCACCACTTCAACGTATTGACGACCACATCTCCCAAATTCACATGCAAAATGGTCTCAATGGTCCGATCGTTTTACAACTGCCAACGCAGTCACAACGGAGCTTAACAGTATTGAATCATCTCAACCAGAATATCAATCTTGAACGATGGAATAACACAAACATTCATCAAGCAGTTGCTTTAGTTGTTACAACATATCGGAGGTTTGCAAATATCGACAACTGCAACTGCTATGCCAGCCCAGAACATCCGATTGTCTGGCATGGCTTCACCAACTGTCTTTTTTCTACCG
Organism: Microdon myrmicae; assembly: GCA_963931805.1. Lineage (NCBI taxonomy): Eukaryota > Metazoa > Arthropoda > Insecta > Diptera > Syrphidae > Microdon > Microdon myrmicae. Next base: position 118,823,070 of record OZ007498.1, on the reverse strand, counting down.
CAAATGGTTCAGTCAGAAACTCCTGAACCGGCTAGAATTTCTACGCCATTTAAGCTGGAAAATGTGATGTCAAGTTCACAACACACCAGCAATGGCAAACCAGCGAATGTGTTCCACAATCGCCAACAAAGACGCACGAGAAGCCCATACACGAGGTTAGATGGCGGAATCCTCAACGTGAAGGGAAGAGGAAAACAACTCGTCCTACTGTCAGTTCAACAGTTTATCACAGTGATGCCCCCAACAACAAACGGCGGCATACCTCGAACTACAGCGTATGCCAATTCTGTTGATGATTTAACAGCCATCACATTTTTTCAACATTAGCTACAGCGCTAGCACTCAATGGCCAATGGGGCCTTCTGTCACACACACACACACACGCCCACACACACACTGATAACATGTATTATACAATTTTAAATATAAATAATAAACAATAATTAATAACAATTAAACTACCTCAACAACACTAATAATTGCCACCCCTCTGTCCATCCACAATGCTCGCTCTGATGAACAGCATAAGTGATGGCGAGGATCCTTGCTAGCCTCCAATGACTCCCTTTTACACACAAGGAGCAACAAACCACTTTTCTAAGTGTCATCGCCGGCCCGGCAAGATGTTGCAGCATTAAGCAACAATAAACAACAAGAAAGGATGAATCGATTCCTCAAAGATATCACAAAAAGAGAATCGATTCATCATAAACTCAAATAGTGAATTCACCTACCATCGAAGCAACAAGATTCACCACTTCGCATTCATTACCGCCTGAGGGTATGCTCCAGAGGTCGGTCGCATAGGTTGCCGTTTGTGCTAAGGTGTTTGCAGTGGCATTCCAGTACACTCAACATGGGGTGATCGGTTGGGCAAACGGCAGCTGACAAAAGCACTGGTTCCATAGAACAGTTTATTTTTTCTATGGTAATTTCCTGTTCTGTGGCACGGTGCTTTTGTTGGTCGAGATCTGCTGATTCCAACGGCTAAAAGAAGAAAATCGTTCAAGATTGCATATAAGAAGGAGCATGAAGGTTAATTTAAGTTTAGTTTTCAGCTTTGTTCGTGAATCCAGTGTGGCAGTTAGAGCCTTAAAATCATCATCATCATCAGCACTACAACCGGGAACCGGTCTTGGCATTATTTAGCAAGTCCTGAGGCTTGTTAAATTTTCCATAATGATTTGTTTGTTCCGGGCAAGGTCATTAGTCTTGCGCCAGAGGCTCCCCGACGGGGAATCGAACCCCGGTCTCCCGCGTGACAGGCGGGTATACTAACCACTATACTATCGAGGAGCCCGGAGCCTGAAAATACACAGTGCAAAATAATAAACTCTAACCACCTCAACTTTGCCATTTTCTTTTATTTATATCGTTTTCTAATTCTGTTGCTGGCGTTCGCCAAAAAATCGAAGATTACGACGTACAAGAACTGTGGTCCGTCTTTGGTAGATGCTGTCTCTGCCAAGAATCGAAACTGGATTTAAACTTGCTGCTTCCAAGGCGAAACAGATGTATTACAAAATATACTTTGCATACATGACATAAACCTATTACAATAGATTTGAATTCCTGGACACAGAAACTCAATGCCTCTTTGGAATGGAATGTATCTCGTGATCCGCAATGGATGACCGGATTGTCCACTGGTGAGCCCATATTCTGAATGCTTTAGAAACCCACCGCTCATAGACTGTTCATAACGAATAATATGTCATCTGTACCAAAACCTTTTACATGATAATCACTCGACTTTTGTGGCGGTTTAGAAAAAATTGATTCAGTCGTTGGATTTACCTTTTTCTTTTCGAAGACATTATGTCGCAAATATACATTACCTACTCAGTACATAGACACTTCTAATAGTCAAGAGTTGACGAATGGAAACTTTATTTTTATCCTTGACATTTCATAATCTGCTTTTATTGTTTTTTTGTAAAGTAATATACGTAGAGCAGCAATTGTTATACCATTCATTATTAGGTTAGCTCTTAGTGGCTAGAACGAACTGCAAGGGCACTCAAATCGGCGATACATTTTTGGAGAGTTTCCTTCTCCTGCTGGGGGGTTATGGATTTGAGAACATTCTTAATAATCCAGTCAACCATATGTTTTTGGTTAAGCCGTCTTTCGACATGACGGCATTCAACTTGGTAGTCTAAACGGCGTTTAACCTGAAGTCAGAACTTTGAATGAAGATCATATTATGAACTATTCAATAATCTGTCAATTACCTCCGAATATACTTTCATCGCACGTTGACGGTATGCAGCTTCTAATTGCAGTGCAATATTCTCCTTTTTAGCATCCATTAATAATAATGCTCCTTCAGCACACCACTGCTCCTTCTTTTCCTTTTCAATGCCATCGTTTAGGAGTTTAAGTTCGTCAGCTCGACTCTGGTCGCATTCAGCTTCAATCCTCTGACAAAAATTTAAAAAAACATCAGTAAAAATGTGAAGACGTTAGATATAACATAAAACCTTACATTTATCTCCTTGTCGCAATATGCTGCCACTGAAGGGCCGAGTTTTTTCACCGCTATGGTGCATAAAATAGCCCATGAAATACCATTTATATACTCATGCTCCATAACGTAAATTTCCTTGGAGCACAAATATGTTATAAGGCCAACACCAAACGTGTACGGTCCTGTGACACCAGTTTTGTTGTAGAAAAACTGGAACCATTCATCTGGGATGAAGCCGAATCTTACTTTACCAGGTTCAACAAGACGAACGGGCCTTTGAAACTCTGGACATGCAGAAGTTGCGGCCCTGCAAGCCGCAATCACGAGTGGTCGTTGGACTATAGAAGAGAAACGCTTTATTAAACAGCAATTACAAATTATTCGCACGTTTTCCAATTGACTTGACAAATGATTACATAAACCAGGGTTAGAAAATATGCTATTTCTGATGATTTAAACACAAGCCATTCTCACCATGTTTAACACACAATGAGGAAGAGATTCTTTTGAACTAAATACCTGAGAGTAAGGCCGCCCTTGACAACATGGTATTAAATTTTAATTCTATAAAAAATCCGAGATGTCCGTGAAAATTCGCCTGTATGCAGCAAGATGGGACTCACAATCAGTCTCTGACATAAATCTTGGAAGTTCTTAAATGATGGTGAATATATTAAAAAAGCTCTTACAAGTTCTGTTCGATTATAAATATAATTGTGCGCATTAAATGCTAAAAAAAGAAAACCTTTGAAATGTATTTTGTCAAAACCTACGAACGCGAAAATATATACATTTTAATAACAGAAAGTATGTAGGTCTATACAAGTATTTTTGATCAAGGTGATTTCTTAGCAGCCAGGTCAGGTATTATTAGGAAATATGCAAGTGCTTTAATTGTTTTGGATAAAGAAAGCAGCGTTACGAATTACGAACTTGCTCATACACCCAGTAAACTGTTTATAGACCTAATACTGTCCATTACCTAGCATTTATTACGTCATATTACAGCTGTTATTCAAGACCTCATGTACTCAGAGTTGGTTTCGTGATCAGCAAGGGAATGAAATATTTCACTATTAACATCAAACCGATTAATAGAGATGGTAAAGAAGAATTTTGATCAAACGGCGCAACAATGCTAGGAGTAGGATGTGAAAATCGTGTTGGGGTATTTAATGCTAAGATACGAGTAACTCGGGCGTCTATATCGGCTTAAAAACTTGAGTTAGAATACCAACCACAATGTACAACAAGTGCAAAAGATGACCGCAAGCAATAACATGTTCATTGTCTAATGACAAATCCTTAGGAGAGTGTCTCTTACGTTGTATCCTCCCAAGGTTTGCTCGGTGCTGTGCCACCTTGCTTCCTCAGACCTGAAAGAAGAGTGACGACCGGCTGTTGATGCAAAATAAAACAATTGATTTCCTGTTACTTTATTTTATATATTTTAATTGGTTTATTGGCGTCCTCGCACATCAGACGACAATTGAGACTGACTTGAAGAAAACAAAATATAAATAAAAAGAAAAAAAGAGTTACGAGAGGCCGATTTAAGCGAGAGGAGAACAAACGCGTCCTTCGTCATATCTCTGGCCTCTGGTCATCTTAGGACAACCGGAATCACCCAAATCCGTGAAGATGTTGGGCACGATCTCAAGATATCTGAAAAGAAAAGGGGGAGGTATCTAAGTATAGTATGTGCAGGGTTAGTTCACTTGTTCTCTAACTACTTGGATGGAGGGATCGTGGGATGGAAATCATACAAGACCGGGATGACTTGAATGCGGTGGTAAACGCAGACACATCTTTGGGGTCTGATAATCTGAGCTTTGATCGGTGTGTGTACGTGCATGTCGTGTAATGTGCGTGCGTGTGTTTAGTGTGTCAGTAGTAGACCCTATGGGATGGGTCCAGCAAACCTCTATTATAGAAGTGAAGGTTATTGCGAATTGTGCTTTCTTCAGTTTTGTACTGAAGAAGAAATTGTTGCGGTCGGATTCGAAGAGATCGAAGGAGAAAAGGATCAAGAACGCAAGAATCCCGTAAAAGTAGGTTTACGCGGTTCTGGATGGTTTCGAGGTACTTATATGTTAATTTTCGAGGTACTTATATGTTAATTCGAGGTACTTATATGTTAAGTACTCGTTGATAGGGGTAATGGAGGCACTTTCATATTGTGACGCATATGACAATCAGTACTAGAGTATTCTAGAAAGTCCGAAACAAAGTACTAGAATATTCTAGAAAGTACTGGAAAACTGGAGACTATGAACAGTTGCAAATTCGAGGCTATGGAACGGACAGAAACAAAACACCAAATCAGAATGAAGAAAAACGGTATATATACGTCGCACGCAGATCGGGAAAAGAAGTAAGAAGTAAGAAGTAAAAACTAAGCAGTAAGCAGTGAAGCAAGCAGAGTAAGCAAGCGATAAGTGAGGAAGCGATAAGTCAAGAAATCGTTAAGTGTACGGTAAAAGTAACGGTTGATATTAACAGACTAATAAAGTGTTTACATTAATTCAAAATCGATTTAATGGCTTCTATTTATTAAAATGATTAATCCAGCGAAACCTAAGCTCGCAACAATATGGATTCTCACCTATATTGGGGTAATGGCGACTGTCAGGCCTCCTAGAGTGGTTGGTGTATCTTCTGAGAAGTTTCTTTTCGAATACACGTAATTTTTCTATTTGGGCCGATGTTGCGGATTCGCAAATGAATGAATGAATGGGGGAATTTAGTGTATTCACCATCTGCCTGCCCGGCAGCTACCAGCTGACTACGTGTCATCGACATGAGGGACGCCACCGAAGCGTCACCAAATATTAAATCGCGCAACGGTAGTTTTAGTCAGTCTGCTTTCAACCACCAACGCCTGCAAATGCATGGAAGAGGGCTCCTCCGTTAAAGATCAATTGTTTCGAATTGGAAGTTAAAAACCTATCAAAGTAATAGCGAGTCGAGAATAATCATTAAGGAAGTTCGGTCGTACCAAGTAAAACCAAAAGGGAAATAATATCGTGCGCGACAGCGAATTGCTAATAGACTATATTTAATATAATAAAAGGGGATTCTCAAGTAACGGGAGAGGTTGTTTTACTCTGAATGTCGCAGTGAAGATTGATGAAGATATGACAGAATGTTCTAAGCAAATCAATTTATTCACACCGTAATAGATCCCATCAGTTTGTATTCATCTCTCACAGCGACCTTCTGCTCTCGATACACGTGTTGTGCTGTGCACCCAACCTAACAGCGGATCCCATATCAGAGAAAGGATTCCATCAGTTTGTATTCATCCCTCAAAGCGACCTTCTCCTCTCGATACACGTGTTGTGCTGTGCACTCAAGCCAGCAGCGGATCCCGAATCAGAAAAGAGGTAAGTAGTTCTGTCACGGTTCCGCCAAACCCCACTGTTACTTTATACATGAGCATAAAACTAAACCTATTGGGCACCTTGCGGTTGGACACAACCAACCACAACCAGAAGCCCCCTAACCTAAGTCGCCTACTATCAACCAAGCGCGACTGCCCGGCACCTCCTCACAACCTGCCGTTCGGTCGAGGTCGTAGCTGCCATATATCGAGCGCCGTAGTCGACGCCGGTACCGATATGCGGGTCCTCCCTCGATCGGTAAGCCGCGCAACTGAGTGCCCACCCCTTTACCAATCCCAGCGGCAAACAATTCGCCATACAAACGTATGGAGGAAACACACCGACTCTGGACTCGGTTCTCTTCAATTTTATCCACTGACACTTCGTTGCACGATGTCAGTGTGTCAAAATAGGTCTCATCTCCTGGCACTTCGTTATTAGATAGCTACAACCTGTTGGCAGATACTGCCAACAACAGGTTAACACCCACAACGCCTCTATCTGCATCTTCCCGCACACGCTACTTCGTCACTGCGGACGCGAGCAGATTTTCGATAGGTTCCGACCTACTCGGCCGATAAACCTGTTGGTCCAAGTGACCCACAACAGGCCAATGGACCACGCCGCACACCCTTGCCTTTGGCGGCATCAAGCGGTAACATCCGCGTCCACCATATTTATCGACACAGGCCCCAACTATAACCAGGAACTTGTCATCACGACAGTTCCATTAACAAATTGCAGCGCCTCCCGAAGTACGCAGGGCCACCTTGCACCCCAAGCGTACAGCCCTCCTCCCAGCACCGCACCACCCATTCGAGCATTCCTTCAGCCCCACCTTTTTTTCGTGACTACGACGGGGGGGGGCGGTACATTGGCGGTTCTGCCAAACCCCACTATTACTTACCTAAAGAACCCCCATAACTTCCACCCAACCATATAAGTTTCGCTAATGCAATCGCATTAGCACCTCAAATGCTTCACGCATCAAATAGATCAAATTTATATAACCTAAAAGTCCCTGTAAAAGAGTTCTTACCTTTCATGCATTTCTTCCCTACAAGAATTCTTTTCATTATACAGGAGCATAAAACAAAACCTGTTCGGTACCTTCGGTTGCCAGACAAATTCCAACCCTCCCACACCTGCACCGCAATCTCCCCGCAGCAAAAACGTTTCCTTCCCAAGGACAATTAATGCTTTCAATGCATTATCTGGTAATGCCTGCAAAGAATTTTTCCTACAAGGGCATTCATACATCTATCAATGCATCTCTGCATTAGCGACCCAGAACCGAATTTCCAATTAGTGTAGATATTCACACTAGAGTTCGATCCTGGCTTCCCCATAGATGCCATATACAATTGACACAGATGGTATATACAAACCGTCATTGTGTAATCATCTGAATTGCTTCACAATGACTTGCAACTATCGATACAGCTGCAAGCACTTTACCCAGAAATGCTCCATTGTTTGAATCTCCAAACAATCATCGACTTCGCACATAGCCGCCGGATTGAATTCAAAGCATAGACAATGCAAATAGAGAATCCGTTTCCCACAAACGAATTTCCCTGTATATACAAATGCAAGCAAGGGATTCGTTTCGTCCACCAACCCATTATCACCTTTTCCCAATGGCTACTCGCCTATTTACACAAGGGCATCACTTATCTAAGACTTTTATGATGCCCTCGTCCCATATTTGCTTTTAGCACATCTCGTCGATGCATCGTCGTCTATTTATTCAGCCGCGATGCACATCATAAACCATGATCGCCCCGATTCCTTTGTCCTTGCCGCCTGTCTGCTTTGTTTTTCCATTGCCTTCGCGCATGAGTAAACAACACAGATCTGAATGATCACACACATACCACCATGATCTCCATTACCTTATCTGGTTTGCTATTCCACCAAGAGAGACTTTACGTTTCTCTGGTGGTAAGTAAAAACATAGAGAGGATATCTATCACCACACCACTAAACTCACCCCAAACGAGGGTTGAATCCTAGAGACATATTACATCCGCAGACCACCGTGCCGCTCCCGCTCGCCGTCGCGCGGCAGAGAAGCGTAGGTCGTGTCGAGAAAGAAGTTTTTCACCTTGTTTAAAAGTTATAAAAATCAATTTAATATTAATACCAAGTTCTAAGTGAATTATAAAACACTAACATATTTAATAATGGCTGAGAACAAAGAGAATTATCCTTCACAACTTTAAAGAGAATAAAACGGAATAAACTAATTCAGTGTGTTTCCTTTTCCTGTTGTGGGCGTTGTGTTGTGGAGTTTCGGTTGTTTTACTCCCCTGTGCTGCAATTTCCGGGATGTTTTCGTTATCCTTCCGCGTTTGATGAACAGTTTTCTTTCAGTGTTTGGCGGAACCGTTTTTGGAACATTAGTGACAGTCGGATGGGGGTAGGAGTGAACCGAGTGTCCGTGTTTGGCACAATACTCCTAATCCCCACAGTTCCATTCACTACCCTGCCGAATCTAGGAAGTGAATTCCCTACACAACAGACCGAAGATATACAAAACTATATGGGGAAGGTGTACGATATTCCAGATTGGATTACCTGCTTTAGCAGAGAATTGTAACTGTGGTGTCAATTTTGTTGCTCCCCTTCAAAATGTTGTGCAGTTGCTAAGACCGCCGAGTACCCTTTGAAGCTTGTGGGTCAGCTGTTTCATGAAAATCATTTTTGGGGAATAAATTACCCCAAGATATTTTATTCTGTCCTGTGGTCTAATCGTAGATCCTCCTATTTGTATTGGAATGTTCTCTGATTATCTAGAAGTAGGTTGAGAGTGTTTACTACTCAGAATTATAGCTATTGCCTTGGATGGATTAAGACGAATTTTTCCACCGACTGTAACACTGATACAGTTCGTCCAGGTGACGGTTGAATCGAGTTGTTGCGAGTTTGGGGCTTTTGGATGACGTGTACACTAGGACGTGATCCACATAGAAATTCTGGTTTACTCTACCATCCCCAGGGCGAGGAATATCTGGGGTGTAGATATTAAATATGATGGGGCCCAGAATGAAGCCTTGTTGTACGCCTACGACGGCGTTGAAAGTTCAGAAAAGCTTTCCATTCACCCGAATTTGAAAAGTTCTGTTTTGAACGAACTGCCAGATGAAACTACACAGCGTTCTTCTGAGACCCGTGTTCAATCATTTAAAGACGAGACCTTCGATCCACGTCATGTCTAAATCATTTTCAATGTACAGGCTCACCGCAATGTTGAGTTCCTTATTATAGAGACGCACGCAGACGTGGTTTTGAAATATGTTGAGAGCCATAGTGGTGCTGTGCGCTCTTCTGTATCCAAATTGGAAATCAGGTATTAGATTCTTGGCAATGATAAAGTTATTTAGCTTCTCGTATATGAATTTTTCATATATTTTGCTGATGCAAGTGAGGAGCGAGATGGGGCGAAAACTTGAGGGGTGACATGTTGGTTACCCAGCTTTTACTATTGGACAAACAGTAGCATGCTTCCATGCATGGAAAAAGAACCCCATGTTGTAGGTAAGGTTGAACAGAATGGAGAGCTTTATAAAGAATAAAGCAGAAAGCCTTCGCAACGAGTGGTACGATATGTTGTCGATATCGGGTGACTTCTTAGGGTTTCAAGATTTAACTAGGTTTTGAAGAGTATTTGGTGTGACGAAACCCGGACCACTATCACGTGTGCCGTCGAAGTATACGGTGTTAGCTGGGTTCAAGACAACAATTGGCTAGTTAAAGTTGTCTAGTCTATTGTGAACCTCTGAACTAATCATCATCATCATCGGCACTACAACCGGGAATCGGTCTTGGCCTTATTTAACAAATCTCTCCACCGGTCCCGATTTCGAGCCGATGTCATCCAGTTTGGCACTCCCAGGCTCTGGGCGTCCTGGTCTACGCCACCCCTTCATCGCAGACAGGGTCTGCGCGCTGTCTCCTTCCATACATCCTGCCACAAATGACTTTCTGGGAAGGATCCTCTTCGCTCATTCGAGCTAGGTGTCCCGTCCACCGGAGTCTACCGAGCTTGATTTTTCTTACAACATTAGTTTCAAAGTAGATCGCGTACAACTCATGGTTGTAGCGTCTCCGAAATCGTCCTCCCTCACATACGGGGTCAACAATTCTCCTTAAGATCTTCCTCTCGAACGCGGCTAAGAGTTCAGAGTGCCTTTTATTGAGCACCCAGGTCTCGAACCCATACGTGAGTACTGGTAAGATCATGGTCTTGTACAGTAGTAGCTTGGATGTTCTGGATAAATTTCGTGATTTAAAGAGCCTTGATAGACCATAGTCGGCTTTGTTAGATTTGATCAGCCGTTCGCATATTTCTTCTTTCATATTGTTATCGGCTGATACTATTGATCCAAGGTAGTTAAAGGATTGCACTACTTCGAATTCGTGCTCCACTACCCTGATAGTTTGACCAACGTTAGGTCTTCTCTTCGCAGAAGTTGCCACCATGTTCTTAGTTTTTCCCTCATTAATGTGCAGTCCCAGTTTTTGTGGCGCCTGCTCGATCTGGGTGAAGGATTCCTGTACAGCCGATTCGGTTCTACCGATGACTTCGATGTCATCTGCGTAGGCAGGTATCTGGTTGGACTTGGTGACAATAGTCCCTCTTGTAGTAACGCCAGAGTCACGGATTGCTTTCTCCAACGCCAGGTTGAAGAGGAGGCAGGCCAGACCGTCCCCTTGTCGGAGTCCATTATAGATGTTTATTGGTTTGGACAGCAATCCCGCTACTTTTACTTGACTATTTACGTTAGTCATGGTCAACCTACAAAGTCGTATCAATTTGTTTGGAATGCCGAATTCTCTCATGGCACTATATCGTTCTACCCTGGCTATGCTGTCGTAGGCGGCCTTAAAGTCTATAAATAGATGGTATAATGGAATCTTGAATTCCTGACATTTTTTCATCGCCTGCCTAAGGGTGAATATCTGATCAATTGCTGATTTGCCTGGGATGAAGCCACACTGATATTGACCATTGATGGCTTTAGCGTATGGGGCTATCCGGTCTTGTAGGATAGTAGAGAGTATCTTATAGGTAGTACTCAGCAATGTTATACCCCTATAGTTGCTGCACAGTGTGATATCTCCTTTCTTATGTATGGGGCAAATAACACCGCGACGCCAATCTTCCGGCATCTCCTCTTGCTCCCATACGTGCACCACGATCTCATGAATTGCGTGATGTAACGCTGTCCCTCCTTGTTTGATCAGCTGAGCTGGTATGCCATCAGATCCAGGGGCTTTATTTGATTTTAGCTGTCTAATGGCTTTTAATGTTTCCTCAATGCTTGGTGGCGGCAGCATTTTGTCTTGGTCTTGCATTGGTGGAGCCTCCAATTCTTCTGTGAGCTGACCATTTAGCAATTCATTGAAGTGCACTTCCCATCGCTCCAGAATGCCTTCAGGATCGGTGATCAGATTACCCTCTTTATCCTTGCAGTAAGTAAGGTTTTTTCCCAGGCACTTTTCTTTTGTCTGTGAAGTCTTTTTTCAGATCTTCTGAGTTCTTTGTATTTCTCCTCGCGTACCCGCGTCCTATAAGACTGCTGCATTGCCCGGTATGCAGCATTCTTACGTTCAGTCGCTAGTTTGCACTCATCATCAAACCAGTCGTTTCGATCTCTACGACTACTGCCTAAGATGGAGTTGGCAGTACTAATGACAGTATTCTTAAAGCGTGTCCATTTCTCTTCTACGCCCGGCGTTCTGGCCCCCAGACCTACTCTCGCTCTGTCGAGGGCGAGTCTTAACGCATGACCAAAGGTGTTGCTGGTATTCTCATTGTGTAAGGCAGTTGATTCGAACCTAATCCGCGGATGCAATACGTCTCCGAAAGACAATCCGCGCTCGGAAAACTGTACTAACAAGATAGTGACCCGAGTCGACGTTGGCACCTCCGTACGTTCGTACCGTCATCAGGCTCGAGGAGTGGCGGCGATCTATCAGCACGTGGTCAATTTGATTGCGAGTGGCTCCATCAGGTGATACCCAGGTGGCTTTGTGGATATCTTTACGCGGAAACCTGGTACTCGCAACGACCAAGTTTTTCGATGCTGCCAGTTCGATGACTCGTAGTCCATTGTCATTAGTGTTCTCATGCAAACTATGGGAACCTGCGTAGTGCCTGAAAACTGGCTCCTGACATATTTTTGTATTCAAATTACCAAGAACGATTTTCACATCGTATCTTGGGCAGGCATTGAGGGCCCGTTCGACGTTCTCGTATAATTGTTCTTTTTCGTCGTCAGGGGACTCCTCTGTAGGTCCGTGAACGTTTATGAGGCTTATGTTCTTAAACTTGCCTCGCACGCAAAGAGTGCATAGCCTTTCATTTATTGCATTAAAGCCGATGGTGGCAGGCTTCAGTTTTTGGCTGACTAGAAAACCTACCCCGAGCACATGGTGTTTTGCATGACAGCTGTAATAAATGTCATACTCTTTTCTTTGAAAAACACCACTCCCTGTCCATCTTATTTCCTGTAATGCTATTATGTCAGCCTTATACTCGGACAGGGCATCGGCTAGCTCTGTATAGTGAGCGTACGTTCCATGAAAAAATTCTTAAGTCGTTTAGCCATTTTCGTTTCCGTGGTCGTCGTTGTGTATCCGGTCCATATCCGAGGCTTGTTAAATTGTCCATAATAATTTGTTTTTCCGGCCCATAATCGGGTAGTAAGAGTCCGCGATGCTCGATCGCGGCGAATGAACGTGGTCAGATACATCTGCCGATACTTGGGGAGGAGTGATTTCGGGAAGTAAGCTTTGAACACAAAAAAGATGTCCAGAATTGAGATATTTCGCATAACAACCGTGCGGGCGACTATTTCGAAGTTAAGAGCATGCGGTTTTCGGTGTACCATTGGTACAATTTCGTGCCATTTGCGCAAGAGACAGAGTTGTTCCAGTGGGAATGTCTGGAGTTAAGATCGGCGCCTATGATGAAGGGTGTATGGCTCGAAGACCTGAAGGAAGAGTGACGGCCGATTACTGATGTAAAATAAAACGATTGATTTCCTGTTACTTTAGTTTACTTTTATTTTATATATTTCAATTGATTTATTGGCGTCTTCATACATCGGACGCCAATTTAAACTAACTTGTAGATTACGGTGTACCATCCTTTTACGGAAAAGTAAACACAAACATTTCTGAGAAAAGACGAGAAGATTCTACATGCGCTTCGGAAGGAAACAATTACTATTACTATTTTACTATTTATTGGCCTGTAGAACCCGGAAGTTCATGACCTCACCGACTCGACTTCTTAAATCCGGTCCTTATCCGAGGCTTGTTAAATTTTCCATAATAATTTGTTTTTCCGGGCAAGGTTATTAGCATTGGGCCGATCTTTCTCAGGAAGGCGTTGCGTGCATTGGTTCACTATTTGGCGGGTGACAAAGTAGTTATCCAGCGGTGTCACGTGGAGACTGCAAATCAACTTCAATTGAACAGGGACAAGGATCGTCCTGGCCTTCGCCAGGTTGAAACCAATCAGTGACTTTGCCCTGTATGCTCCCTACCACCCCCATATAATGGGTTTTCCAATGGGGACTCGACAACTTTTTTTCGGTAGTAAATTTTTATAATTTGCAGACGTTGTTCGTTCGAATACTTAACCATGATGAAAATGTTGAGTTTACTGAATAAATTGACAGTGACAGTTCTGTGATTAGTGAAACGGTGCGTTCACAAATTAAATTTAAAGTCAAGTCCCTATTGGAAAACCCGATATAAACATGTGGTAAACTTCGTTTAATTAATACTACATATTTTCCTACCCAAAAAAAAAAATACCAAAGAAGTGGTGGGTTTTCGGTTCTCCACAATGGCGTAACCCCTTAAAAAAAATTTTTTTTATTTTTGCGGGGTCAAAACTCTTCAAGATATTTTGCGGCCGGGTATTTTGTAGTTTTTGAAAAAAAAAAAACCCTTTAATACATATTTGCGATTCCGATCCTCAAATCGTCGCTGTCGTCGGATGGCTGCTAACGTTGAAGAGGCGGATGTCGCTGAAGTCCCTGACGGCGTTGTCGTTGGTTTCTTCTTGCGAGATGTCCGGTCTCTGCGACGAGCGATATCTGTTATGGTGTTATTGTAACAATTTGAATATAGTTAATTAATATGTTAATAGTTTTCACTATATTTAAAGTAATTGAATTGTGCAAGGACTTACTTGGGATTTTATCTTGATTTTTCTTATGCTGGTTTTTGGCTGCTGTCGAGTTGCAGGGGGCGTAGAGTGCCGTGCTCCCCTGTTAATTTTGTAGTTCAATTGTGGTGTGATTCCAACGCTGCTTTTTTCAAGTCCGGTATATAATTGAGTTCCTCTTTGTTTCGAAGGTTTACGTCGAATGACTTATTTATTTGTTTTGCCATTGACGTTTTAATTTATTATTCGACGCCAACGCCGGTTTTTATGATTTTCTCTGCCAAGTAGAATTTGCATAAAGTAGTTTATGCAAATTAACTACTTGTCGAGTTGTTCTCCGTTTAAAGGTAAAGAGGGGAACCTAACGAAAGGGGATTAGTGGATGTTGGGGGGACCTGCACTCAAGGTCGGTCCGTAACATATCCACTTGGGAGGGTACTCCCGCCAATTGTCCACACATGTGGATCCGGCGTCGGTTCTCGTTCTACGAGCCTCAAGACGGCGTACAAAGAGGATCTCGAAGCCTCCTCAGCCGAAATGCTCTACAGCACAACCATTCGAATCCCCGGAGAATTCGTCGCATCGGAACCGGCACATGCAAACAAAACCAACTTCGTCGCGAGCTTACACCGGCTTTTCAAAGCCATTCGCACTGTCCCAGCAACTCGGAACACCACAGGGCACCCGTTCATCCACAAGGATCTGCAGACCTGCCTCCATGTCTTCAGATGACTCGACAGCATCAGCAAACCTCTCGAAACGCCCTACACAGACCCACACCGCGTTATTCGACGCACGGATTATAGAACGGTCATCATCGACGTCAACGGCCAGAAGAAAACCGTCTCAACCGACCAAGTCAAACCAGCCTACCTGGACAGGGCAGAGTCGGCCCACACCAACCAATCGAACCAGCACCAGCTGCCCACACCACAAGCCGGGACCCCTGCTCAGGAGGCCGGCCAGCCACAGCGCACCCACATAACCACAACACACATCCGCCCCGACCCGGAGGCAGCGCGCACCCTCACCCCACAGCCACATTGCAACAGAGAAATCTCACTCCCAGCTCAGCCTGCGCTGGTCACTGGGGGGAGTGGTTGTGGCGGCTCAGCACAATCCACAACCTCCACGCAGTCGCCGTAAGCAAAGACTCACACCGAGAGTAGTTTTCGACTAATTAAGTCAAGCACACTCTCGATCACCTCACACAAAAAGGAGAGTCACCGCTGAATTGGCGTGGAGTCGATGCGGTACTGCGTTGGTCTCGCTCACACGTAAAACGAGAACCGACGCCAATTTCGGTTGACACACACCGTATGTGTGGACAATTGGTGCGAACACTACATCACTTCGACGTCAGCCGCCGCCACGACTGGACGTGGGTCAACTAAACGAACTCAGAATTGCCGCAGCCTAGGAGACATCTGGACATCGGATGCAGATTGGGAAAGACATCCCCAAACATATATACTGGTAAACATGTGCTAAACTTCGGTTTATTAAAAACACTTTTATTTCACAACAACAAGAAAAATACTAAAAAAGTGGTCGGTTTTCGGGTATCTATAGTGACACAACCTCTTAAGAGAAATGAAGATATCTTCCACATAGGGAATTTGCTTTTTTCCTAGTATCCCAAAAACAATGGCAACTGATACAAACATCGAGTTTGTCTTGGATAAGACTTCTTGTATACAAGAAAAGAAAAATTTCATGTGCGTGGGGTTGTTTTAAGTTATTGGGATAGATATACATAAGTTATTATTGGGATAGAAAACTCTTGACATCTAATTGTTTTCGTTGTTCGTGGCCCTTGCGGCGTGCTTACGGACAATTTACATTATGAACTTATCTATCATATTCAACCTTGCCTTGCTATGGAGATTTATTAAAATGGTATTTCTTGTTTTGTGACTTTGGAGTTGTGTATGTCCGAAAACAAGCACGCAAACGCTCTCACCCGAATACACGAAACTTTTCTATACAGCAAAACTACAACCTACAGTCCGCCATCTAATGTTTGCGTTGTTAACAATGTTGATAGCAAGTTTCGTGTAATACAAAACAGCATATAATGGAAAATGAGAATAACATTATGTGGTATGACACAAAACGTAAATAACGAAATAATTGGGGCTCCAGATAAATAAGAAAAATGAAAATAGGTCATCAACAAACATTTAAGAAACCACATTCTCTAGAGCTCTTGCCGAATTTTTAAAATGTGCAATGGAAGCATCTATCGTACGCATTCTTCTTAAAATTTTTTAAACATAACAAAGCAAATAACTCCACTATTATGAAAACAAAAACGCCATTGAACACATTGTTTAGAAAAAGTATTTGCTTTTTTAATTGGAAGTGCTTGTTCTAAATCAAACAAAGCTAGCAACCATGATTCGTAAACCGATATTAAGGTCATCTACAGAAATGTTTTTACGTACTTTACCATTAATTCCTCGATTAGTATTATGTAACGGAGGTAAAAATAAAAATAATAAAGTACTTTTTAGTAAAGATTTATTTAAAAAATTACACGATATACATTGACATTACAATTACTCAATAGTCGGTTCGTTGCGTATCATATGATTGTGCCTTTAGTTTTCAATCTTCCTTACGCTGATTTCAGATAAGCAGATCGGTTACCAGTGCAAGGTTCGCCGCTCAATATTAAGATTATTTAGTCACATAAATCGATTAACAGTCGTATCCAAGAAGCAATGTGAATTCTGTTATTTCGTAACAAATTCAAAGAACGCGCCGCAAATTAATTGGCAACATTCCCAACTACATAGCAACTCATGTAATTGTTTCGCATGCAACATTTCCAGTTGCATTCAGTTCGTCAATCAGTGTGGAGTTGGTAGTCGTTGCGTCCATAGCTTGTCACGTTCGGTTGCTGAAGTGTCGAGTTTTATAAATAACTGTGACAGGAATATATCGTCCTTTACCAACAAAAACCAATTACAACTCGATTTTGAAGCGAAAATGGTTGAAGAGCCATTCCAACGTCTTCCGGATACAACAGTGCCAATCCATTATGATCTGGAACTTGCTCCCGATCTGGAAAAATTTACGTTTAAAGGAAATGTCACAATTCACGTTAAGGTAAATATTAAATCTAATCGTGCAGTGGTGCTAAACATACTATTTTGAATCTTTATGGCCACGTATTTTTATGATAATTTGTGTGCGCACATGTACTGGACGGTGGCGCAGGTAATTTGAAAGGAGAATGAAATAAAAGAAGAGTTAAAGGAAAGGAGAAGAAAAAAAGTCCAATTCGCTTTCACTTTTTATCTCCCGTTATGTTGCGATTGTGCTCGGCGCAAGTGTGCTTTCCCTTGCGAACCGTCTTGTGGTGTCTGGCTGCGTTATGTGGCTTGTGTGCGCCGCCTGACCTGATTCTGTCGGTGCCAGCGGCGGCGAAGGCGACGGTGACGAAATCGCCAACTTTCCTGATCGTAAGGGGGTGAATTATTCAGTATTTGTTCGTTGGTGACGGTTCCGAGTAAACAACATGGTCGATGTGTGGGATTGAGTGTGATTGCTCGTGGCTTTATGAGATGCAGGTGGTGAAGCAATTTACGAGTAAAACTTGTTTGCAAATTGTTTATTTAGGTTCCGAGTTCGTTGCCACGGTTCCAGTACCGTCGACGAGTTGAACCATTTTTTATTTTATTTTTAATTTAATAAGTTACGTACATATTCGTGTCAATTGCTTTCATGCATGCTACATTTCGAAACGTTAGTCATCATGGCAACAGAAGTGTTCCATATTCATACTGATTGGTTCTGAATAAAATGCGGTCTTGAGAATAACTTTCTCTGCGATTGGAATTTGTAGTATTTTCGAATTCTAGGCATTCGCACTCTGATGGCTGTGACTCCTGTTTTAATCCATGTTGAAAAAATTTCAATAAGCTCTAAGTTATAAGAAATTTAAAACCGTAATTTTATTTTAAATAAACTAATACGTAGTTTAATCTAATTACGACATCTAAACACGAGATAAGTGTAACCTTCTCAACTGTCAAAAACAAGTATCTGATTTGACAATTACTCTTAATTTGTACTTGGTACAAATATGCAGACAATAAAAAAAAGTGGTCATGCTACCAAGATAATGTACGAAATCGAGGAAATTTTGGTTGTCCTTTCTTTTCTTGCAGAAGCATGTGTCCTTGTCCTGGAATTTCCGAATTTGGCTTAGAGACGAAAAATTACAAGGCATACATGAAAATAACTAAATTAAGAATTCTAATTAAATTTCAGAATCATTAAGGGACTGGTCTAGATCATTTTTTCATTCATTTTTCATATCATTTATTATTTCTTAAAGACTCTTACTCTATTTTACTTACTCGCTAGACAAAAATGTATAAACTCTAGCTTATGGTACCTTATATCCTAACTTACTGGTCCCTTGCGGACTCTCTAAGTTACATGCGTACGCTTAAAGCGTGAAAATTGTTTGTTTACATGCATTTTAATGAACTTAATTGGTTACAAAGAAAATGAAGAACAGCAAAACCTTTGTTTTTGATATTGTTTTTACCTTATATCTTTTTTTTTATTTTTTTTTATTGTTATTACACTTCTCTCGGGAGAGGCGAACCTATAGCGCCGAGTGGGCGCCCCGAGATGCCACTAAATAACTGTTGCAGTTCTTTTTGAACAGCTGCAGGTTGTAACGCTCCGGGAACACTCGCGGGGGGAGGGGGGCCTCCCCACTCTGTAACGAAACTAGTTTGGATGTCCGCGCCGCTGGGAGATGAACCGCAAATTGGTGCGATCTATTGGATTGTCTTGTGGAGCGGAGATTAACCTAATCTCTGAAGAACAGTATCCGTGATAATATATGTAAAACAGACCGAGGTCGGGTACGCGCCTTCGATGTGATAGTGACTGTATTCCCGACGTCAGTTCCGAGTTCCCGATCAGGCGGATCGCTCGTCGCTGTATGCTCTCAAGTAGGTCGAGGGTATGTTTAGCTCCAAACATGAGAGCAATATTCGAGCGCGGGTCTAATTTGGGATTTATACAGGAGAAGAAGTTGGGCCGGAGTAAAATATTTCTTGGCTCCAAAACGATAGCTCAGTTTTCCTGAGGCTAACCTGGCGATGCTCGACACGATACATTCCCACAGACCGTGAAGCCGAGCAATTTCAAGTTTTTCCCAGATTCGAGGATCTGGCCATGCATCATCAGCTGTGGAACCGATGATCCACATTTCTTTGTGAATGTTGTATACTGTGTCTTCGTTGTATTGAAGTCGACGAGACTGGCCCTTCTCCACTACAGGACTATATACAGATCCCGATTCAGAGAGTTAATCTGTCTACATCTCAGTCGGTGCGACGTAGATGCTCCAGTCAGCCGAACACTCGAAAAGGAGGAAACAAGCGTACCATCATCCGCAAAACTGAACACTGTTATCCGTTGTTTCCAACAAATCATGTATGTGAAGCAAAAACAAGGTTGGAGCCAAAATAGAACCTTGGAGCACCCCCGAATTAACAGGATATAGATCCGAAGACTCCCCGTTCACAACAACCCGGATCGATCGATTTTTGAGGAAACTCTTTGTTCAGTCGCAAAGCTGCTGGGAAAGTCCATATGAACGAAGTTTGCTCAGCAATGTCCCATGCCAGAGACGGTCAAAAGCCTTGGAGATATCCAATGCGACCACCCTTGACTCACCATGCCGTTCAATCGCAGATGTCCATATATCGGTTATAATTGTCAAAAGGTCTCCCGTGGACCGCCTGCCACGGAATCCGTATTGACGATCATTCAGAAGTCCTTTGCACTCCAAATACTTAACTAGCTCTGTATTGACTGTATTCTATTTTGGCTCCAACATTGTTTTTGCTCCACATAAATGGTTTTTTGAAGTTAATGCACAACCGAGTGTTCAGTTTTGCGGATGATAGTACGCTTGTTGCCTCCTTTTCGACTGGTCGGCCATTTATTGCATCAACATCGCATCACCTGAGATGTAGCCAGATCGACTCTTTGAATCGGGATCTGGATAATATCCTGCAGTGAGGCAAGGCCAATCTCGTAGCCTTCAATGCAAGAAGACACAATATACAGCATTCACAAAGAAAAATGTATCATCGGTTAGCAAAACCTGGAGCTTTTCTAAAAGGTGTGAAGATGTGGCTTTTCTGCGTGGATTATACTATGTTTTGGAGTACCCTTTCTCCGCATAGAAACTATTTGCTGGGTAGGGCGCACCCTTTGTTCTTCGTGTTTTTGTTATAGTTAGCGATAAGAAGTATAAGAGATATTTAAAACTGTGTGGTAGGCCTTTATAATATACCGACAACCGGGTCGATTTGCCGTTAAAAACCACAAACGGCCGAGTGCCAATTGTTCCAAAAATATCGGTGTCGATAAAATTGGTTTCCTTGGGCTTTGTAAGTTCTGTTTGAGACTTATGTATGACCTGTTTATGCTTAGTAGCAGTGAGTAATTTGATGGTGATGAAGTTGCTACATATGAACAAATAAAGGAGATTTTTTTATAAATCGGTGTACGAACTTTTCTTCAACACGTCATATATATATTGTGACACATATGACAATCAGTACTAGAATATTCGAGAAAGTCCGAAACAAAGTACTAGAATATTCTAGAAAGTACTGGAAAACTGGAGACTATGAACAGTAGAACATTCAAGGCTATGGAACGGACGGAAACGAAACGTCGAATCAGAATGAGGTAACGGTATAAATACGTCGCACGCAGATCAGGAAGATAAGTAAGAAGTAAGCAGTAAGGAAGCGATAAGTAAAGAAGCGAAGTGTCAAGGAACGGTTGTCATTAACACACTAATAAAGTGTTTGCAAAGAGAATCGATTTAACCGCTCTTATTTATTAAAAATAATTAATCCAGCGAACCCTAAGCTCGCTACAATTGGTGTCAGAAGTGGGATTAATTATTGGTGAAGTAAATAAGTCTGTGAAAGTGTGTTGTGGCGATGTCAGATCGACATTTGGAGGATCTTCGCGTTCCTGAGTTGAAGAAGGAACTTGAGGACCGGAATCTGGATAGCAGAGGACAGAAGCAAATTCTTCGACAGCGTCTGCAAGTAGCAATGGAGGAAGAGGGTATTGATGTCGACACAGATGTTTTTTACGATTGTGCCAGACTGTCCGGATGGAGAAGAAACAGCGAGTCAAGATGGTGCCAATGTAACGGAGAAGAGTTGGCCACAGTTTGACATTTCGGAGATGGTCAGGATGATGATGATAAAATTGGACGCGCAAGCTACAGACATTAATACAAAATTGGATGTCCAAAATTCAAAACTCGACGCACAAGCTGCAGATCTGAATGCGAAACTGGATGCCCAAACGCAGTGGATGAAATGTAATTTTGAACACTTTGAGGAAGAAATTCAGTCAAAAATTCGAAACGAAGTAGAAAATCTGGATCTAAAAAACGAAGCTGAATTTAAGAAAGTCACCGATGAAATAACGCGAATCGAAAAGAGACTTGAGTGTGTTGAGAGAAATAAGACATCGCCTAGCAATCAACATGACCACAAAGATACAAGGATGCAACCGCCAACCTTCGATGTGTAACGTTTTGTCACAGAAATTTGGTTATAAATATAATAAATTACCTGTCGTTTCAGGAGACTAGTTCGGCAACGGTTCCTGGTCAGATCAAAAAAACTGCTTGATAGTTGCCCAATTAAGTCGTTGTGATTCAATGGAGTAATCAGATGCGTCTGTCGTTTCAGGAGACTAGCTCGGCAACGGTTCCTGGTCAGATAAAAAAAACTGCTTGATAGTTGCCCAATTAAGTCGCTGTGATTCAATTGTCACTGAACTTAGGTCCGGGTTGTGGCGCCGATGATGGTAATCAAACTTAGGTCACTTCAACTGCTTGATAGTTGCCCAATTAAGTCGTTGTGATTCAATGGAGTAATCAGATGCGTCTGTCGTTTCAGGAGACTAGCTCGGCAACGGTTCCTGGTCAGATCAAAAAAACTGCTTGATAGTTGCCCAATTAAGTCGCTGTGATTCAATTGTCACTGAACTTAGGTCCGGGTTGTGGCGCCGATGATGGTAATCAAACTTAGGTCACTTCAACTGCTTGATAGTTGCCCAATTAAGTCGTTGTGATTCAATGGAGTAATCAGATGCGTCTGTCGTTTCAGGAGACTAGTTCGGCAACGGTTCCTGGTCAGATCAAAAAAACTGCTTGATAGTTGCCCAATTAAGTCGTTGTGATTCAATGGAGTAATCAGATGCGTCTGTCGTTTCAGGAGACTAGCTCGGCAACGGTTCCTGGTCAGATCAAAAAAACTGCTTGATAGTTGCCCAATTAAGTCGCTGTGATTCAATTGTCACTGAACTTAGGTCCGGGTTGTGGCGCCGATGATGGTAATCAAACTTAGGTCACTTCAACTGCTTGATAGTTGCCCAATTAAGTCGTTGTGATTCAATGGAGTAATCAGATGCGTCTGTCGTTTCAGGAGACTAGCTCGGCAACGGTTCCTGGTCAGATCAAAAAAACTGCTTGATAGTTGCCCAATTAAGTCGCTGTGATTCAATTGTCACTGAACTTAGGTCCGGGTTGTGGCGCCGATGATGGTAATCAAACTTAGGTCACTTCAACTGCTTGATAGTTGCCCAATTAAGTCGCTGTGATTCAATTGTCACTGAACTTAGGTCCGGGTTGTGGCGCCGATGATGGTAATCAAACTTAGGTCACTTCAACTGCTTGATAGTTGCCCAATTAAGTCGCTGTGATTCAATTGTCACTGAACTTAGGTCCGGGTTGTGGCGCCGATGATGGTAATCAAACTTAGGTCACTTGAACTCGCTCTTGCACCCAGCACCGATCGTGACTTTTTCTATGTAAACAATACAAATTTAAAGGTCTCCTTTTGTTGTTGGTAGCCTTTAAGCCAATTTAAATTGTTCCTTTATTATTCTATTTAATATTACTAATCTATTTTCTATTCACATTATGACTGTAACGTACAAAGTCTTTTCTTTTTTTTTTTTTTTTTTGCTTAAAAAACCGTCACCTAACACTACCTTTCTTTCCCTTCAACTCCTTTTTTTAACTGAACTCATCGTCTCAACCAACGGAACCAAAACTTCTTGTTCTTTCTTTTGCTATGTACACTAAAAGACCTTTCTCTCTCTCCATCCAACATTCGATGGAACGGGACCCTTCTCCGTATTTATACGTCAGTTTGACGCCGCGGCCAATTATAATAAGTGGTCGGATGAGCAAAAGTCAACATCACTAATCTTGTCGCTCCGCGGGGCGCCTGCTAAATTGCTACAAACCATACCAGCAGAGAAGCAAACTGATTTCCAAGCGGTAAGAGACGGCCTTGAAGCTAGGTATGGAGACAACCACATGTAGCAGGTCTACCGCATGCAACTGCGGAGCAGAACGCAGAAACCTGGAGAAAATCTTCAACAGTTGCAGGCAGACATTGAGCGATTGGCAAACTTGTCTTATTCAAATATGACTAAAGAATTTCTGAACGAGGTAGCAATGGATGCATTTATAAACGCACTCCAAGATCGGGATTTGCAACAGGCCGTTCGTTTGGCGGGAAAGAAGACGACTAATGAAATACTGGCGTTCGCATTGGCATATGAATCTGCTAAACTGGCTACCAGGAGTACATATAGAGTCCGAGAAACGTCCGTCCAGGAATTTTCCTGCCAAAGAATCGGGCATGTACAACGGAGAACCCCGAGACGTGATATGAAGTGTTGGACATGCGGCGAAGTCGGCCACATCTCTGTTGACTGTAGGAAACGTCGACGATCGCATGAAACATCAATTGAGAATTGTTGTTCATGCGCTAATCATAAAAGGAGACTATCAACGGACCAACCCGAGGCCAATAGCTCGGGGAACTTGTAAGGGCAGACTTTATGGGGCGAAAGTCGCCTGGTGGAATGTGCAGCTCCAGCATCGTAACTGTATCACAACTCCAACGGGATAACCAAAGTTTGGTTATAACTACGATTGTTAATGCAAGGACAACAACGGTGACAATCGACACTGGAGCAACGAGATCCATAATTCGGTCGGATGTCGTGGGCAAAATTGCCTTAATACAAATAGAAGATACGCTTTGAAGACTGCCACAGGAGAATGTTCTACAGTCTACGGAGAAGTGGAGAGCATAATAGTGCTGGGCAATATTTCCATCTCCCACCAATTGTTGGTTGCCGATATTACGGAAGAATGCATTCTTGGAACGGATTTCATGAAAGAGCATCAAGTTGTTCTAGATATCGGGCAAAGAACACTGCGAATTGGTAACAGGACGAACAATTGCGAAGACTGAAATGTTATGTGCGTGAGGAGGATGAGATCCCAGCTTGTTCAGACTCGGTAATTTGGACCAGTCTCGAGAGTGATCCCGGTGACAATCGATTTTACATCACCGAAGCTGTACAAAATCAGCGTAAGGGGAACATCCTTTTTGGAAGAGCCCTTATCGATGCGAAGAAGCACATCGTACCTGTCAGAGTACTAAATGCGTCCAAGGAGCCGGTCGCAATAAGAAAATGAGTGGTAATCGCAGAATGTGCATCCGTATCAATAATAAGCTCAATTCAGACAAGGGGAGAGGGCCATTCAATTCAACAGCCCTCTGGTGCATCCCCTTGTGGTTAATAGGTTGATGCCCCAGAAAATCGGATTAACAGACAGAGAAAAGACAACCGTTGAATCACTCCTGAACGATTTCTCTGATATTTTTGTGACACGGGTGAGTCAAGGCCTATAAGACAGCCACCTCGTCGACTACCGTTGGTCAAACAATCAGAAGTAGGCAACATGATTCGAGAGATGGAAGAGCAAGGAGTCATCGAGAAATCATCGAGCCCATGGGCTTCGTCGGTAGTGCTCGTCAAGAAGAAAGATGGGACAACTAGATTTTGTGTCGACTACCCCCGGTTAAACGACGTTACGAAGAAAGACAGTTACCCACTTCCTCGAATCGACGACACATTAGATACCCTTTCTGGAGCTCAGTGGTTTTCAACATTGGACCTAAAAAGCGGTTACTGGCAAGTGGAAGTGAAGGAGGAGGACAAGGAGAAGACAGCGTTTACTACCGGAAACGGACTTTATCAATTCAACGTGATGCCTTTTGGATTGTGTAATGCTCCAGCAACGTTTGAACGATTAATGGAAAGTGTTCTACGGTGACTTACATGGAAGACGTGTCGTGTGTACTTGGACGATATCGTTGTTGGAAGGAATTTACCAGAACACATCAATAATCTACGCTCCGTCTTCGAACGACTAAGACAGGCCAACTTAAACTTCAATTCGAAGAAATGTGAGCTCTTCCAAAGGAGAGTAAAATTCCTGGGACACATCGTTTCATCTGCAGGAGTTCAAACGGATCCTGATAAGATAGCAGCCGTCCGAGAGTGGCCTACTCCAGAAGACAAGCAACAGTTGAGAAGCTTTATGGAATTAGCCACATATTACCGACGATTTGTTAAAGGTTTCGCCAACGTGGCTAAAGCCCTACACGAACTAACGGGTATACAAGAAATTCAATTGGACAGAAAAGTGTGAGGCAGCATTCATCACATTAAGGACCGAGTTATGTAAGACTCCAACATTGGCATTCCCAAGATCGGATTGCCCATTTATATTGGATACTGATGGAAGTAACACAGGAATCGGAGCAGTGTTGTCACAGGAAGTCGATGGTGAAGAGAGAGTTGTCGCACATTATAGTCGAGTTCTATCTAAGCCAGAGAGAAATAACTGCGCAACAAGAAAGGAACTGCTGGCTGCCGTAGAAGCCGTTAAGAATTTCCATAAATACCTCTACGGACGTCGATTCCACCTTCGGACGGATCATGCCGCCCTGAAATGGTTGTTAAATTTTAAGAATCCGGAAGGACAAATAGCTCGATGGATCAAACGACTTCAAACGTACGATTTCCAAATTTCCCACCGTCAACGGAAGGTGCATAATAACGCTGATGCTCTATCAAGAAGACCATGTAAGCCAGATTGTAAACATTGTCATAGAGCGGAAGAGAAAGAAGAGGCGTACGACCTGCGAAATGTACAAGTAGAAGTACTAGATGGGTGGACGAGTGATGCTATACGTGCAGCTCAACTTCAGGATGAAGATATGTCGCTAATTCTGGAATACAAAGAAAAAAACGAGCGGCCAACTTGGAACAATATTTCCGACAAGAGTGGAACATTTAAGGCATATTGGGCACAATGGAATTCCTTGCTGGTGGAAGATGGTATTCTTAAGCGTAAATGGGAAGCCGCGGACGGAAAATCCCATCGAATGCAGATTCTAGTCCCACCATCAAAAGTGAAGGATGTACTAACAGAAATGCAAGACGGGGTCTCCGGTGGACATCTGGGAGTTAATAAGACACTTTCAAAATTACGATCTCGATTCTACGGGCTTCACATAAAAGATGACGTCGAGTCTTGGTGTAGGAAGTGCACAACTTGCACTGCGACCAAAGGACCAACAGCAAAACCAAGGAGCGCTATGAAGCAGTACAACGTGGGTGCCCCTTGCGATTGATATTTCAGGACCATTTCCAAAAACCAACGACAACAAATACATGTTGGTAATCATGGATTACTTCAGCAAGTGGGTGGAAGTCCTTCCAATTCCAAACCAAGAAGCAACAACCGTCATTGAGCAGCTTATCAATAATAGGATCAGCAGATATGGAGTTCCCTGTGAGCTGCATTCCGATCAAGGCCGAAACTTCGAATCACAAATATTTCAAGGCATCTGTGCAGCACTGGGCGTAAGGAAAACCAGGACCACACCCTTACATCCGCAGTCAGACGGAATGGTCGAAAGGTTCAACCGAACAATGAAAGAGTTATTATCGAAGGTCGTTAGTGATCACCAACGAGATTGGGACAAATATGTACAAACCTTTCTCATGAGCTATAGATCGGCTAATCACGATACGACAGGCCATTCTCCAGCAAGAATTATATTTGGACGAGAGATACGATTACCAGCCGATCTGCGATTCGGAATACCTCCAGACGCCATAGATAAGACCGAAGACTACGTAGCCGAATGGAGAAATCGCCTCGATGAGATTCATCATTTGGTTCGAAAGCAAATCAAGGTATCCAGTGACAGGTTGAAAACAGGGTACGACGTTCGAGCCAACGCATCCGGATTTAATGCAGGCGATAACGTGTGGCTTTATAACCCTCATCGGCAAAAAGGAAGATCCCCGAAGTTGCAGCAACATTGGGAAGGGCCGTATAAGGTTCTCACAAGAATTAACGACGTCGTCTATAGGATTCAGCGAAGACCGAACGCCAAGATGAAAGTGGTACATCGTAACCGACTGGCGACTTTTGTTAACCCAGGAGACCAGTGAACTTAGTTCGGGACGAACTAATCTAGGCGGAGGGTAGTGTGACGCATATGACAATCAGTACTAGAATATTCGCGAAAGTCCGAAACAAAGTACTAGAATATTCTATAAAGTACTGGAAAACTGGAGACTATGAACAGTAGAACATTCAAGGCTATGGAACGGACGGAAACGAAACGCCGAATCAGAATGAGGTAACAGTATAAATACGTCGCACACAGATCATGGAGATAAGTAATTAGTAAGAAGTAAGCAGTAAGGAAGCGATAAGTAAAGAAGCGAAGTGTCAAGGAACGGTTGTCACTAACAGACTAATAAAGTGTTTGCAAAGAGAATTTAACGGCTCTTATTTATTAAAAATAATTAATCCAGCGAACCCTAAGCTCGCTACAATATATATATATATATATATATATATATATATATATATATATATATATATATATATATATATATATATTGTGCTTGTCTGTTTTTTATTTATTTTTTAT
Organism: Microdon myrmicae; assembly: GCA_963931805.1. Lineage (NCBI taxonomy): Eukaryota > Metazoa > Arthropoda > Insecta > Diptera > Syrphidae > Microdon > Microdon myrmicae. The sequence goes on along the minus strand of OZ007498.1, from coordinate 118,795,128 downwards.
TATTAGAAAATATTAAGCAAGAATTCTTAAATACTTACAATATAATTTATTCATTTTTCATTTTAGGTGATAGAATCTACGGATACGTTCGTATTGAATTCACTCGAGTTAAGTATTACATCGGCGACTTTCGAATCAAAGTCACCCAGCTTCAAGATTAATGTGGCTGATATGAAGACAAATACGTCAAACGAAACTCTAACATTAAAATTTCCGCAGGTCGTTGAACCCTGTGAAGGTACATTGCTTATACATTTTACTGGTGAACTTAATGATTCAATGAAAGGCTTCTATCGAAGCAAATATATTACACCATCGGGCGAAAAGCGTTATGCTGCTGTAACACAATTTGAAGCGACGGATGCCCGGCGTTGTTTCCCATGTTGGGATGAGCCTGCTATCAAGGCGACTTTCAATATTACATTAGTTGTACCTGCAGATAAAGTAGCTTTATCGAATATGCCCTTGCTTAATGATGTATCGCTTGATAAGGGCATGCGACGTCTTACCTTTGATCGCACCCCTATTATGTCGACGTACCTAGTGGCAGTAGTTATAGGAGAATTTGATTATGTGGAAACGAAATCAGAAGATGGAATACTTGTACGAGTATACACTCCAGTTGGACGTAAGGAGCAAGGCTTGTTTGCATTGGACGTTGCATCGAAAGTTTTGCCCTATTATAAAAGTTATTTTAACGTAGCTTATCCATTGCCTAAAATAGACTTGATTGCAATTGCGGATTTCTCAGCTGGTGCTATGGAGAATTGGGGTTTAGTAACATATCGTGAAACATTGGTTTTGGTGGATGAGAAAAATACATCTTTGTTACGAAAGCAAGCAATCGCTTTGACGGTAGGTCATGAAATAGCTCATCAATGGTTTGGTAACTTGGTAACGATGGAATGGTGGACTCATCTATGGTTGAATGAAGGGTACGCATCGTTCGTGGAGTTTCTGTGTGTAGATCACATCTTTCCTTCATATGATATATGGAATCAATTTGTATCTGATATATATACACGTGCCTTAGAATTAGACAGCTTGGAAAATTCACATCCTATCGAGGTTCCTGTTAATAATCCAGCTGAGATTGATGAAATATTTGATGGGATTAGTTACAACAAAGGGGCAAGTGTTATACGAATGCTGCATCATTATATAGGAGATAATGATTTCCGTAAAGGGATGCATTTATACTTGACTAGGCATCAATATAAGAACACCAAAACCGAAGATTTATGGGCTGCCTTAGAAGAGGCTAGTAGTAAGCCGGTTACCGAAGTAATGTCTAATTGGATTAAAGCCAAAGGATTTCCAGTGGTTAGCGTTGACTCTGTACAAAAAGAGGATAAACGGATCTTGAAATTAAAACAAGCTAAATTCACTGCAAATGGATCTACACCCGGTGTAGATTATATATGGGTTATTCCGATAACGGTGTCAACATCGAAAGCACCAAACAAAACAGCTGCGAGTTTTCTATTGAAAACCAAGGAAATGGAAGTAGAGCTGGAAGGTATTTCTGAAAATGATTGGATTAAAATAAATCCAGGAACAGTCGGATTTTATAGAACAAAGTATTCTACAAAAATGTGGGAGCAGCTGATGCCAGCTGTTGCAAGTATGCAAATCCCACCTTTAGATCGATTGGGTTTGATTGATGATATATTTGCCATGGTTCAAGCAGGGAGCGCTAGCATTGCGACGGTATAAGAATTGTTTTGCATTGCCTACTATATTGATACATTTATTCATTTTTAAATTTAGGTCTTAGAACTTTTTGGTTCATATCGAAGTGAAACCAATTACACCGTATGGGCATCAATAACACAATCAATGACTACCCTACAATTATTAATATCGCATACAAAGTTAACAGAGAACTTCAATCGATTTGGACAGAAATTGTACAGGCCAACGGCTGAGCGTTTGGGTTGGGATGCGAAAGAAAACGAAAACCACTTAGACACGTTATTAAGAAGTTTGGTTTTGGGTTGTTTAGTTTCATTTCGGTGCAAGGAGACTATTAAAGAGGGTAAATTAAGGTAAGAATAATGAAAAATACAATGGATCGTGTATATAAAATACGAATGCTTTCAGGTTTAAACGCTACGCGAATGGAGAAGCTACACTACCCGCTGATCTGAGAATAGTCTGTTACATCGCAGTGCTTTTGGATGCCAACGAGGAGACGTTTCAACAAATGCTCAGTCTGTATAGATCAACAGAGCTACGCGAAGAACAGGATCGCATTGCCAGGTCATTCGGTTCTTGCGCAAATCCAGATATTCTGCGGAAAGTTATTGACTTTGCCATGTCGGTAGGTTGATTTATTTCATTTTGCCTGTAAATGTAATGAAACACACTTTTTGATCTGATGATATTTAGAAAACAGTTCATTCGAGCTATGACCATTGCTTGCATAAAATGTAAAGACGGAGTATTTCGAGTAGTAGGTGTGATTGTTTATAGACATTTTTTAAAAGGTGTTAAACGTTTGCAATCATTTCTTTAATCCCTGTCAGTGGTTAAATTGTAGCAGACTAGTGATAGGTGATAATAGGTAATCTTGATAATGAGTATTTTTCAGATGCCTTGTCGCATCAACCATCCGCTATTTTTCCTATGAATATCGGGTTCCACCTCAAAGGAACAGTTACTAAATTAGAATTGTAATAAATCCTTATAAATAAATTCAGTTGAATCAATTGAGTGATACGCTTACTACTTTTGCAAAATCGAGCTAGATGGCAGAACAATTTGTTCATGGCTAGAGTTTTGGGAATATGTGAAGAGTATTAAAAAAATCTATTTATCCTGCTAAAGATAATGCCATCAACAACGCAACAAAAAAAAGCAAATTCACTCGCTGCGTATTTTCCAGTTTTCCAGCAGATCTGTCTTTGAACAAAGTTGCTGCCCGACATTGAAGGCGCTCAACACTCCCAGATCCAGTTGGCATTGTCGGTAGGATTAGGAAGAGGCCTTCTTTACATGTGAAATCGGATGGAAAGTAGGGCATTTACAACTTGTTTCCAAAAAGCGAAACATTTCTTCGCCCACACATCCCACTTTATGTAAAATTGTGGAGTCGTTACTTCGTTGAAAACAAAGTTATTACCCTGGATATCTCTAAAGCTTGCACAGCTCTGAATTACATAAAATGGCAAAAAACTTTTAAATAGTTAATGGACGACCCCTTAATGATGAATGTAATGATAAAGAGAGGCATACATGCCTCCTATGTAGATCCTATTAATATATCTTATATAGGCGCTTTTTGTTGCACTGAAAAAAATGTTGTTGCTTTTTTATTATTCGAAGTCTGCATTTCGTTTATTTCAACATCAAATTATACATATTTCTTTATGTAGGACTAAATGCATGTGCTATTTTACAAATATTGGCCCAATGTTAACCTACTGGCTCTTTGCAAGCACTGTAAATGTTAGTTTGGTTAAGTGGGGCTGTGGCGTTTCTAACAGATACACACACAATACACAAGCAAATAGTGAAGAACACCGAACGAACATCGAATAAGAAAATGTATCAGAGCCGTATACCATAGCGATAACATAACAATTCCACATCAGTTGAGTGTACTTGAGTTTATAAATCGAATTCGTACAAACAGCAGTGGCCTGATGTGTTGAGCATTGGTTACATTTTTGGTGATTCTAACTGTCATAGCGTCAGTTCGAATGACACGTTCTTCACTATCGTCGCAATACGCTATAGGGCTATCACTTAATTCAAGCAACATAATTACCCACATCTAAAGTATATGTAAGTTACAAACTAGAGAGGTTAAGAACTATTTTAACTAGGCTTAACCTAAGGTAACAAGGACAAATTAAGAAGGCAGGAGATGGGGGCGGGAGGCGGGGACAGGTTATAGTAGAATGTAGAAGCCCCGCTTAAGATTGGTGGTGAGATTGGTTTAGGAGGCGGTGCTAAATTATGCAATATCTAGTTTTTTATTTATTCCTTTCGGTGTACAATGATTTTTATAATTTTGTTTACAGTGTAATCGGTATATAACAGGTTTTTCTCTTTTACAATTTCGCTAAAGCAATATACATATAGATTTTCAATTTTGTTGTTGTTGTAACAATCAAAGATTAAAGCTGAAATAACATAATTAATTAAACTATGCTAAATATGAAGGAGGAGAAAGGGGGGAACGCTGCAACTAAAAGGCATACACAGTTGATTTCAACCACCAACGAGACAGCACGTGCGCTTCTGCCTCGTGATCCGTACCATCGGATCAATTGTACAATCCGATTTGGGAATCTTAAATACACATAAGATACCCAATTGCACTATCGGTTCGGGCAAGAAGTCTTGTGGGGGTTCTTGAAGCTCACCTGAAGAACCCCCCATATCCGCAACCCATATTTACATCCCAATCACCAGCACCTGAAGACATTTCCTTTTCCAAGGACATTAATGCATACAAGACTTACTTAAAATTCCTAAAAAGAATTGCATCTACAGGGGCATTTCCCCACGCTTTAACGCATCGGCAAATTTTCGCAACAAAGAATTCTTTATGGAATAAACAGCATATCCCGGAAAGAAAACAATTCGGTTCACATATCATGTAACCATCCCAAACAGGGATAATGATCATTGCGTCGCCTATTCCCAGCTTCATCATGTGTACAACAAATCCCTTTTCATACACATTGGCTGGCGACCTTTTCTCCCAACAATAAACAACCCAAGCAGCTGCATTCAATTATCACAATCGACGCTGAATCCAATTTCCCTAACTCGCACCATGTGCAAACAAAAGAACGCAGCTCTTCCGCAGGCATTCTGGCGATACGATAAACAATCCATATCGTTTGAAGTATCCCAAATGCATCTCCCATCTAATGAGTTACAACTTGTTTACTCAGTTGAACTCTCAGATCATAAATTCCCTTTATCCTACATATTCCTGGATCCGTATACCTTTGACCTTCTCACATAAGCAAACACAAACCCAATTAGCATCCAATGAGATTCGGTTTGTTTGCTTAGCCGAACTCACATCTCATGGATGCACATTATCCCCTTCCTTTGTTTCAGTTTAGTTCTCATGGTTTTGTCCCATGAACGAACCAATGTACACACATGCATGTGTACCACCATGATCTTTATTACGAGGTCTGGTTTTCTATTCCACCAAGAGACTTTACGTTTCTCTGGTGGTAAGTAAAAACATATCCTTAGTGGAGAGGATATCTACCACCACACCACCAAACTCACCCCATTAGCGAGTCGGCTCTGCACGAGCCAAATATCGCTGGGTCGTTTACCAACCACCATGGAGCGTGTATCGCGTTCCCCCTAAGTAGAGTGCGTATGGGGTGCGTACCGGAGCGCACCCCAGAGTCAAAGTCGGGTTCTTCTCCTAAACTTAAATCAATAAGCAGTGCCGGGCATATAGACTCTGTTAAAGAAATGAGATACAACCTAAAATCATAGTGCTTAAACAAAAATTAACTATTACAACAAACATAAAACAATAAAGATTAATTAATTAATAAGCAGTGTGTTTTTTTTTCTGTCCTGCATATCCTAGTGGTTCATTTTCCTTTCCTTTGTGGTGAACGGTTAGTGGCGGAGCTTTCCTTATTTTGGTGACAATTGCTGCGGCAGAACTCTTCGTTAAGCTGGTGGAAGGAAGTGAACCGAGTGCCCATGCCTGGCACAATTCTTCCCTCCCCACAGTCTTTCTGTGGGATCCTAAAGAAACAAACGGATCTTCACACACGGCTCCGAGTGCAGTGCAAAGTTTTCTGTGCGATTGATTCTATGCAAATAAACGGATCTCCACACCCGCGCCTTAGTGCTGTGGAAAGTGCGAGAATATACACGCGAGTGATGTGCAGTGCGGGAAAACCCTCTACCCTTTCCATCCCTTGTGTCTGTTTCCCTTTTTTCGCACCTCTGTTTGCGTCCCTCAGGCATCGATACTCCTGATTGATTTATAATCTTTGAAGTGTTTCTTGTGTCTGAGTTGAATTAATGTTCATCATGGAAGGGATGTGACATGGATTTCAGCACGGATCTAGTAGGGCACCTACTACAAGGGCATAACACCAGTAGTGGTTGCTTTCGCTTATCTATTACTGGTCCCGACTTGCATACTTTCCCGATGCGGTATTGGTTTTCTGTGTAGGGCCATTTCAATGGAGCGGGAATTTCGCGTTGATTTGTGTAACATTCGCGGCTTGAGGTCCATTTTTTCTTGTGTCTGCCCATGTTTCTAACCAGAAACCAACTATCATTGCACTTAGCGAAACCCAGGTAATTACTAATACAGATATTTCCGATTTTAATCTACCTGGATATAATTTAGTGCCTCTATACGAAATGATATTGCTTATCAGCTTCCGCCACAATATGGGGTCTGTTCCAACCCAGAATTTAGTTTCTCTTGGCTAAAACTTCACGTTCATAAGCATATCATACATGACTGCTTTCTCTACAGAAGCCCAAACCTGGATAGAAACGCATCCTTTAAGGAATTTGTTGCTCTGTCTGATTCTATCGATAGGATCTTAACCCTATATCCGCACAGTGAAATTGCTATTGCAGATGATTTTAATGTGCATAACTCTCGGTGGCTTTATAGCGTTTGAAATAATAGTGAAGAAGAACGTGTGATTCGAATTGACGCTATGACAATTTGAATCACCAAAAATTGTAGCTAAGCGTTACCCATCAGGCTACTGACCGTGTTTTGAGAATTTGATTTTTAAACTCGACTATACTCCACTGATGTGAATTGTTATGTTATCGCTACGGTATACGGCTCTGATGTATTTTCTTATTCGATTTTTCGTGCGGTGCTCTTCACTATTTTGCTTGTGAATTGTGTGTGTATCTGTTAGAGTCGCCACAGCTTCGTCACTCCGGATACACAACACCCGAAGGTCAATATGTCCAACTTTTTGCTGATTCAAATAGTTTAACTCAACTTGTCAATGAGCCAACACGGTACCAGATATATATGGTCATTTCGCCAACACACTGGAACTGTTTTTGAACTCCCACCCAAACAAATACACAATTGAAGTTTCTTCTCCCTTGTGCACTTCAGACCACTGTATCGTGTCAGCTAAATTTGCTCTAACCAACAGTAACGTTAATGTGAAAGCTCCCAAAAGAACAGTATGGTTCTACGAGAAAGCTAACTGGGAAGGTCTGAACGACATTTTTGGGAGGTTAAATTGGTCGTTATTTTTCCTCAATAACGATGTTGACTCTATAGCGGACACATTGACAGACACGATTCTACTTGGCATGCGGGCCTTTATTCCACACAGAGTAAATATATCAAACCCAAGAGAAATATGTGGTTCGATTACGGGTGCAGAAAAGCCGTTAAGGCTAAAGACTTGGACTTCCGGTTGTATAAATCAAACAACACTGAGGAAAATTGGAAAAGATTTAAGAGAACTAGAAATGACTGCAATGCGTATATTCAACGCACCAAGTTCTTGCATGACCAGAGAGTGCGACAAAAAATATTACACTCTCCCACAGGTAGCAGAACCTTCTCGGCATTCGTGAAGAACATCCAAAACTCGGTCTCATCATCCATTCCATCGCTTATAGTCGATGACAAACCAGTCACCACTGCAATAGAGAAGGCGAATCTATTTGCTGCACATTTTGCAGCCAACTTAATGCTGCCTATACCACATCAGTTCCACCTCAACTTGAGCATAAGCAGCACACCATGAGCCAGATTCGCTTCCGAACGCGTACTGTTGCCCGCGCACTGAAAGAGCTAAACGTACACAAATGCACTGGTCCGGATGGCATTCCGCCAATCCTCTTGATGAGATGTTTCTCTTCACTCGCTAAACCACAGCGGAAACTCTTCCATTTGTCTTATTCTACTGGCCGTTTCCTAAATAGATGGAAGTCAGCGAACATTCAGCCAATTCCCAAATAGGGTGACAACTCATCCCTGTCTTCTTATCGACCCATAGCACTAACTTCTATTCTTTCGAAGGTAATGGAATCACTGATTAACCGTCAACTTTCGAAATATCTGGAATCAAATGACCGCCAATATGGCTTTCGTAGCAACCAGAGCCAAATTGGCCATTCCATCCACAACTTCGGTAAAAGCAGGGTTGTTGCACTGGATATTTCAGAAGCCTTCGATCGACTTTGACATCCAGCTCTTTTATCAAAATTGCATGCAGTGGGCAATTCCCTAATCCAATAGATGAGAGACTAATTTTCTGGCCCAAGTAGTCCAAGTAGTTCTTGATGGTGTCAAATTTGCCACCCAATGCAGGCGTTCCCCAAGGTTCTATACTCTCACCCACTCCTTCCTTATCTTTATAAATGATCTCTTGTCCATTACGCACAATCCAATTCACTCGTTTCGGACGAAGCCAAGGAACTGTTAATCCTCCTCAATGACCGCCAATATGGCTTTCGTAGCAACAGGTCCACAGGAGATCTGATGGCGTACCTTACCGAAAAGTGGAGCCATTCCATCCACTACCCCGGTGAAAGCAAGGTAGTCACATTGGATATTTCAAAAGCCTCCGACAGAGTTTGGTATCCAGCCCTTTTGTCAAAATTGCATTCATATGGAGTGGACAATTCCCTGATCCATTGGATAAGAGACTATCTTTCTGGCCGTTCAATCCAAGGGGTGTATGATGGTGTCAACTCTGGCTCCCATCAAATTAGTGCAGGTGTTCCCCGGGGCTCTGTACTCTCACCCATTCTCTTCCTCGTCTTTATAAATGATCTCTTGTCAATTACCCACAACCCAATCCACTCGTTTGCTGATGATAGCACGTTGAGTTTCTCATACTCATACGAACATTCCCGTCCAAACTCTTCGAACGTCAATACCAATCAGCAGGGTATGCTTAATACAATAAATTCCGACCTCAACAAGATATATCAATGGGGATTATGTAACCGAGTAGAGTTCAATGCCTTTAAAACTCAGTGCTGTCTCTTGTCGTCAAAGGCGAACCCCAAAGTAAATATACTGTCTATGAACGGCACTTGCATCGACGAAGCTAAGGAACTATCAATCCTCGGCACTCGAATTAATTCGACTCTTAATTGGAGCGACCAAATTTTTGAAGCTGCGAAAAGTGCAACCAAATGCACGGGGTTCCTTAAGAGATGCAAAAAATACTTGGCTCTATCCAACCTGGCCACTATTTACAAGGCGTATATTCGTCACAAAATGGATTTCATCTAACATATTTGGCGCATCCAAAACTGCACTACACGTGCTCGATAGTATCCAAAGCGAGCAGTGAAACTGGGGCCCTGCTGTGAGTCGATCAATTCCGTCGTTAGAACATCTGCGCAACGTATAGTACCTATCTCTCTTCTATAGGTATTATGACGGTCGTTGCTCAACTAAATTTGCTGGTTGTGTTCTGCCTCAGCCATTTTCCGCGATACCCGTCAATCTGTGAATGCGCATCAGTTCACGTTGAAAGTCAACTTCAGGCGCACAAACAGACAAAGAGAGTCATTCTTTAGCCGAGCCACACGAATGTGGAATACTCTACCTGATCATGTGTTTCCTCGTCGTTCTAATGTCCAAGCATTTAAGACCAATGTACATCGATACCTCCTTTCTTTACCCACATCTTCTCCTTCCGCTCGCACTGTACTCTGACTTTTACGGGTACTCAAAAATCCTGTTTTGTGCGCGCGTTTGTGTAAAAAAAAAATTGACATATTGCATGCCAATTGGCTGAAAAGCAACCTGCGTTGGTCAATAGGCACGGCCCGATCCTTTTTCATGACACTGGTAGACCCCATACCCTACAAATAAGGGTGCAAAAATTATTACAGTTATGATTTGATATTCTCCCGCATCCACCGTACTCTCCTGACATTTCTCCAACGGACTACCATCTTTTCCGCAATCTGGATTCATTTTACCGGCAGAAAGTCTTCCGAAACCGAGCAGAAGTCATAAAAGCCTTTGAGATTTCATTGCCTCAAAAAATCAGCACTTCTACGAAAAAGGAATATTTGACCTTGTTTCACGTTGGAAGAATGTCATAGATGCCAACGGACACTATTTTGATTGAATAAAAATTTGCGGAAAAATAATATTGGCTTTTAAAGTGTTACTACAAACTCGGACAATTCATATGGTACAACCCATTATAGCCTATCATAGTTTTGGTCCGTCCTACTGAAGTTGTTGGCTATCTACTTTTTTTTATCTAGAGCGTCCATCAAAGGTGCAGTCTGTTAGACTTTGATGAATATATAAATGTATCAGAAAATTGTGGTCTTTTAGTGGCTTCATTATTTGGTTCATTGTACGCACGTCTGCCAATTAGGAATTACAATTGGGATAATTCCGAATCAGTAACACCTTTCGAGTATAAGGGAGCTGGCATTGACTTAGGGTTCATTCGTTATCATATTTATATCTATATTATCTAATCCTCCGGGTCAAATAGTGTGGAATAGATCACCTAAGCTCTGCTGATTTAGTTTACTAATTTGTCTGCTCTATTTTAAACGTACACCACTCCACCAATGGTGGTTCACCTTGTGAGTATAGTTCGTTTCAGTAAAATGTATGCTTCACACAGATATAGGTTTATTATTCTTTTATTCTGAAATATTGTTTAGTCCACAGGAAAGATTATACATCTAACTGTCCCCTAAAGACGTGTTACATAAAGGTGCGTCTTATTTTTTATGTTTCATCATGTGGAACATACGTTCCCTTATAATTTGGATATCTATTTCTATTCTTACAATTTCCTCAGTCAGTTTCTTCATAAATAAATATATGTGTGCATTTAAAGTGAAACTTTTAGGTAAATTCTATTAAAAACATTAATATTTTTCTCCATTGACTGTTTACAGGATGAGGTCCGTTCTCAGGATGCATTATTTATTGTTGTTGCGGTGGCTATGAATCCAGCAGGCAGAGAAATGACATGGCAATATTTCAAAGATAACCACGCTAAATTAATGGCTCAATATCAAGTACGTATATTTATAATTCCCATTTATTATGAACTAAATAATGGATTTTACTCAACAGGGTGGATTCCTAATAGTTCGTCTCATCAAATATTTAATCGAGAATTTCGCTACCGAAGAAAAGGCACAGGAAGTAGAAGAGTTCTTTAAAGTGAATCAATTTCCAGGCACGGAAAGAACAGTAGCTCAGGCCATTGAGACCATTAGATTAAATGTGGCTTGGCTGAAGCGGAATCTGACAACATTAACTGAATGCCTTTCTAATGAGTAAACGGTGAACGGCGGAGCAATGTTCTAAAAACAATGAACTTCAAACATTATTCACATAACAAACAATTTAGATAAAATACTTATTTGCAACAACTACTACACCAAAGCATTGATATATTTTAAAGTCGGCGCAGTCCATCAAAAAGAAAACTAGAAAACTAATTAATTCACCCCAACAATCCGATTTGTTGGCAATTACCATTAACGATACAATGTTATTAAGTATAACCATTATTTTTATTTGATAGTTATTATTGGCAATGGAATTTAAATTTGCAGTCTTAGGATTTATTTGGCATTTTTTTGGTTCTTTAATAGTGACGACCATTATTCTAAGGATATTTATTATTTACTTTCATGTTTTGGTCTTCGCCTTCAGGAGAATATAAATTGTATTTATATTTCTGCCAATTTAATTACTTTGTTTTGTTATTATTTGTACGTATTACCAAATCTAGACTTGAAAACAAATCATAGAAAATAGTCATAAAACAAATTGTTAATTGCATGTTAAATTGGTTTGTGCTATATTTCCCGGTGTTAGAAGCAATGGAGCTTGAGAGCATACCGATGGTAGTTCTAAATACCAACGATCATAATCAAGGGACGATTGCAACACAATAGCATTTAATATTTCTTTTCTAAGCAACCATTTTAAAAATTATTGTAATTGGTAGTACAAGTGTTTGATATTAAATAAAGACGAAATACCTCGTTGTGTATATCTGGTTGGCTTGTAACTTGACATGATTTACCGTAGATGTTATAGAACGGCTTTCTCAATTTTTTCGCTTCAGCGGAAGTCAAATTAAATTCTTTTCTCTACTGGACAACGTTGTAAATGATGGTCAATAAATCTCTAAAAATTTAAAAATATAGACGTTCTTTAAATTTATAGTGTTGTGATTTGAAAATCAATACACATTAACCATAACCTATTACTACTATTATTTACTATTTATTGGCCTGTAAGAACCCGGAAGTTCATGACTTCGCCGACTCGACCCCACCATCGTCCCCTGTCCTGTGCGCTCTTCTTGCACGCTTGACCATACGATTCGATCTCCTCAAGGTCAAACCTAACATTGTCCTTCCATCTTTGTCGCGGCCGTCCTGTCGGTCTCTTTCCCGTTGGCCTACCGACAAGAATTCTACGCACGGCCCTATCGTTGCCCATTCGCACCACATGTCCGGCCCATCTTAATCTTCGCGACCTGATTACACTCACTATTGTAGGTTTGCGGTCCCCCGCTTGGTAGAAACTTTGACGTGGTGCGGGGCTTATACTACAATAAAACACTCAGGCACGCTTCCAGTATGGCCACCCATCAGACAGGCTAGCGAGGAGTAACACACAAAGATCTACCACCCTTAATCCAGGATGTTACGCGTCACCGTGCCCATTGGATGGTTTGCAGCCAGGGGTATACCGGCTGTATTATAACGACGCCTCTCTGACACCAGGTCGAATCAGAGCAGTAAGCAGACGTTACCATATCAAAGCGGGGCTGTGATATGGCGGACTATTTGAAACCCCAAGACTCGTAGGATCAAAAATGAATAATCAATATACAAAAAACAATCCCACGAAAAACCCGGTAGGTGTAGGTATGATGAACCGACGCTACCACAAGGGAACAAATTATCAAGAAAACACCGACTCCGTAAAACGAAGACGTAGGGAAAAACGGAAAAAGCGGAATATACGCGTCGGGACGTAGAATGTTCGAACGTTATATAAATCAGGCGCGATACAGACGGTCGTAGAAAACGCGAAACTATATAAAATAGACATCGTCGCGCTTCAGGAAGTCCGACTCACACATCAAGTAATCGAAACCAACGGATTTACACTGGTGTGTGGAGGTACCGATACACATAACCTCCGAACCGGCTTCATCATAAGCAAGAAGATTACGCCCCATGTAAAAGACGTGAAATTTATTAATTACCGAATGTCTATGCTAAACACACAAGGACCATGGTACAATTATGTATTTATAAACGTACACACCCCAACAGAATCTACGGACGAAGAAACGAAGGACACGTTCTACGAGACCCTAGAGGAAGAATTTGATGGGATCTCATTATTCGATGTTAAAATCCTCCTCGGGGACCTCAACGCGAAAATAGGAAAACACGATATCTTCCAACCAATTGTAGGTAAAGAAAGTCTACACGACAAATGATAATGGAATTCGAATTATCACGTTCGCAGTGTCCAAAGATCTGATAGTGAAAAGTACGATGTTCAAGCACAGGCAAATTCATAGTAACATAGATATCATCCGACGGCGTAACGCGTAACCAAATAGACCACTTCCTCATAGACAAAATACACCACCCGAATATCCGTGACGTAGGATCATATAGAGGAGCAGATTGCGACTCCGATCACACCAGTGGTTGTGCGAGTTCTGCCTTGCTGTCGTATTCGTATACCTAGGCCTGTGGGTTGTTGAACCACACCTGAGGTCGTGCCAGTGCTATCTCGCACTCATATTGAGTTCTATCTCGTACTCGTATTTGTAAACCCACTCTGAAGGTGGATGAAGCACACCTATGGCTGTGCGAGTTCTGCTTGCAGTTGTATTCGTATACCTGCGCCTGCGGGTTGTTGAACCACACCTGAAGTCGTGCGAGTTCTATCTCGCACTCATATTATCAAACCCACCCTGAGGCTGGATGAACAACCTCTGTTGTTGTGCGAGTCCTATCTTGTACTCGTATTTGTAAACCCACTCTGAAGGTGGATGAAGCACACCAGTTGTATTCGTATACCTACGCCTGTGGGTTGTTGAACCACGCCTGTGATCGTTCTGTGGGGGGCAGTAAGGGTGCGGCACGGTGGGTGGGGTTCGTGTGGTATAGCGTGGCGTGTTGTTTGTGTTAGGTACCAACAGGACACAGGTTAACAAATATTCCCACGCTTGTTCCACCAAACTCTGTCCGCTGAATCACCAAATCAAACACCGTGGTATTGTGTGATGTTAACAGGCCACCGCTTTCTTTATGTTCCGTGCCGGGACGGGCACGGGTTCACATAAAGCCCCACGTCTACTGCTGCGAAATGTCCAAATGCAACACTATGGTGTTGTTGTGTATAAACGTTTTTTTATTTAAAGTGGTATAAATATTCGTTAAGTCGGAAGTTCTAATTTTGACAATAGGTGAATGAAAAAGATTTTTTACACAATGGATGTCAATCGGATTGAATGACTAAAACTTGTACTCACAATTGGTAGTCGTCTAAATATTGTTATTATATTTTTCTTTCTTTAACATATGTCAGCCACGAAAACTTTTATTTTTTAGACACTGGGACACGAATTGCTTAAGAACTCCGACTCGTTGTCACTCCACGGCACTCGACTGCTAGATAATGGAATGACTGATCCCGACGGTGGTTGGATTGCGATTCCTCGAAAATGACTCGTGCAAAGTCGGTCGTTCGCTAGGGTGGGTTTATTCCCGAAAGAAAAGTGCGGTTTCTCTTCGTGGTGACCAATCAGAGAGGATCTCTCCGAGTTGATCTCGGCGAGGATGTGTGGTTTATTCATGTTGCCAGATCACAGGCAAACGAAAACGAGAAAAAGGGAATTGCTGCAAGGGCATCATGGTGGCGTTCATGCAGCTGTACAAATTGGCTGCCCGCCATTAGGGCAACTTGTGCTACCAGCAAATGCGATACTTGCACCACAATGCTTGTGCACGGCATCGATGACCGTGGAAAGGGTTGAATTCCCGGTGTGCGTGATTACATGCAGAAGAATTCGATTCTCGGCGACTAGAGACGCGATGCGTGGACTGATTTTGTCGGTTGGGCAAAAGCTGGGGTGACTGTAAATAAGTCAGGGAAATGTACTGCGCACGTGTGTGGCGGGGTAAGCTGGCTAACAATGGGCGCCGATCGCTTTCCCGATGTATGTTGCATGTTAGGAATTTTTTTCAGGGAATTATGGTGATGCAATGAATGCATGAACGATGTTTTGCTCTCAGGGAATTTTATATGATGCCCTACGTCGCATGGAACGATGAAATCGTTTAAGGAATGTTCTGGAGATGCATTGAGTGCATGTTATGGGGCCCTTGGGAAGGGGAATGTTTGCAGGTAAACGTAAGGAGTTGGGGTTGACACTGTGGCTAGGTTCTCGTGGCTTTGAGGAACCCCCACAGCTCCCGACGGCGCGAACATCCCTGCATCAGAACTCGTTCCGTTACAGAGCGGGGAAGCTGTGCAACTCCCTTCCCACACAAGTGTTCCCGGAGCGTTACAACCTGCAACTGTTCAAAAAGAACTGCAACAGTTATTTGATGTTATCTCGGGGCGCCCATTCGGCGCTATAAGTTCGCCTCTCCCGAGAGAAGTCTAATAAAAAAAAAATACCCACGCCTGAGGGTGGATGAGCCACGTCTGTGATTGTGCGAATTCTGCTCGCAATCGAGAAAAAGGGAAAAAAGTCACGCCGGTGGTTCCCTGCTTCTCAACCGCGACAGTAATATGTCGCATCCTGAACCTGATGTAGCCTCAACTTACTGAGCGATGAGAATCATTTAAACAGACAGCTATTAACCACATGTCGAATCGTGTTACCGATGATTGAGTCTTGGGAACTTTGTAGCACTCTTCGAAGAATAAGTTCGTCATAGTATTCCCCTCTAGGAGGTAGTGAATCTGATTGAAGCCTTTGTGACGCAAGCTGTATGCGCAGGTTCGGAAATCTGGTAGGTAAATTCCAGGCACTATTTCTATGTTTGTGACCTCAATTCCAGTATTCTGTATTTTTTACTGTACGTAAATAACTGGCGCTGGGTGCTATCGATGCATATGTGCGAAATGGTATTAAAAGGCTTAACTTTATTGATTTATTTGTTGTGGAATCAGTATTCTCAACTTTCTGTACCCATGTTTTGATAAGTTAAATACTTGGTATCCTTTCGAGCAGTGGCATTTACCAGGATTCTATTACCATGTATGAACTTACAACCACACAACAGGTCTGTGGCGGTTCTTTAATACATTCCCAAAGAACCGCCCATCCTCTTAAATTAACCACTTTCCAACCCACTATACCTACCTGCAATTTTGGGACAGCGTAAGCTACCCTTCATTCTCTTTCACCTGAAAGTTAAATCTTATCAACCATGCACTCCAAACAAATTATTTCATTCATACATGCACCGTGCCAGACAATCCGCTCAGCTAGTCAGCAATTATAAAAGATAAATACACGCTGGCCGGCGTAATTGTTGACATAGCTGTAGCCGGTATTCTTGCTACGGTTCATGAGTGAATATCGCGCCTATATCCTTAGGTCCGCAACACTTGCGACAATTCCCTTTCATCAGTTATCAACCCATCCTGGAATTTTGGCATGGAAAAGATCATTATTTAGGTAACCTTACCCATGCCATGCACATGACGACCCCTTTTGTATCATAGGCACATCATATACATCATCTGTGCATCATCGTCATCATATACCCCATTGATCTGTGAAATAGCGTTTTTGTTTACTTTGAAACAAAAATCTATTTCGGTCTCTGGGATTCATCACCAACGATGTACTTCTGTTTGATCAGGTGTCCACCGATCATCGTCCTCATCGCAGGTCATCAAAGATTTATGGTCCTCGAAATAGCGTTTCTGTTTATTTAAGACATAGAAACCTATTTCTCCCTTCGGCGATTTTTCGCCATCGCACCCTCTATATTATTTTATTGAAATCGTATCCTTGCCGATACCAAATAAAGACCTACCACAGGTCCACAAGACAGAAGTGGAATCCCTCAATATGCTACTTTACTTTAAAGGATATATGTACTATTGGATATTTCCAATGTATTGTACAGAATCTGATACGCACATTTGCCAATACAATTGTAATCCTAAGGAGCCAACAAAGTATTAATTTAATGGACAACACTACCTATTTGTGAGCTCAATCCAAGCGGTTTTAGACGGCGTTAAATCTATTTTGGGTCATTCGGTTTTCAGAGAGCTCGCGCGGTCATAGTAATGCAGTTAAAACCTACCAATAACTTGTGAAGTTATGAGAAAAGCTAATTGTTGCTGCAATGAAAAGAGAAAACCGAAACAACAAACGGCGCTTTCCAGTCTCCCCTTTAGTGGACTGTATTCCGGCGCTGGCCGGCCAAACGATGTTTTCTTAATTCGAGGGATTGTACCTCCAGAGCCGGACTCTTCTCTGGATTGGCGGGCGTCCGAGTCCTGCCCAGTACAAAATCCTTAATCTACCAAAAGTGGAAACGACCAACGAAAGAAGACAAAGCCAGAAAACAATACGATTAGAACGAGACTTCGCCTATGTTCTTTATTTGCTGAATTTTATGAATAGGAATTTCTATTATTTATTATTCTGTTTGTATGATCTCTTTATTCTTATGGTCTTTAACAAGGCCGTTTCCTTGGGAGCTCTTTCGACGACTCCCGCTGCTCCATCGAAAGTGCCCGCCTTATATAGGGCCGCAATCGCCCCCTCCTTTGCTTGTTTCCTGGGATCGGTGCGCCGCTGATCGTCGTTTCCCTGGAAGTGGTATGTTAGCGCTTGCCTTGCCTTTCCTGGGAATTCGTGATCCATCGCCAACACTAATTGAAACTTACTTGAAGTTTCGAGCCCTTTTTTTGCATATCGGCTTTTCATTTCCGTCGACTCATTGCGTTATATTTGTTGCAGGTTATGGTATAGTAAACTTTCCCATGAATCTACGTCGTGTGGTTAATATTAATTGTAGGTAATAAAAGAAGGGGGCTCCTCGATAGTATAGTGGTTAGTATACCCGCCTGTCACGCGGGAGACCGGGGTTCGATTCCCCGTCGGGGAGCCTCTGGCGCAAGACTAATGACCTTGCCCGGAAAAAACATATCATTATGGAAAATTTAACAAGCCTCAGGACTTGCTAAATAAGGCCAAGACCGACTTCCGGTTGTAGTGCCGATGATGATGATGATGAATAAAAGAAGGATTCCTTCAAAATCTATTTATTAAACTTCTGTGTATATAATAACTTCATGAGTTTAAACACTGAATAGCACAACTAAAATCCTTTAATCATAGTTGCAACTTGCCAGTTTTCATTAATCTGGAGTGGTCCGCGAATCTCAGTGCCATCCTTCGTAACAATTGCTAAGGTATATTTGGACATTGCGCGGCAGTCACGATAGTATAAAATCTCAATGCATTTTCTCATCTGCAAAGTTTTTAATTCAATTTAAGAAATCTAACATAAAAAAAAAACTTACCAACTGCTCAGCTTCAGGTTGTGTCAATTTTTTTGCCTCATTGACACGTTCCCTTAATATTGGAAGTACTAAATGCTTCCCCATACCAGTCGCGACCACGTCATCCTCATACGAACGGCCTCTTAAATCAACGTGCCCCAGAAAGACATCATCTTTATCAACTCCTCCAACTATGATATCCAACCAAAGTGGTTCAAAACGACTGCGTTTGTTGTAAAACACTGTAGTCATCCAATTGTACAGGGATTTAGGCTTTATTTCAATTGTATCATCATAGCAGAGATCATCTGAGGTTTTGGCTTCTATCATTGTCTTCAATTTTTGGAAATCGGCATAGTCGCCTCCAGTCCCAATAGCAATATGGTCGTTAATTTTGACAACCCGTTCAATACCCTGAAATCTGGCCAGTGATCCATAGGATATCAGGTTGTCGGCGGCAATCAGAATTCCTTTGTCGAATTTAATACCAATTACAGAAGACCCGGTTGTTATGGGTTGCCTTAACAATTCAAGAAATACATATATATTTTTTTCTTCCATGAAATGTTATATACTAGAACTTACGATGGCCTTTGTCTTCCACATTTATCAAATGGGCCACCATCGGCTACTTTCCAATATGAGTTGCCATCAACGGGATTATAACTTTGCCCAAGAGTTGGCTCATCAAACATAAACATACTTTCTAATTTTAAGTTATAATATTTTAGTGAGAGGGATTCTGCAAGTTGTGCACGATGACAACGTAAATTAATTTCGAACTGACAGTTTGCAGCGTAAAGTTGCGATTGAACGCGTACTAGGTTACGAACAGTGACATAGCAGATACCGAAACATAAAATCTAATTGGAATAGATTTATAACATGTTGTTGACAAAATCAACATTGGGCGGTGATAAGAATTACTAATACAATTTGGATAAAATTGATCATGGAGCGATTTTTGAACGAGTAGTTGATCATTTCTGTCCTGTTCTAAGGCACTGCATCTCGAATATTAACAAAGTTGAATGAAAATGTTCAAATTGAAAGCAAAAATGTTCATAGAAATTTTGGGGGACCCTAATGAAATGGACAATGAAGGTACAACGGTTGCTGCTCGTATGGAGACATAAAGCTGATATAGAAGGTGTGAATCAGCTGTTTAAGATGGTTAGGTCATTTAGAACCGAGTGATAGTAAATCTCCAGCTCGACCAGTCTCTGACTCCAATCCAAATGGGCACTTAAGTGCTGCCTTGCTTGGCACTTAGAAGTTGAACTGGAAGCGGCTTGTTAAAATCAGATTAACTTTAGAGGGTTGGAGGTTAGAGCTCAGGTTCATCCTTGATCGCGTTACAATGTCTTGCACATAAAAATTATATTAAAGCAAATGGAACGTACTCATGGCTTGTCGGCTGCCTGGTTGTCCTTTCTATGTGGTCCGGTGTTGTATACCTCTGCATGCCAAGAGTTTTTGGTGACGATGTAGTGTCCTTGTCCCCCGCTTGGTAGAATCCTGGACGTGGGGCAGGGGCTTAAACTACGATGAATCATTCGGGCTATGCTGACGGAAGCATACGCTTCCAGTAGGGCCACCCATATCAGACAGGCTAGCGAGGAGTAACACACAAAGATCTACCACCCCGAATCCAGGGTGTTATGCGTCACCGTGCCCATTGGATGGTTTACAGCCAGGGGTATACCATCTGTATTATAACGGCGCCTCTCTGACACCAGATCGAATCAGAGCAAGAAGCAGACCTTACCATATCAAAGAGGGGCACTGATATGGCCCACCCCAGAGTGATCCCATGAAATGAATGATCAATACACAAAAAACAATCTCACGAAAACCCGGTAGGGGTAGGTGTGATGAGCCGACACTACCATAAGGGAACAAATCATCAAGAAAACACCGACTCGGCAAAAAGAAGACGTAGGGAAAAACGGAAAAAGCGGGATATACGCGTCGGGACGTGGAATGTTCGAACGTTATATAAACCAGGCGCAATACAGACGGTCGTAGAAAATACGAAGCAATATAAAATGGACATCGTCGCGCTTCAGGAAGTCCGACTTCCATATCGAGTAATCGAAACCAACGGGTTTACACTGGTGTGTGAAGGTACCGATACACATAACCTCGGAACCGGCTTCATCATAAGCAAGAAGATTACGCCCCATGTAAAAGACGTGAAATTTATTAATTACCGAATGTCTATGCTAAACACACAAGGATCATGGTACAATTATGTATTTATAAACGTACACACCCCAACAGAATCTACGGACGAAGAAACGAAGGACACGTTCTACGAGACCCTAGAGGAAGAATTTGATGGGATCTCATCATTCGATGTTAAAATCCTCCTCGGGGCCCTCAATGCGAAAATTGGAAAGGAAGACATAGGTAAAGAAAGCTTACACGACGTTTCAAATGATAATGGAAGTCGAATTATCACGTTCACAGCATCAAAATATCTGTTAGTGAAAAGCACGTTGTTCAAGCACAAGCAAATTCATAAAGCCACATAGATATCACCCGACGGCGTAACTCGTAACCAAATAGAGCACTTCCTCATAGACAAAAGACACCACTCGAATATCCTTGACGTAAGATTATATAGAGGAGCACATTGCATTGGGCAGTCACGAGGAAGGGGAAGCCAATAGTGTGGACACTAAATAGACACCGATCAGAGACACAATCAAACAAGCAGCCCAAAAGGCATTAGGATTTAAGAAAACAATTAAGTCCAAATCTTGGTTTGACGATGGGGATAGGGCGAAGATCGAACAACGTAAACGCCCCAGAGTGATCCGCTTAGAAAGATATTGTAGCGAGCTTAGGGTTCGCTGGATTAATTATTTTTAATAAATAAGAGCCGTTAAATCGATTTTGAATTAATATAACACTTTATTAGTCCGTTAATAACAACCGCTACGTATACCGTACACTTAACGATTTCTTTACTTATCGCTTGCTTCACTTTCTTACTTATTACTCATCTCCATGATCTGTGTGCGACGTATTTATATCGTTTCCTGATTCTGATTCAGCGTTTCGTTTCCGTCCGTTCCATTGCCTTGAATGTTCTACTGTTCCTAGTCTCCAGTTTTCCAGTACTTTATAGAATATTCTAGTACTTTGTTGCGGACTTTCTCGAATATTCTAGTACTGATTGTCATATGCGTCACAATATGATGAAGTCAACGCAGAAAGATACGCGACGATTCAGAATGGTGCAATGAGGCTCTTCAAACGCAAAAAAAAACGCGAATGTGAAAAGATTCGAATCGAAAAAATTCTAGAAAATGCCAGAGCAAAGAACATCGGGGGTATGTATGGCGGCATAAATTCAATTAGAAATGGCTACCGAGGGAGAGCCAAAATAATTTGAGACGTAAACGGCTGTCTGGTCACAGAAACAAACAATATCGTGACAAGATGGAAGCAGTACTTTGAAAACCTGCTCAATGTACGCACCCATCAACCACAAATAAACGCACCAGACGTACATCCAGCCGAGCCTCAGATCCCAGAGCCCTCTTTCAATGAAGTTGTAGACGCAATAAATCGATTGAAAAACAACAAAGCTCTCGGAGTCGACAGCATACCGGCAGGACTTATGAAGAATGGAGGATAGACAGCCGCTCGAAAGATCCACCAATTGATTGAAACAATTTGGGATAAGGAAGTCATTCCGGAAGAATGGAAAACCTCAATAGTCGTCCCCATTTTCATAAAAGGCGACAGATCTGACTGCGAAAACTACAGAGGAATATCATTGCTCCCAACCACATACATCATCATCATCGGCACTACAACCAGGAGCCGGTCTTGGCCTTATTTAGCAAGCCCTGAGGCTTGTTAAATTTTCCATAATGATTTATTTTTTCTGGGCAAGGTCATTAATCTGTCCACATACAAAATACTACTAAATGTCATACTGGCGAGAACAACACCGTACGCAGAAGAAATATTAGGAGACTACCAATGCGATTCCGTAGGAACCGGTCAACAAGCGACAATGGAGGAAACTCCATAACCACCAATTGAAAGAGCTATATCGCAAAACTACAATAGTGAGAGTAATCAAGTCACAAAGATTAAGATGGGCCGGACACGTGGCGCGAATGGGCAACGATAGGACCGTGTGTAGAATTCTTGACGGTAGACCAACAGGAAAGAGACCGGCCGGCCGCCCGCGGCGGAGATGGGAGGACGATGTCAGGTTTGGCCTTGGGGAGGTCGGATCGAATGGTCAAGCGCGAAAGGAGAGTGCACAGGACAGGGAACGGTGGCGGAGTCGAGTCGGTGAGGTCATGAATTTCCGGGTTCCTACAGGCCAATAAATAATGTGACGCATATGACAATCAGTACTAGAATATTCTAGAGAGTCCGAAACAGAGTACTAGAATATTCTATAAAGTAATGGAAAACTAGGAGACTAGGAACAGTAGAACATTCAAGACAGAGGAACGGACGGAAACGAAACGCTGAAACAGTATAAATAAGTCGCACACAGAGCATAGTGATGAGTATGAAGTAGGAAGTGAAACAAGCGATTGCTGATGAGTAAGAAGTAGAACGTGAAGCAAGCGATAAGTGTGGTAGTAACAAGTAAGCAGTAAAATACGCGATAATTACGGAAGCGATTGTGTACGTTGTGTACGGTAAAAAGTAACGATTGTTATTACGGACTAATAAAATGTCACATTAATTCAGAATCGATATAACGGCTTTTATTTATTTTAAAATAATTAATCCAGCGAACCCTAAGCTCACTACAATAATAATAATAAATTACACATGGGCAATTATGGGATTAAGCACGCGAATTTGCGTAATTATGTGGGGGGGGGGGGGGATTTAATTAATGTAATTATGTAGCAATTGTGTTCCCGTCCAAAAAGCGAGTAAGACTATTCATCCAAGTAAGTGAGTTTTTCTCTATTGGTTCTGTGTCAGTTAATACGATCATTCGGCTGGGGTACAGTTAACATTCTCCATACCTTTTACCCCAATAAATGGGCAATTTAAGCATCTTCGCCCTCACGATTGGTAGACCATTTTTTTTATACAAACGCGCCCCCGATAGGGATGTTTAAATGTTCACTAATTAATATCAGTATTGACGAAAAACTTGCAAAGTATAACATAGCTTTACGAGAGCCGCCTTGGATGGTCTATACTTTTTTGGGAATCTATTGGTATTCCACTTCTATTTCTTTAATAATGAAGTTGAGAATGTAGCTGCTGCGTAACCGAATGCAGTCTTTTATTCCGGGTAAAGAGTGTTCATCACATATTTTGGCGGAACGTTATGATAATAACAATTCCATTTGGCAGTTTCACCACGCCTTTGTTTTCTATGCTGACAGCCGATTTCGTATTCTACAATATCTGCGTTTGTCGTTGATATTACAAGGCGACGTTTTTTTTTTTTTTTACTTTGTAATTATTTTTTATTTTATCTCTTGACTGGCTGTTGACTTATTTCCTAGATAAAAATGCGTACGCTCCAGTTTATTTATGTTAAGTCTCCAGCGGCAATTTTAAGCTAAACATACGATGACTTATGCCATGAACAATTGCCTTTCCACTTGAGACCTTACACCTTTTTTACGTTAATTGAAAATTGTTGGCTGCTTATTAATACAAAGAAAATTCAGAGGTTAAAATATGATGTGACATGGGTTAAGATAAATTGCATGTTTAAATCTTCACCATAGTGTTGACATTACCCTCTGGCGGTTCCGCCAAACCCCACGGCCCACTTACCTGAAAAACCCCCATAACTTCATCCTAATTGGCATAAGTTTTCGCTAATGCAATCACATTAGCTCCTTAAATGCTTCACGCATCAAATTGACCAGGTTTATTTATCTAAAAGTCCCTGTAAAGAATCCTTACCTTTCATGCATCTCTTCGCATACAAATTCCCTGTAAGAATTCTTTCCTAACTTATCAGGAATCCCAAAACCAATTCGGCACCTTCGGTGCCAGGCAAATTCTCCTAGACAAATTGCTGAAAACAAAATGATTTGGTTTACGCACAATGTAACCATCATAACAGGGACCATAAATATTGCGTCGCCTATTTCCCGTCCTCACCAAGTGTATCATAAATCACCATACATACACATTGGCTGGCGACCTACACCCAAGGGACCAAAACAAATATACGCATTTCGCGTCTCTTGGCACCAATTAAATCCTACAGCATAAGCAAATGCAAATAGGAATTCAATACCTACCCTTACCAGCGATGCCATAAACACCATTTTTCGGTAATCTAGCTAAAACCCATTAGCACATTTCCACATCGCATTGCCGCCTATTTATTTAGCCCCAATGCACATCTCACACAAAGACCCAAACGTTCCCTTTGTCTTCTCATATTTCGGGATCTGCTTCTCATCAGCAGCGGCATAAGCAAACACAAACCCAATTAGCATCCAATGAGATTCGGTGTGTTTGCTTAGCCGAACTCACATCTCATGAATGCACATTTTCCCTTTCTTTGTTTTAGATTCGTTCCCATTCTTTGTCCCATGAACGAACCAATGTACACACATACATGTGTACCACCGTGACTTTTATTACGAGATCTGGTTTTCTATTCCACCAAGAGAGACTTTACGCTTCTCTGGTGGTAAGTAAAAACATATCCTTAATGGAGAGGATATCTACCACCACACCACAAACTTACCCCATTAGCGAGTCGGCTCTGCACGAGCCGTTTATCGCTGAGTCTTATTACATCCGCCGGCCACCACGGTCGTGACGCGCCGGGGAGACGTAAATTCCACAGTCGCAAAGAAACACCCCCGAGTGTAGTCGAGTGCGTCCGCGAGGTGCAGTACGAGTCAGTAGTGTTATGTTGAAGTCTATCGTGTTCTAAGTCGTGCGCCTGTATGTGAACATTGTAATGAGCTATGTGTTCCGTTCCAATTAAAGTACAGAAATTAAAGGACAAACAATAAAATTAAATTTAAAGTGGTGATCACCAACCAACACTAGTGTTTTATTTCTCTCGTCCGGCATCTGTGTGTCTTGCTGCGTTTTGGACTTAATCCTTGGTGATCGGTTAATGGCGGTACCGATGAACTAATAGTGATGTTTGCGAGGGCGAAGTAGAACCCTGCGCCCATGTCGGCGCAACGACTTCGTTCCCCACAACCCAAATGTTGAACACTTCCTGTCGAGGATATGTCAGAGTCTCTTAAGCTAAGTGAACGGCAGTTTGGACTGAGGAGTCGGTCCGAGGTATAGTTTAGAGACGGAAGGCCCTCCGGGCACTCCAGGATCTTAAAATCATTTAACTGAGATGGTTTCAGTACTTAGTGTTTTTTTGTGAGACGCATAACAAATCAGGCATGCTCTGACTCGACGTTTTCTTTCAGAAATTCTGATATGAGAATTTCTTTGCCCTTATTGAAATATGATCTACTTTGAACCGCAGACGTGCCAGAATTTGTTATTGTAGAATTGCATTTTGAACTCTGTGACCGGTACGGATGAAACCCATACGAAACCCCTGTGGGTAGCCGATGCGTCGTATGGCTCTCGACAACTATTATTCTAAATGTTTTAGCTTTCCTCTTCATTTGGCATAGCTTGACCCGCTCGTTAAACATTTTTTTTTAAATTTTATAACACTATTATAAACGTTGTTTATTTAATTCTAAATCTTTTAGTGCATTCCACATTAAAACCTTTTTTTTATTGTCATATATATAGAATAGAAATTATCTTCTTCCTACTGCAGTTTTCTTTTTTCTTTTGAGAATGCTTCGTTCTACATCTTCGTCTTTTCAAGGCAAGCTTTTCGCTGTCGAAATCCACAGTTTATATTATCATAATGTGAAACTGGACGCTTGACGTTATACTTTTTGCAAATAGTCCAATAAGGAATAATTAATTATATTCTAGTCTATAATAAGGAGGTTTGTCACCACTAGCCTCACCAATAAATGTCACTCATGAACTTGTCATTGCAAACTCATCAGAGAAGTTCTAGACGTGTCAAAACAGCGAGAGTTTCCGAAAAATTGTTACTTCACATGATGTGTGTGATTTGGATTCCACGCACAATTAACTTCGAAATTTGATTAAATTATAGTTTCTTTTTTTTGAAAGACCTGAAAACCTAATCATCTGCCACTAGACCCCTTCCTTATTTTGCCAGTAGTTAATTGTATTTAGATTAGGGATGGCGGGCCAAAAGTTTCAATATGATGAAAGCGGCGGCACATTTTATTACTTCGTTTTGTCCTTCCTCGCTCTGGTTCTCATACCGATGACGATTTATTGCTGGCCACGTAAAAAGAGAGAAGGTAAGTAAGGTACACAATTTCAAAAGAAGAAGAAGCACTTTATGTACGCCAAATTGTTATGTTTAAACAGTTGGTTGCACATGATCAGAAATGAACTTTTCTTTATGTTATAAAACGAAAACGTTTGAAATTGTTGACGAATGATAACGGAATTTTGTTTGCATACTTTTTTTAGATCCACAAGCGTCCAAGGGAGATTGCCAATGTCCGGATTGTATAAAAAAGAAGGCCATCGTAGCCGCAGCCGAACCATACAAATCAGTCAAATCGTTCTTCATTAAGATCGCTATTATTTTAGGATGGGGACTTTTACTCTTGCTTGCATATAGAGTGTCTCAGTTTGATTACGAGATGGCTAGTTTTGATCCGTTTGAGATTCTTAAAATCCCACCTACTTCGTCGCAAGCTGAGATAAAAAAAGCATATCGTAAACTGTCGTTAAAATTTCACCCCGATAAGGAAACAGGTGATGAAGTGACATTTATGATGCTTACCAAAGCCTATCAAGCTTTAACTGACGAGGTCGCAAAAGAGAATTGGGAGAAGTATGGAAATCCCGATGGACCAGGTGCAATGTCCTTTGGCATAGCGTTGCCTTCGTGGATTGTAGAAAAGGAGAACTCAATATGGGTACTCGGCTTGTATGGATTAGTATTTATGGTAGCCTTACCGTCAGTAGTTGGAATGTGGTGGTACCGGTCAATACGGTTTTCTGGTGACAAAGTACTTTTGGATACCTCACAGATGTATTTTTATTTTTTCCACAAAACTCCACATATGCATCTTAAGAGGGTTATTATGATCTTGGCAGCTAGCTTAGAATTCGATCGGCAATATAATAAGCAGGTTGTCGAAAGACAATCCGACAATGACGAAGTACCAGCCGTAAGTTTTTATATGTAAATATTCTATATCGATTTTGTATTTGTCGATTTATCCCCTTTAGCTGATCCGGCAATTGCCAAATTTAAATGAAAAGTGTAAAGAAAATCCATTGTGTCGGTTGTATTCAATAAAGGCACGCGCTATAATTCATGCTCACTTGAGTCGTATATCATTGAATCCGGAAACACTCGAAAAGGATCGTCAAATGATCGTGAAGAAATGCCCGTACCTTATACAAGAGATGGTTTCTTGTGTACATCAGCTGGTTATGTTGGCGTACGCTAGGCGAGGTAAGATTTTAAAATTAATTTCTACTTTAGGTAAACGTAAAAATAAAAATATGTGCTTTACTTGTAGTACCCCGCCTTCCAACTATCGAGTCTATTGAAAACTGTATGAAATTGTCACCGATGATTATTCAAGCCTTATGGGAATATAAATCTCCCCTAATGCAGCTACCGCACGTTGGAGAAGATAATGTTTATTATATATTGAAGAAACGACACATCAAGAATTTACAACAGTTCGCTCAATTAAAACCTGAAGAAAGTAGGCAACTCTTGAAGAACTTGTCTGATTTTGAATACGAGAATGTTATGCGAGTTTTGGGTAGAATGCCCCTAATCGACTTTTCCATTCGTTGCGAAGGTGAGTAAATAAATTTCGCTATCAATTTATTTATATTTTAAGTGTGACATTCTTTTTTTAAACTACTAGTTATCGACGACGAAAACAGCAATGTTGTAACATCTGGCGCTATTGTCACCGTTACTGTCACACTTATACGAAGGGACATGAAGGTGCTTTTCGGCGATTCGACCACACCTGAAAAGGAGAGCATTGAGTAAGTAAATAATTATCTGGTTAGTAGTAGTAGACTGCTATTTACTTTACTTTTACACTAACAGCCAACAGGGCTTTCTTTACAATTCATTTTACCAACTTGTTTTTTATTTGCTATTATAATTTCAATTTATTAGCTAGGCTCTCGTTGTAGCCCGAGCGCTAATTTAGTTAACTCGAAGCTTGACTACTTACTGGTCTCACGAGGGTTCCCCTAAAACTAAATATAATTTAACAAACATTTTGACCATTGCATTTCTTACTCCATCTTGATTTTACATGATCACACTCAGATAACTATTGCACTCCTGTGAACGCGAAGAAAACTCAGAAAACTTCATGATATAGAACTTATTAATTTAATCTAATCTGATCAGTCAACCGAGCCTGAGAGAAATCGATAAATGAATGGGATTTCGCGTTCTTCTAGAATTTTCAGGCTGATTAAATTGAGTTTGTTAGGGTAAGGGGACAGAATCAGAGGGTTTTCCCATCCCAGTCCACTGAGAGCGAATCGCAAAAAACAACGTCGAATTTAATCGATTGTGGAAGCATGAATCTTTTGATAAGACTACCACCATTCCTGGCGGCATATTCGAACGGCGGATTTACAAAGGAAATATAAAGCTGTTCGAAGTATTTTTTGGAGCAACGTTTTAATAACCCAAAGTTTGAGTTTCTTTTGAAGATCGTCTCGTCAGTATATGAGTGTTGAGAATAGTTACCTGAATCCGTTGGATATTGTTGACGAGTGGGCTGTTCAGTTGGCTTTCGTTGTTGTTGATAGTGACACTCTTACCTAAGAAATCAAAATAGGATCAGCCTTTCCTTGGAAAGCTACAGAAGAATGTCCGGCTCTCGAGAATCACCGCCGATTTCAGCAGGGCCTTTGACAAAATCTCCCATAATCTCATCCTTTTTAAGCTGTCCTCCCTAGGTTTCGAACCCCTATTGATCAAGTGGTTATCTTCTTATCTGAAAGATCGATCCTACCGTGTCAAATTCAGATCCTCGCTGTCCAATCCTTCTCTTCCCACGTCAGGGGTTTCGCAAGGCAGCTATCTAGGTCCCTTCCTATTTATTCTTACCATCAATGATGTTGACTCCATTATTAAATACTCATCCATCTCCCTCTATGCGGACGACGCCAAACTCTCCAAGCGGACCTCGACAGCTTCTCAACTTGGTGCCGTAATAACTGCCTTAAACTCAACGTTGTCAAATGTCACTCCATCACCTTCTCCCGCAAACGCCCCCCTGCCCCCCACGCTCTTACTTCCTGCTAAACCAGCAGATATCATATGTACCCTCGATACGTGACCTTGGGATCTTATTTGACAGGGAGCTTAGCTTCATCCCGCATATTGATGATATTATTCTTAAGGCCAACTCTGCCCTTGGGTTTGTGAAACGCTGGTCTAAAAAATTCTCTAATCCTTACGTTTCTCGTTCTCTCTACATAGCCTTCGTCCGCCCCCTTCTTGAATACGCCAGTCAGGTCTGGTCCCCACACTACTCGTCCCATATCCGCAGAATCGAAAGCGTGCAACGTCGTTTTCTGCCTTTTGCCCCTCGCGGACTGAACTGGGCGAATCCTCGGATTCTCCCTCCATACACAAGCTGGCTCCACCTGATCAACTTCAACACATTTGAGGAGCGCAGAACTCATGCCGATATCCTTTTCGTCCATCGTCTCCTTTCAGGCACAATCAACTGCCCAAGTTTGCTCTCCATCATTCCACTTCACACTAACCCCCGTAACATGCGCAACCCTCATCTCTTCTATCAGCCCACCCACCACACTTCTTACGACTCTAATGAACCCATTTCGCGAATGCTGCGGCGGGCACACTCCCACCCTACCTCCTTCGATTTCAACTTTACCTCTACTGCTCTCAAACTGCATCTCCTTTCTTTCCCGTCCTGACCTCGCCCACTCCTCGTCTACACTGTTACATCCTGTACTAAGCGAAGTGAATGAATGAGTGATAATTGATGGATAAACCCAGTTACCAACTCGCCAAACATACCACCCCCCCCCCCCTTTTTTTTTCCTTTTTAATCATAGTTTATATATATAAGAATCATTTTAAGAAAGTTGTTAAGTGTTATCGCTTGTATTAAGCTGAATGTATGAGGGTTCTGCCCTCACTAAACTAAAACTAAACTAAACTAAGACCTTTGTCTCGAACGCGGCTAAGAGCTCAGAGTGCTTTTTATTGAGCACCCAGGTCCCGGATCCATACATGAGTACTGGTAAGACCATGGTCTTGTACAGTAGCAGCTTGGATGTTCTGGATAAATTTTGGGATAGACCATAGTAGACTTTGTGAAAAAAAACCTCAGGACACCAACTCTATTCTATAGACTGTCTTTTCGAAATAGGAATAAAGTAAAAAAGATCAAGAGCACTATACAGCCGTATATACAATCACGATTATTAAAAGATCAATACAAAGTCTTCAGTGGCATGTCAATATTTGTCTAACCTCAAAACGAATGTTTACAGAACTTTGGCCCTATCTGTGCTCATATATCGGTTCGACTTTTGAGAGCTATGAACATGACACATTAAGTTCTCTATCCATATTCATAATAAGAATTGTACGTCGCAAGAGTGAGAAAAGACAATTCCAATGATAAGATCTACACATTCAAGCACTTCTACGCCATTGACGATGCCGTAATTATAATATAGGGTGGGCCAAAAAATTTTGCGAATAGCAACACTTGATTTCTTAAAAACCGTTGGAGGAAGGGGCGCGCGAGTGTGGGGAATTGTTTATTTCGTTATTGTTGGAAATGTTTATACGTTTATTATGCCCCGCCACTCGCGCGCCCTTGCCTCTAACAGTTCTTAAGAAGTCAAGTGTTACCATTTGCAAAAATGTATGTATGGCCCACGCTATACGACGGTGAATCAAATATAAACGGTTGTTTCTTTTTAAACATTCATCGAATAATGTTACACCCTAACTGTCATCATCATCATCATCGGCACTACAACCGGGATCCGGTCTTGGCCTTATTTAACAAATATCTCCACCGGTCCCGATTTCGAGCCGATGTCATTTGTCACTCCCAGGCACTGGGCGTCCTGGTCTATGCCATCCCTCCATCTGTTATGGGTTCTTATAACAATTTATTTTATTTAATAATATATATATATGTATTTAATATTAAAGGGGACTTACTTTGTAATTGAACCGGTGAGTTGGACCGTTGAGCGATCGTTGGTGAAGTTGTCAGTGGCTCGTTGCAGGGGGCGTTGGATTGTTGCTCCCCTGATCACCTCTCAGCCTCCCAAATCTCAGGGCTGTCCGTTTGGCAGGGATTATTCAGTTCAGTTATAAAGTAATCAAATTCGTTATATTGTTCGTAATACGAGACTAATGATTCTGCTGCTTTAGATACTTTGATTGTTCGCCTCTATATCTTTGTTTTAGATACTTTTGTTTTCGCAGTGTTCTTATTCGGAGATTGACGGCGAATTGTCATTTTTTAATTTTTTCCGTTGACGTATTTTTTTATTATTATTATTTTTTTATTAATTTCTCCGCCAAGTAGAATTTGCATAAAGTAGTTTATGCAAATTAGCTACTTGGCGCGTTATTCTCCTTTTACAGGTAAAGAGGGGAATCGAAGGGGGATTAGTGGATTCTGGGGGGACCTGGACTCAATGTCGGTCCGTAACACATCGCAGACAAGGTCTGCCGCGCCGTCTCCTTCCATACATCCCGCCACAAAGGAATTCCCGAACAGGCTCCTCTTCGCTCATTCGAGCTGGCCGTCCCGCCCACCGGAATCTACCGAGCTTGATTTTTCTTACAACATTAGCTTCAAGTATATCGCATAGAGTTGTATGCGGTTGTTACGTCTCCGGAATCGTCCTCCCTCACATACGGGGCCAACAATTCTCCTTAAGACCTTCCTCTCGAACGCGGTTAAGAGTTCAGAGTGCTTTTTATTGAGCACCCAGGTCTCGGAATCATACATGGGTACTGGTAAGACTATGGTCTTGTACAGTAGTAGCTTGAATGTTCTTGATAGACCATAGTAGGCTTTGTTGGATTTGATCAGCCGTTCGCGTATTTCTTCTTCCATATTGTTATCGGCTGATACTATTGACCCAAGGTAGTTAAAGGATTGCACTACTTCAAATTCGTGCCCCCCCTACCCTGATAGTTTGACCAACGCTAGGTCTTCTCTTCGCAGAAGTTGCCACCATGTACTTAGTTTTCCCCTCATTAATGTGTAGTCCCAGTTTTTGTGCCGCCTGCTCGATCTGGGTGAAGGTACAGCCGAATCGGATATACCGATGATGTCGATGTCATCTGCGTAGACAGGTATCTGGCTGGACTTGGTGACAATAGTTCCTCTATTTGTCGGAGGCCATTAAAGATGTTTATTGGTTTGGACAGCAATCCCGCTATTTTTACTTGACTAGTTACGTTGGTCATGGTCAACCTACAAAGTCGTATCAATTTATTTGGATTGCCGAAGTCTCTCATCATCATCATCATCATCGGCACTACAACCGAGAACCGGTCTTGGCCTTATTTAGCAAGTCCTGAGGCTTGTTAAATTTTCCATAATGATTTGTTTTTTCCGGACAAGGTCATTAGTCTTGCGCCAGAGGCTCCCCGACGAGGAATCGAACCCCGGTCTCCCGCGTGACAGGCGGGTATACTAACCACTATACTATCTCGACTAACTCTCTCATGGCATTATATAATTCTACTCTGGCTATGCTGTCATAGGCGGCCTTAAAGTCTATAAATGGAATCTTAAATTCCAGACATTTTTCCATCGCCCGCCTTAGGGTGAATATCTGATCAATCGCTGATTTGCCTGGGATGAAGCCACACTGATATTGACCAATGATGACTTTAGCGTATGGGGTTATCCGGTCTTGTAGGATAGTGGAGAGTATCTTATAGGCGGTACTCAGCAATGTTATACCCCTATAGCTGCTGCACTGTGTGATATCTCCCTTCTTATGTATGGGGCAAATTATTCTACGGCCCAATCTTCCGGTATTTCTTCTTGCTTCCATATGTGTAACACGATCTCGTGAATTGCGCGATGTAACGCTGTCCCTCCTTGTTTGATCCGCTCATCTGGTATACCATCAGCTCCGGGGGCTTTATTTGAGTTGAGTCGTCTTATGGCTTTTAATGTTTCCTCAATGCTTGGTGGCAGTAGCATTTGGTCTTGATTCTGCATTGGTGGAGCCTCCAATTCTTCTGTGAGCTGACCATTTACCAATTCATTGAAGTGCACTTCCCATCGCTCCAGAATGCCTTCAGGATCGATGATCAGATTACCCTCTTTATCCTTGCAGTACGTGCAACGTGGTGTATACCGCGTCGTACTGCGGATTATTTGGTAGAACTTCAGCGCCTGGTGCGGACCTCGCTCTCTACTTTTCTCTATTTCACAGACAAGGTTTTTTCCCAGGCACTTTTCTTTTATCTGTGAAGCTTTTTTCAGATTTTCTGAGCTCTTTGTATTTCTCCTCGCGCACCCGCGCCCTATGAGACTGCTGCATTGCCCGGTATGCAGCTTTCCTACGTTGAGTCGCTAGTTTGCACTCATCGTCAAACCAGTCGCTCCGATCTCTACGACTACTGCCTAAAATGGAGTTAGCAGTACTAATGAGAGTATTCTTAAGGCGTGTCCATTTCTCTTCTACGCCCGGCGTTCTGGCCCCAGGACTTACTCTCCCTCCGCCGAGCTCTTCGAGGTCGAGTTTTAACGCATGACCAAAGGTGTTACTAGTATTCTCATTGAGTAAGGCAGCCGTGTTGATTCGAACCTAATCCGCGAGTGCAATACGTCTCCGTAAGGCAATCCGCGCTCGGAAAACTGTACCAACAAGATATGATCCGAGTCGACGTTGGCACCTCGGCACGTTCGTACCGTCATCAGGCTCGAGGAGTGGCGGCATCTATCAACACGTGGTCAATTTGGTCGAGGGGCTCCATCAGGTGATAGCCAGGTGGCTTTGTGGATGTCTTTACCCGGAAACCTGGTACTCGCAACGACCAGGTTTTTTATGCTGCCTGTTCGATGAGTCGTAGTCCATTGTCATTAGTGTTCTCATGCAAACTACGGTACCCCGCGTAGTGCCTGAAAACCACCTCCCGACCTATTTTGCCATTCAAATCACCAAGAACGATTTTCACATCGTATCTTGGGCAGGCATTGAGGGCCCGTTCGACGTTCTCGTAGTATTCTTCCTTTTCGTCGTCAGGGGACTCCTCTGTAGGTCCGTGAACGTTTATGAGGCGTATGTTCTTAAAGTTGTTTCGCACGCGAAGAGTGCATAGCCTTTCGTTTATTGCATTAAAGCCGATGGTGGCAAGCTCCAGTTTTTCGCTGACTAGAAAGCCTACCCCGAGTACAAGGTGTTTTGTATGACAGCTGTAATAAATGTCATATTCGTTTCTTTGTATAACACCACTCCCCGTCCATCTTATTTCTTGTAATGCTGTTATGTCAGCCTTATATTCGCACAGGGCATCGGCTAGCTGCTGTGCAGCTCGAGCTCTGTATAGTGAGCGGACGTTCCATGAGAAAATTCTTAAACCGTTTAACCCTTTTTCGTTTCCGTGGTCGTCGTGTATCCGGTCCATATCCGAGGCTTTTTAAATTTTCCATAGTAATTTGTTTTTCCGGGCAAGGTTATTAGCCATGCGCCAACCTTTCTCAGGATGTCGCTGCAATCATTGGTTCACTACTTGATAGGTGCCAAAGTAGCTATCCAGGGGTGTCACGTGGAGACTGCATGTCAACTTCGATAGAACAGGGACAAGGATCATCCTGGCCTTCGCCGGGTTGAAAGCAATCAGAGACTTTGCCCTGTGTGTTCGCTCCCATCCCCCCTTATTATTATTACATTTATAAATTAAAATGTCACAGTTATATTACAAAACTCTGCGTAAATTCTATCACATCGAAGGCGCGTGGCTGACCTCTGTCTGTTTTACAGATATTATCGCGGAATTCGATTTATATGCGCTCCATGAGACAATCCGACGGATCGCACCATTTTGCCGTTTATCACTCGACGGCGCGAACATCTCTGTATCAGAACTTGTCCCGTTACAGAGTGGGGAAGCTGTGGAATTCCCTCCCTACGAAAGTGTTTCCCGAACGTTACAACCGTGGCATCTTGGGCGCCGTCTCTTGGGTGGCATCTCGGGCGCCGTCTCGGCGTTATAGGTTCGCCTCTCCCGAGAGAAGTGTAATAAGAAAAAAACAAGAAAAAAAAACATGAAGGTGGCGCTAAATATTCGGATGATCTGTTTATTTGCCACTACAGCTGGCACGGCACAGGAAAATTGATCATATTATCATCATCGGCACTACAACCGGGATCCGGTCTTGGCCTTATTTAACAAGTCTGAGGCTTGTAAAATTTCCCATAATAATTTGTTTTTCCGGGCAAGGTTATTAGCATTGCGCCAAATTGATCATAGCGACTCCGTAAATCGGGTCCAGGGGCCAGCCACACGTAGAAACTACATCGAGGACTTTTGTGGAATCAGCCACTGTGTTGATCGTATTTTGGTAGTGCTGTGTTTATGCTTGGAATCTTACGATTCCTGGAGTGACACTCGGAGGATGGATGAACTGTAGCAACTGGTTACAGGTGGCCTTGGGCCACGAAAACATGCAACAACTTGATGAGAGTCGCTGCCGTTTGACAGTATGGTAGACCAGATCAAGCTGATGTCGTCATATTGGAGCATGATTGTTGAAGTTTAACACGTGATATGGCGCGCGCCTTGTTCGCTATCTTACGAATTTTAGCTATTATGATGAGGAGATGGGGGTGCTCTCAGGCGGGCTCTGATGAGAGGGAGGATCTGGTAAGGGAAGAGATTTTAGGGTTAGAGTTAGGAGAGTTGGAGCTGATGAAGTTGGGATATTTTGCTCTTGTTTTGAGATCGAAAAGAGTTAGACGTGGAGGCATTGGCCATGGATCCAAGGATTTTGCTTGGGATTGCACGATAAGTGGGATTAGGCTTAAAGGAAACTGATTTACGGGGGGGTTAATCCGTTTCTACGCTTGGATTGGTTAGGAGATTTTGACGGCTGAGTAAGGACGGGCAAGCTAGGTGAGTTGGATGAGCGCAAAGGAGAGAATCGTCTTGATGAGGGATCTCTGGGGAATATGGGGGGATTCTGGTTAGGGTTGGAATGGTTTTTAGTGGAGTTATGCTTGTAGTAGGATGTCTTATCGTCACTGATGCGGTCTTCGATAACGGCATGTTTGACCATTTTTAGTGCGGCTCCGTCTTGGCTGATGAAGAGCCATTCATAGGGAGATGGGATCTGGAAACGGAATGCGTTGGTTTGCGGGATCTTTTTGACGTTCTTGATGCGAATGGCGAAATTGTCGAAGAAGAAGCTAGATACCCACGAAGTATCAGCGGTTTTGAGGATCCCTGTAATAATAATGGCGGACATGTTATTTTTGCTTAATGTACTGAGCCTTTCGTTCCATTCGTCAAGTGTCCGCGTTGACCCGAACCGATATAATACTGGGGTGTGCGTGGACAGGGGCTTATTTGCAGTGATCTCTGGTCGCTATTGTGGTTCGTTCCACGACTGGGAGAGGAAGTGTTGGGTGTCACCTCGTTGGTATTAGAGCAACGCACTGCTTCGATTTTGGCCAGTAAGGAGACGTTGTTAAGAGCAGGGCTGACCTTATCTGCAACTACGGTTGTATGGTTTGATATAGCCCTAATGTCGTCAGTTTGGTCGCTGATGAGAACCCTCATCAGAGCAAGATCGTTCCCCATATCCATCATTCTGTCACCAAGCTCGGAGAGTAATGGGTCGACTTGACAGGTGCGGGATGGAGGCTTAGGGGATGAGCTTTGGAGAAAGCTGTTTTGACGTAATTCATACATTCGATTATGTCTCTGGAATGGTCGCCGGCCTTGAGTCGCGTATATAGATCTGCTCTAAGATCACCAAACAAGTTGTTAATGCGATCGTCTACGTAGGCTTTTAAAGACTCGCAGTTAGATCTAATTTGATCTTCGACGCGTTTGGAGAGGGTTTTAACCAATATGGCACTGAGTTCCTAGGCTGTGTTTACCTCCTCAGTAGATACCTCATCTAGTCTTTGCAACTCCCGTAACCACTTCTTGTGGTGGAGCTTAAAGTCTGCAGAAGTCTGGGTGAGACTTTCGTTAAGGCATTTTATAGCGACGAGGATGTGCGATAGGGTGATGTTATTACATTCGTCACAATACAAAGTAAAGCTACGGGAGTATTTATTGATATACGAGGCAGCTCTTTTCCCAAGACCAGTGTACTGAGGGTAAAAGGATTTACCACATAATCTACCGCGACGGAATAGATTTTCATCGCTCTCGGTGGCAATGCACTTCGGTTTGCCGCAGTCCTCCATCGAAGAGTAAACGTCAACTATAGGGGAGTATTGATGATTGAGCGATGTATTGTCTTATAACATATTACATTAAGTAGTAAGCCCCAGAAATTAGCTCATTGCATGAAATCATTGCCGGTTTATATTAACACACACACTGTGTAATGTCTCATTGGGATAATTTTTTGTAGTCGCATTTATGAATCAGAATAAAACTGAGGCAAATTCCAAGGAGTGGTCTCTCGAAAACTTTTCCCATTAGGTTTGAACCTACATGGAATCACATTATGCACCCACAAAAACGCACTTGACTGATGAAGGAAGATGGCTGTAGTGTCCTTTTTTCCATTTCATTGGTAAAACAGTTTTTATATTGCTATTAAAGTTTATATTGCTATTTAAGTTTTTATATTGCTATAAAAGTTTATTATGTTTCCTTTCCTTTGTCCACTGAAAACATTATCATTGCAATTTTCTTATCTGAATTTAGAGAAAACGAAGGTGTAGACGACATGGTGGAAGAAGTCCCCAATAACGTAGTACTTCACCCTAAAAAACAAACCTGGTCGAAACAGAACAAACGTGGCGGTAAAGGAAATCGTGGCAAAAAGGGCGGCACCAACAAGGCAAAACCACCAAACAAACCAGTTGCAGCAGCAGCAGCAGCAGCAGCATCAACCAACGATGTTAAACATACAAAATCGGCCGCGGCAGAACAACATCAAGATCACTCGAAACAAAACTCTGGAGACGAATCTAATGATTCTGATATCGAAGATAAAGAATCTGCCGGATCGGTGAGCGATGACGAAGAAAAGAAAAATTCATCAGTGGACGATGACGATGACGAAGAGTGGAATCGTTTACAACAAAAGTTAAATAAACGTGAAAAATTAGAAGGCAAATCACGTGTATCGCACGCAGTGCATTGCCCATTGTTCCCGGAAGAGAAACAAGAATATTGGTGGACGTACATTTGCGATCGGAGGTCGCGTACCTTATTAACGGCACCATATCATGTGACGAGCTTAAAAGATAGGGAAGAAATTCAATTAAAATTCACCGCACCACGATGGGCTGGAATATATACCTTTACAGTTTGTTTGCGATCAGGTGGGTAAATTCATTTTATCTCTACTAAGTATCATTTTTATGTGTGTTCCATACTTTCGTCAGATTCCTATCTTGGCATGGATCAACAGCAAGAACTCAAATTGGATGTGAAAGCAGCACCCGCACCTGCGGAAGACCATCCCCAATGGGAAATCAGTGATTCCGAATCAGAGCACAAGGATGAACACGAACATGAAAGTGAATTCACGACTGACACATCAGATAATGAAGAATAGTTTATAAATTCTTCCATTTCAATACATCATAATATATATTATATATCTATTATTTCTACCAGATTTGAAATTTATGTATACAAATACTTAGATCTTTCGATGTAATTCATTTGATAATTTTTTTTTGTTCAAATTGAAGGGAAAACATATTTTTTAACGTGTACGCCATTCCGAAACACATTTCACAAAATCAGTTCTGTATTGATTTTGAATATAAAAATGATACTAAACGGCGATTTTTTAAGGGTAAAACAAAATATATTAAATAGTTCGTTGTAAAGGAGATGTTTACAAACAAATAATTTAATAATAAATGTTGGAAGTGAACGTGGAGGAGATTTTCTTTGTTTTTGGCAGTAAGTTACTTTACTAAGATGATGAGTAATCCGATTAGATGAGTGGTTAAATTCTATCACGGTAAATAGTCAACAACTACTACTATGAAAGGGGAAGAACGTTTTTTTTTAATATTTACATTTTAATATAACCTGTTGGAGTAAGAGTCTTACTTTTTTTTTCTTTATATATTATTATTATTATTTATTGGCCTGTAGGAACCCGGAAGTTCATGACCTCACCGACTCGACTCCGCTATCGTTCCCTGTCCTGCGCACTCTCCTTCCGCGCTTGACCATTCGATCCGACCTCGTCAAGGTCAAACCTAACATTGTCCTCTCATCTCCGTCGCGGGCGTCCGGTCGGTCTCTTTCCCGTTGGTCTACCGTCAAGAATTCTATGCACGGTCCTATCGTTGCCCATTCGCACCACGTGTCCGGCCAATCTTAATCTTCGCGACTTAATTACTCTCACTATTGTAGGTTTGCGATTCTTCTTCCAATTCGTGGTTGTGGAGTTTCCTCCATTGTCCTGCCTCCTCGTCATATTTACTTCCAAAGATACCCCTTAAAACTTTATTCTCGAATAATCGGAATTTGTTTTCTTCCCGTTTTGTGAGAGCCCATGTTTCGCATGCGTATAGAGCAATCGGCATGATTATGGTTCTATAGACACGGATAGCAGTTTGGATTTCAGCAGTTTACTGACTGCGTGCCAACTAGCGTTGCCGGAATGCAGTCTTTTGTTAATTTCCTTCGACATTTCGTTACTGGCCGTCAGTATCGTTCCCAGATATTTAAATTCTTTAACTTTATCAAATATCCTACCTCTGACGTTTATATGTGTTCCCTGGGGTCCACCTGCTCCCGCCGTAATCATGTATTTTCTTTTGTCTTCATTTACTTCTATGGCCACCTCTTCTGTCGGTTGCATGATGATTTCACAGTTTTTACTAACAGTTTTTAGATTATCGCCCAGAACGGTGATGTCATCCGCATATGCGAGCACTTGTGTGACCCCGGTCAGGGATGATCGGGCCATGTTGTCGTCTTGTACCTTTCTGATGACATACTCGAGCACAAGGTTAAAAAGACACGGTGAGAGGCCACCCCCTGTTTTAGTCCGTCCCGGATTTCAAATGGTTCTGAGAGGTGGTTTTCTATTCTAACTGGTCCTTTGTTTTCGTTCACGGAGATTTGAATGAGGGCGGCATATTTTTTCGGGATTCCCAGCTCAACTACAATATGGTAGGGTGTTTGCCTTGCGACTGAGTCGTAGGCTTTTTTGAAGTCAACGAACAGTTGGTGAACCGTCTCTCCGTATTCCCACTTCTCTTCCGGCAGTTGTCTTATTGTGAACATTTGGTCGATTGTTGATCGGTCCCTATGGAATCCACATTGGTAGTCTTCCAGTATCTCTTCTGCGTACGGTGCGATTCTCGCCAGAATGGCATTTGTTAATATTTTGTATGCGGTTGGGAGCAATGATATTCCTCTGTAGTTTTCGCAGTCAGATCTGTCACCTTTTTTGAAAATGGGAACGACTATTGAGATTTTCCCTTCTTCCGGAGTGACTTTCTTATCCCATATTATTTGGATGAGCTGGTGGATCTTTCGAGCGGTTGCCTCTCCTCCATGCTTCACAAGCTCTGCCGGTATGCAGTCTACTCCGGGAGCTCTGTTGTTTTTCAATCGATTTATTGCGTCTACAACTTCGTTAAAAGAGGGCTCTGGGACCTGAGGCTCGGCTGTATGTACGCTTGGTGCGTTTATTTGTGGTTGAAGGGTGCGAACATTGAGCAGGTTTTCAAAGTACTGCTTCCATCTTGTCATGATATTGTTTGTTTCTGTGACCAGACAGCCGTTTGTGTCTCGAATTATTTTGACTCTCCCTCGGTAGCCAGTTATAATTGAGTTTATGCCGGTATACATACCTCTGATGTTCTTTGCTCTAGGATTTTTTCGATCCGAGTCTTCTCCCATTCGCGTTTTTTGCGTTTGAAGAGTCTCATTGTCTCTCTCCGAATCGTCGCGTTTCTTTCTGCGTTGACTTCATTATATCTTTCTAAGTGGATCACTCTGAGGCGTTTACGTTGTTCGATCTTCGCCCTGCACTCATCGTCAAACCAAGGTTTGGACTTAATTGTTTTCTTAAATCCTAATACCATTTGGGCTGTTTGTTTGATTGTGTCTCTGATCGATATCCATTTAGTGTCCACACTATTAGCTTCCTCTTCCTCACTGCTCCCATTCTCTAGAGTGCTAAATCTATTCGTTAGTTCGTCTTGATATTCAGCCCTTTTGCGCAAGTCTTTCAGTTTATTAGTGTCGAACTTTTTGCTCGTCTTCCGTGACTGCCCATGTGGGATTGCTGCGAGGCGACTCCTGATTTTGCCCATCACTAGAAGATGATCGGAGTCGCAATCTGCTCCTCTATACTTACGTCAAGGATATTCGAGTGATGTCTTTTGTCTATGAGGAAGTGGTCTATTTGGTTATGCGTTACGCCGTCGGGTGATATCCATGCAGTATTGTGGATTTGCTTGTGCTTGAACAGCGTGCTTTTCACTAACGTGATAATTCGAATTCCGTTATCATTTGAAACGTCGTGTAGACTTTCTTTATCTATAGTTGGTTGGAAGATATCGTCCTTTCCAATTTTCGCATTGAGGTCCCCGAGGAGGATTTTAACATCGAATGATGAGATCCCATAAAATACTTCTTCTAGGGTCTCGTAGAACGTGTCCTTCGTTTCTTCGTCCGAAGATTCTATTGGGACGTGTACGTTTATAACTACATAATTGTACCATGGACCCTGTATTTTTAGCACAGACATTCGGTCATTAATAAATTTCACATCTTTTACATGGGGCGTAATCTTCTTGCTTATGATGAAGTCGGTCCCGAGGTTATGTGTATCGATACCTCCACACGCCAGTGTAAACCTGTTGGTTTCGATTACTTTGTGTGGGAGTCAGACTTGCCTAAGCCCGACGATGCCCATTTTATATTGTTTCGCGTTTTCTACGACCGTCTGTATCGCGCCTGGTTTATATAATGTTCGAACATTCCATACGCCGACGCGTATATCCCGCTTTTTCCGTTTTGCCCTATGTCTTCTATTTGCCGAGTCGATATTTTCTTGATGATTTGTTCCTTTGTGGTAGTGTCGGCTCATCACACCTACACCTACCGGGTTTTTCGTGGGATTGTTTTGTGTATATTGATTATTCATTTTTGTTCCCACGAGTCTTGGGGTTTCAAATAGTCCGCCATATCAGAGCCCCTATTTGATATGGTAAGGTCTGCTTCTTGCTCTGATTCGACTCGGTGTCAGAGAGGCACCGTTATAATACAGCCGATATACCGCTGGCTGTAAACCATCCAATGGGCACGGTGACGCGTAACGCCGTGAATTAGGGGTGGAAGATCTTTGTGTGTTACTCGTCGTTAGCCTGTCTGACATTGGTGGCCCTACTGGAACCGTATGCTTCCGTCAGCATAGCCTGAGTGATTCATTGTAGTTTAAGCCCCCGCATCACGTCTTGGTTTCTAGTAAGCGGGAGTTTTAAGTCAAGTATGGAAAAGAAAATATATATTTTAGTGAACATTTATTAATACATATTCAGAGTAATAGGATTACAATATGATTTGTAATTTATATTTTTTTAGAGTATGGTACTTTACGAAGCACTCTCCAATATGTATCCCTGGTTTGCGGGTGCAAGTATCACAATAAAATCATGTTTCTCGTATTATTCTCGCCATATATTCTTTGGATACACGATATTTTTGACACATCCCAACTACTAAAAAGTGTTACAATCCTCTTGTCCTTCCATGAAAGAAGCAAAGTATTATTTTTTCTGCTGGCTACTATGGTTGCTTTTGAAAATTTAGGTTTTTTTATTATAGGCGGTATACCTTTTATATTTATTGATAATGTGGCAGCACTCCATTTTCAATAATTC
Organism: Microdon myrmicae; assembly: GCA_963931805.1. Taxonomy (NCBI): domain Eukaryota; kingdom Metazoa; phylum Arthropoda; class Insecta; order Diptera; family Syrphidae; genus Microdon; species Microdon myrmicae. The sequence continues at coordinate 118,751,462 of OZ007498.1, read as the reverse complement.
ATATGGTATCCTTTTGCAGAGCCAACGTTATCAAGAAGTTTCTTAAATAAATGCAAAGGAATTCGAGAGTTACGGGGAAATCTGATCTAGTAAGATTGCAAAAAATAAATTATTATGGAAAATTTCACAAGCCTCGAGATTTGCTAAATAAGGCCAAGACCGGGTCCCGGTTGTAGTGCCGATGATGATGATGATGTTTGCGTCCCTCAGGCATCGATATTTTCGATTGATTTATAATCTTTGGAGAGTTTTTGTTGTCTGAGTGGCATAATGTTCGTCATGGAAAGGATATGACATGGATTTCGGCACGGATCTAGTGGGGCACCTACTCCAAGGGCATAACACATGTAGTGGCTGCTTTCGCTTATCTATTGCTGGTCCCGACTTGCATCCTTTCCCGAGGCGGTATTGGTTTTCTGTGTAGGGCCATTTCAATGGAGCGGGAATTTCGCAATGATTTGTGTAACATTCGCGGCCTGAGATGCAATTTCTCCTCTGTGTCTGCTCAGGTTTCTAACCAGAAACCAACTACCCTTGGACTCAGTGAAACCCAGGTAATTACTAATACAGATATTTCCGTTTTTAACCTACCTGGATATAACTTAGTGCCACTGTTCTTTCCATATCGTGGTATAGCCACATACACACGAAATGATATTGCTTATCAGCTTCTGCTACAATATGGGCTCTGTTCCAACCCAGAATTTAATTTCTCTTGGCTAAAACTTCACGTTCGTAAGCATATTGTACATTACTGCTTTCTTTAGAGAAGCCCGAACTCGGATAGAAACGCATCCTTTAACGAATTTAATGCTCTGTCTGATTCTATCGATAGGGTCTTGACCTTATATCCGCACACTGAAATTGTTATTGCGGGTGATTTCAATGTGCATAACTCTCAGTGGCTTCGTCACTCCGGACACACAACACCTGAAGGTCAATATGTCCAGCTATTTGCTGATTCAAATAGTTGAGTTACTTGTCAATGAGCTAACACGGGTACCGGACATATATGGTCATTTCGCCAACACACTGGACGTGTTTCTCACCTCTCACCCAAACAAATGATGTCTGAAGATCTGCTATAGAGAGATTATACTGATGTTCCTCGGGTGCATAAACCGAGATCGCATACAGGCCCCTTCCTTGCTGAAGTGGTATGCGTACGATGCATGCTTTAAGAACCTGCGCACTTCTCCATTACATATGACTTTGTTTTGGAGTTCTTTTCTAATAAAGATGACGACACCTCCCCCTTGTGAGGAATTGGGTCAGTCTCTTCATATAATATCAAAGTTTTTGTGCCAAAGTTTATGCCTCTGGTTTAACTTAGTTTCCCCAGCTAGAAGCACATCAGGGTTTTCGTCTTGCAACAGGTTAAAAAGAGTGGTTCTGTCGGTCCTTATGAGTGAATTTACATTCACGACAAGTGCTTTAATTGATCTTTTGGTTGGGGGGTTTATTTCGATTTTTAATATATTACATACACTACTGCTTTCTTTACAGAAGCCCAAACTTGGGTTGAAACGCATCCCTTAACGAATTTGATGCTCTATCTGATCCTATCGATAAGATCTTGACCCTATATCCCCACACTGAAATCGTTATTACGGCTGATTTCAATGTGCATAACTTTAAGTGGCTTCGCCACCCCGGACACAACACCTGACGGTCAGTATGTTAAGCTCTTTGCTGAGTCAAACAATTTAACCCAACTCGTGAATGAGCCAACACGGGTACCAGATATAGATGGCCATTCCGCCAACATACTGGATCTGTTTCTCACCTCCCACCCGAACAAATACACAATTGAAGTTTCTTCGCCCTTTGGCACTTCAGACCACTGTGTCGTGTCAGCTAAATTTCCTCTAACCAACAGTAACGTTAATGAGAAAACTCCCAAAAGAACAGTATGGTTCTACGAGAAAGCCAACTGGGAAGGTCTGAACGACTTTTTTGTGAGGTTAAATTGGTCGTTATTTTTCTTCAATAACGATGTTAACTCTATAGCGAACACATTGTCAGACACGACTCTACTTGGCATGCGAACCTTTATTCCACACAGAGTGAAGAGTATTAAGCCGAAGAGAAATATTTGGTTTGAGTCCGGGTGCAGAGAAACGTTTAATGCTAAAGAGTTAAGCTTCCGGTTGTGTAAATCAAACAATACTGAAGAAAACCGAAAAAGATTTAAGAGAGCTAGAAATGACCGCAATGCGCATATTCAACGCGCCAAGTTCTTGCATGACCAGAGAGTGAGACAAAAAATACTATACTCTTCCACAGGTAGTAGAAGCTTCTGGCCATCCGTGAAAAACATTCAAAACTCAGTCTCTTCATCCATTCCATCACTTATATTCGATGACAAACCAGTCACCACTGCAATAGAGAAGGGGAATCTACTTTGAAGCCAACTCAACGCTGCCTGATACCGCATCAGTTCCCCCTCAACTTGAGCATTAGCAGCACACCATGAGCCAGATTTACTTCCGAACGCGTACTGTTGCCCGCGCACTCAAAGAGCTAACCTTATCCCTAGTATCAGTAGTCTTGAACTATTCCCTCCTTCCTTCAACGTTTTTCGCGATGACGAGGCTCATCGAGAAGGTCCCTACTCCCCATGCCGTGGAGTGCTGCTCGCCACTCATAACAGACTTACTTCATCTCTAATTGCCATCTCTTCTTCTCCGGATCTCGACTACGTCGCTATTAAAATTGACAAGCGCCCTAAGTCTCTATTTATTATCTGTTTTTATATTCCTCCCTCTCGACCCACCGCGTCATACGAACTCGCAATAGAAGCGGTAGATAACCTTACAGTGTTAAGCACCGCAATAGACGATATCGTCGTTCTTGGCGACTTTAACCTGCCCCACCTACAATGGACATCAGCTGACGAACTAGCCTTCTACGTCTCTAACCCCACTAGTTCTAATGAACGTATTTTTATTAACGGGCTCTTCGACTCAGGCCTCCATCAAATTAGCAATGTCCCAAATCATATGGCGAGACAGCTGGACCTCGTGTTCACAACCGACCCTCTCATGTCCTCAGTTGCCCCTAGCCCACACGCCCTCTCTACCATTGACAATTATCACCCCCCACTGCTCTTATCCTTATATCTCGGCCATGAAACCCAGCCCCCTCTACCTCCTGACTGCTTTTCTTACAATTTCCATAAGACTAATTTCCGCCTCCTAAATGAACATCTTAGCAAAACAGCGTTTCGCTTTGATCATTTGGGTGTAGAAGAAGCCACGGCCACTCTCTATAAGGAGATTTACTATGCCGTCGCCTTACATGTCCCCTATTCTCGCCGCAGGTCATCGGTTTCTTCGCCGCCATGGTACAACCGCAATCTCCGCAATCTTCGGAACAAAAGGAATAACTTATGGAACATTTTCCTCAAAACGCGATCCATTGAAAACTACTCCAACTATCTCGGGGTCTTTTATAAATTTTCCGAACTCTACAACTCCCTCTATTCCAAATACCTTATTAAAACACAATCCAAATTGATTAGCGATCCCAAATCCTTTTTCCACTTTATAAATTATAAACGTAAATCTGACGCCTATCCTAACTCCCTCTCTTATGGCACGACTACGTCAAACGACAACCTAACTATTGCCAACCTGTTCGCGTCGTTTTTCAATAAATCCTTCACGGACATCTCCTTCGAACGCAATCCGTCGTATTTCAATGACTTGCCCGAATTCTCCCTTGGTCCTTTCTCTCCTCAACTTATTCAGCGTTACGTAGTTGAGGAGAAACTAAACTTACTCAAAGACGAGTACAGCCCCGGACCTGATGGACTTCCGTCTGTATTCTTAAAGAACTGTTCCACTTCTCTTTCTCTCCCGATATCAAAGATTTTCAACCTATCACTATCTCAAGGGAATTTCCCTAGTATATGGAAATCCTCCTATGTCACCCCCATACATAAAAGGGACCTAAAAATGATATCAGCAACTACCGACCCATCGCCAAACTATCTCATATCCCCAAACTGTTCGAAGGGCTTCTTTACAATGCGTTATCTTTTAGTTGTAAATCCATCATCTCACCCAACCAGCACGGTTTCCTTTCGGGTAGGTCGACCAGAACCAATATGATCGAGTTCTCATCCCATGCTCTCCGTGCCTTAGAGAATGGCAACGAAGTTGATGTTATCACCACCGATTTCAGCAAGGCATTTGACAAAATCTCCCATAATCTCATCCTTTTCAAGCTGTCCTCCCTAGGCTTCGAACCCCTATTGATCAAATGGTTATCTTCTTATCTGAAAGACCGATCCTACCGTGTCAAATTCAGATCCTCCCTTTCCGATCCTTTTTTTCCCACCTCTGGGGTTCCGCAAGGAAGTCATCTAGGCCCCCTCCTTTTTATCCTAACCATCAATGATGTCGACTCTGTTATTAAACACTCATCCATATCCCTCTATGCGGACGACGCCAAACTCTACAAAACAATCATCTCTCCCCTCGACTCCTCACTCCTCCAACAGGACGTCGACAGCTTCTCAACCTGGTGCCGTAATAACTGCCTTGATCTCAATCTTGCCAAATGTCACTCCATTACATTCTCCCACAAACGTCCACCCCCACCTCCTCGCCCCTACTTCCTGCTTAACCAGCAGATCTCCTATGTACCCTCAATACGTGACCTCGGAATCTTATTTGACAGGGAGCTCAGCTTCATCCCACATATCGACGATATCATTCTTAAGGCCAACTCCGCCCTAGGGTTTGTGAAACGCTGGTCTAAGGAATTCTCTAATCCTTGCGTTTCCCGTTCCCTCTACATTGCCTTCGTCCGCCCCCTTCTTGAATACGCCAGTCAGGTCTGGTCTCCACATTGCTCGTCCCATATCCGCAGAATCGAGAGCGTGCAACGTCGGTTTCTGCGTTTTTCCCCCAGTGGACTGAACTGGGAGAATCCTCGGATTCTTCCCCCATACACAAGCCGGCTCCATTTGATCAACCTCAGTACACTTGAGGAACGCAGAACTCTTGCCGATATCCTCTTCATCCACCGTCTCCTCTCCGGCACAATCAACTGCCCTAGCTTGCTTTCCGCCATCGCACTCAACACCAACCCCCGTAACCTACGAAACCCTCGTCTCTTCTATCTGCCCTCCCACCACACTTCCTACGGCTGTAATGAACCAATTTCACGTATGCTTAAGCAGGCAAACTCTTACCCCACCTCCTTCGATTTCTACCTCACTTCTATTGCTCTCAAACGTCGTCTTCTGTCTTTCCCCTCGTGACCTTGCCCCACCCACTATCTACACTTTTACTACCCGTATACATTCCTATCACCCCGGCCCTTTATCCTACTACCCGGTCTTCGCCACCCCATCACGTGCACAGCCACCTTCCCACCTTTTTATCTTTTTACTTATTCGAAAGTAATTTTTGTAATCCTATTTCTTAAGTTAGTTCGTAAGTTTTTTTTTTACTTTTAATTTCTTTTTTTTTTTTTTTTTTCTCAAACGCTTGTACTAAGTGTAATAAGCGAGGGTTCTGCTCTCACTAAACTAAACTAAACTAAACGCAAACAAATCCGCTGGTCCGGATGGTATTCCCCCAATCCTCTTGAAGATATGTTCCTCTTCACTCTCTAAACCACTGCGGAAACTCTTCCATTTGTCTTATTCTACTGGCCATTTCCCAAATAGAGGGAAGTCAGCGAACATTCAGCCAATACCCAAAAAGGGTGACAAATCATCCCTTTCTTCTTATCGATCCATATCGCTAACTTCTATTCTCTCCAAGGTGATGGAATTGTGGGGATTGTTTAACCCCCTTCCAAAGAATCTCCCATTGCCATAAATTACCTGTCCCCCACTTACCTACAAGTGAGCTTCTCCTTACAGCTGAAAATATAGTTCATGGCAAGATTACCATCTTGCCATGACGTCAAACTTTCACCAGCATTATAAACCCCAAAAGCTAATTCAGCTACCTCATCAGGTAACCAGCTTTGAATCATGCACAGGCCAATGCTCAATACCAAGAAACATTTCCTCTTGCATGTGCATGCCATGTTTATTCACATCACCGCTGAACCATCGGTCGATTGTATAATCAACAACCTACAGCGTAACCATTGCTCGCCGCCTATAGGAATTTCTAGTGTTGTGTTAACACAAACAACACACCGACCGATGCAACGTTGGCAATCTGCGTGCAAGCTAATTGATGCTGTACACAATGGCCAACGAATAAACAACGCATTCTTCCTATCCTGAGGTTCGCAACACTTGCGACAATTCCCTTTCATCGGTTATCAACCGATCATGGAATTTGGGCATGGAAATGATCATTGTTTAGACAATTTTACCCATGTGCCATTATATTAGCTTAAACAATAGCTACCCTGGCCACTGCTATCGTAAACATAGCCCAAACGCTCGGTTGACCTATCGGCACCGAAGAAAGTATAGCCAACAACGGCATGTTCGTGAACGCCTAAGTAAACACGATAATGTTCCTATGTAGCATCGGCTAAACCATGAACAAGTGCAGGATCGTTCGTTATCGGGTTTTCAGAAAAAGGGGCATCGTTCATTGACCCGTACGGGCATATGAAAAATCCATCTTTATGGCGGCTGGTGGAAGTTGATCACAACGATCACGAGGATTCAAAATCTATCTATCGTCCTCAACGGACATCAATTCAACTACGGGCCGTATTTAAATATTGCCGAAGAATCAAACATTTGCAAAAAATTTAAATATTACGAGTGTGTGTTTCTGTCGTTAACGTGCGCCGATTTATTTGGTTTGTGGTGGTTCCGCCAAACCCCACGGTCCACTTACCTGAAAAAATCCCCATAACTACTACTCAACTTCCTTAAGTTCGCTAATGCAACAGCATTAGTACCTGTAAATGCTTCACGCGTTATATAGATCAAATCTATAATCTTAAAATCCCTGTAAAGAAAACTTACCTTTTCATGCATCTCTTCGCATACAATTTTCCGTAAGATTTCTTTCTTTGCCTATCTGGTATTCTAAACCAATTCGGTACCAGACAAATTCCTGTAAACAAAATGATTCGGATTACATTCAATGTAACCGTCATGACAGGGACCATAAATATTGCGCCGTCTATTTTCCCAGCCGCGTCATGTGTACAACAAATACCTTTTCATACACATTGGTTGGCGACCTTTTTCTCCCAACAATACCTCGTGTGTTTTATTCAAAGTGCTGGATGCGGCGAACAGTTTCTCTTCCTTTTAGTGAAGTGACAATACGGGTTTGGCGGAACCTTGTCGAACAGCGGAGTGTTAGTGGGACGAGGTAGAACTCGCACCCATGCTGTACCCCCACAGGTTCATCAAGTGTCCTTTATTTATTAACTCTATGGATGACCACTACAAGTGAGAACTATGTGTACAAGGCTTTCTGCCTTTCCGTAAACTGCAACCTTGTGTTTTTTAAAACATGAACAGTATAGCGAACTTAAGTGGCCCGTGTAATATTTGTCGCACTAAGAGCTACCAGTATACATATGATGCAGATTTATTTTTTTTTACACTGCGACGAAGTGTAGAGCATCGGATAACATTTGTGTTTTTTTTTATTGAATAAAGACTCAAACATCAATTCCTGAGTTTCATTTTTTTTGTCTTCGGTTGTGCACAGTTTTTGTGAACCTTAGTGTGGAGATCAGCGTGCATCGGGGCAGTTTTTGTGGAGAATTCAACGGTGGTATTTTACTGAACCTGCGTCCTTGTAGACGTACTAGTAAAAGACCCACAGAATCACATCAACCGTCAACTTTCGAAATATCTAGAATCAAATGACTTCCTCAATGGCCACCAATATGGTTTTCGTAGCAACAGGTCCACAGGAGAGTCGATGGGGTACCTTAAAGAAAAGTGTAGCCATTTCATTCACTACCTCGGCGAAAGCAAGGTATACGCACTGGATATTTCAAAAGCCTTCGACAGAGTTTGGCATCCAGCCCTTTTGTCCAAATTGCATTCCTATGGAGTAGACAATTCCCTGATCCAATGGATAAGAGACTATCTTTCTGGCCGTTCAATCCAAGCGGTTCTTGATGGTGTCAAATCTGTCTCCCATCAAATTAATGCAGGTGTTCCCCAGGGTTCGATACTCTCACCCACTCTCTTCCTTATCTTTATAAATGATCTCTTGTCAATTACTCACAACCCAATTCACTCGTTTGCTGATCATAGCACGTTGAGTTTCTCATACTCATACGAACACTTCCGTCCGAACTCTTCGAACGTCACTGCCAACCAGCAACTTATGCTTGATAGATTGAATTCAGACCTCAACAAGATATATCTGTGCGGATTACATAACCGAGTAGAATTCAATGGCTTAAAAACTCAGTGCTGTCTCTTGTCGTCAAAGATGAACCCCAAAGTAAATACACTGTGGATGAATGGCAGTTGCATCGACCAAGCCAAGGAACTATCAATCCTCGGCGCTAGAATTAATTCGACTCTTATTGGAATGACCACATTTTTGAAGCTGCGAAAAGTGCAGCCAAACGTATGGGGTTCCTTAAGAGATGCAAAAGATACTGCACTCCATCCAACCTGGCCACTATTTACAAGACCTATATTCGTCCAAAAATGGAGTTCAATTCCCATATTTGGTCAGGTGCATCCAACACTGCACTATACGTGCTCGACAGGATGCAAAAGCGAGCAGTGAAACTTATTTGGGACTCAGCCGTAAGTTGATCAATTCCGTCGTTAGAACACAGGCGCAACGCATCATGCCTATCTCTTTTTTATAGGTATTATCACGGTCATGCTCAACTGAACTTGCTGAATATGTTCCCTCCCTTCAGACATTTTCCCACGATAACCATCAATCTGTGAATGCGCGTCAGTTCACATTGAAAGTGGACTTTAGGCGCACAAATAAACATAGAGAGTCATTCTTTAGCCGAACCACACGAATGTGGAATGTTCTGCCTGATCATGTGTTTCGTGGCCGTTGTGATGTCCAGACATTCAAGACCAATATACATCGACACCTCCTCTCCTTATCCACTTCATCTCCATCCGCTCGCACTGTGCTCTGACATTTAAGGGTACTTCAAAATCTCCCTTTGTGCTTCGTGTATCCCCTATCCTAACCTCGTGTATTTTGTTATTTTACTATCCTTGGTGATCACACTAAACACCTATTGCAGCCAAATTTAAGCAGTGCTGATGATATCTGTGAGAATTCAATAAGTAATGTTTTCCAAGACAAACATCAGTGGAGAAAATTTAGTTATAGAATAGAGATATATATTTTCGCCAGTCTCCGACTAGCTTTCGTTGCGTTGACATCGCGAGTTTCTTCATTCAAGTGCATAATCACCTCTCTCTTTAAACCGGTTACTTTGCTTTTCAGTTCTCTTTTTTCTAATTCCTTCAATTCTTTCTTTCTTTCTTATCGCGCAACAGTAACTTTCCTTAACCTACGTATTCTTGTTCCATTGCCTTTACAGACCCATCCCAACGGGCTAAGATGTATGGGAACAGGTTTAAGGGGTTATCTCCGGATACACCCCTTCACTCTCCACCCACCAACTCTCCCCCCATTAAACGATCAAAACAAATAATTAATCAAGAAGAATACCCCGAACTCCCTATTCGGTTAAACTCTAAAAATCCCAAATTTATTTTGATCTCTTCTAAAGATAAAACGAAGCCCCTTACAAGTGTGAGTGTTTTTGTGTTGAAGAAAGCTATAGATTCTATTAGCAAGGAATATGATAGCATTACTCAGCTTCGCGATGGAAATATTCTTATTCTCGCAAAGAACAAAAGAATAGCGGATAAATTCGTAGCGGTTTCTAACCTAGCAAATCAATGCCCAGTGACAGTGAAATATCATGATCGCCTTAACTCGTGTAAAGGCATTGTGTACGCGCCTTTTCTAATTAATATCTCGGAAACTGAAATTGTTTCTGAAATGTCCACGCAAGGTGTGACGGAAGTGTACAAATTTACAAAGAAAATTGACAACAAAACAACTCCTACTGGACTTATGCTGTTCACCTTTGATCTTTACCAACCACCAACTACTGTGGAAATCGGTTTTTATAAAGAAAAGGTTAAGGAATACATCCCAAATCCAATGCGCTGTCCCAACTGCCAGATACTTGGTCATACGATTAAAAGGTGTACCAAAGAAGCAGCTTGTGGAACTTGTAATCTCCCGCTTCATGATAATGCACCTGAAACTTGTACACGTGTGATGTGTGCAAACTGCCCCCCAACTGCTGAACCTCACCCATCCTCATCCATTAAATGCCCTCAATATATAAAAAATAAAGAAATTCTTAGAATCAAAACAAGAAATAAATGCAGCTTGTCTGAAGCTAGACGTCTATACAACTCTTCCACACCTCACTCCAGCTTCAATACCGTATCCTACACTGAAATAGTAACAATCTTTCCTTCGATTATGCTGCTCCCCGTGAAAAAAATAAAATAAACTTAAATCCACCAACAACAGTAAAAAATAACCTTGCGAACAGCACCCAAAACCAAAAAAAAAAAAAAAAAATTACACTAACAAACCAGCTTCCTCTCGCTTATCCAACATATCAAATTTAAAAGCACAAGATAACTGTTCTGCTGATAATCAAACCTCAAACACTCTGCATTACAAAACATATGATACGCATTTAACTCAATCAACTCCCAAAAAAGATATACATAATAAACAAATCGTTCAATCAACCTCTTCAATAACTCACACAAAAAAAAACAACGAACCTGAAAATATGCACGTCTCAGATCCTGAAATAGATCTAACAAATGACGTGACTATCTCTTCACCAATATCATCTATTACTCACTCTCACTTACAACAAAATACCTATTTCTTACCTTCAAATGGAAACTATGAAAAAGAACCTGACTTATAATCAACTAACCGCAAATGCGCCCCCCGCTGATCGTTCGTCGATATGCTTGGACCACGAATATGGTCCAAGCACCTCGACCTCCGGGCAGCGGGCACGAATTAATTACACCAAAATACAACCATCAACCACTTTTCTACCACAACAGAAAAACACAGTCGACACTCCTATTAAAAAGGAAAATATACTGAAAGTTCTGCAGTGGAACTTGAAAGGATATCTAAATAACTATGACGAGCTAAACATCCTTATAAAGGGCCACTCACCTTGCTTTATTTCTCTACAAGAAACTCACTGCCCGTTCAATCAACCCCAATTGTGCCAAAATCTTATACTGGATACTTTTTCAATTCTCAAACAAACTTAACAAAAAAACAAGGTGTTGCTGTTTTAATAAAAAACAATATTCCCCATAGACAATTACAAATCAACTCTAATTTACTGGTCTTCGCTATAGAAAAATCACTATTAAAATCACAATTGTTTCTATATACATCTTACCTCATCAAAACTTCAACAAAAATGATCTACTTCATATTTTGAGTCATATAAACACCCCTATCTTACTAATCGGTGATGTAAATGCTTGGAATGTGCTATGGGGAGCCCCCAAAACCAACGCAAGAGGTTCTATTATAGAGGACTTCATCCTAAGCTCCAACCTCTCAGTTTTAAAAGATGGCTCGCCCACGCGTTTATCAACCCACAACACTTTGACTCATATTGATATCAGCTGCTGTTCCGACTCTTTGCTACCTTAGACGACCTTCACAACAGTGACCACTTTCCCTTAATTGCAATTATTAATGTAGGATCATTTAATGTACAACCTATGAAGTCATCCATATTCAAAACTGATTTGGCGAACTGGGCTAAGTTCGGCTTAAATATTCTAGAAAGTCCGCAATAAAGTACTAGAATATTCTATAAAGTACTGGAAAACTGGCGACTAGGAACAGTAGAACATTCAAGGCAATGGAACGGACGGAAGCAAAACGCTGAATCAGAATGAGGAAACGGTATAAATACGTCGCACACAGATCAAGAACCAGAAAGTAATAAGTAGAAAGTAATGAGTAAGAAGTAGCAAGTGAAGCAAGCGATAAGTGCGGTAGTAAGAAGTAATAAGTAAGAAGTAAAAGACGGGATAAGTACGGACGCGATAAGTCAAGAAATCGTTAAGTGTACGGTAAAAAGTAACGGTTGTTATTAACGGACTAATAAAGTGTCACATTAATTCAAAATCGATTTAACGGCTCTTATTTATTAAAAATAATTAATCCAGCGAACCCTAAGCTCGCTACAATATCAAGCAATACATGTCAAACAAACCGATACAATCAGACACAAATAAAGAAGCAGCTTTAATGGTCAAAGCAATTCGTTATTCTGCTAACATATGTTAGATGGCGGCACTAGAATTAAATCCATATGATTTATAGTTAGCCCTAACCTTCAAAAGACGCGTGTATAAATTTGACAGATGTCGGATCATTAGTTTGTGAATTATAGTATTTTGAGTGAAGCAACTCAAAATAGGCCTCAGTTTCGGCGATCACCTCTTCATTCGACGAAAATTTCCTCCCAGCGAGCATTCTTTTGAGAACTGAGAACAGGAAATAGTCGCTGGGGGCCAGATCTGGAGAATACGGTGGATGCGGAAGCAATTCGAAGCCCAATTCATGGATTTTTGCCATCGTTTTCACTGACTTGTGACACGGTGCATTGTCTTGGTGAAGCAGCACTTCCTTTTTCTTCATATGCGGTCGTTTTTCTGAGATTTCGTCCTTCAAACGGTCCAATAACGCTGTGTAATAGTCGCTGTTGATGGTCCTTCCTTTTTCAAGATAGTCAATAAAATTATTCCGCGCGCATCCCAAAATACAGACGCCATAACCTTGCCAGCCGACTGTTGCGTTTTTCCACGCTTTGGGGCGGGTTCATCGTGTGCAGTCCACTCGGATGACTGTCGATTGGACTTCGGAGTGAAATGATGGAGCCATGTTTCATCCATTATCACATATCGACGCAAAAACTCGGGTTCATTACGCTTGATCATCTCCAAACACTGCTCCGAATCATCAACTCGTCGTTGTTTTTGGTCAAAAGTGAGCTCGCGCGGCACCAACTTTGCACAGAGCTTTCTCATACCCAAATATTCGTGAATGATATGATGTACACGTTCAGTTGATATCTTTAGAGTGCCTGCTATTTCATTCAGTTTCAATTTACGGTTATTCAAAATCATTTTGTGGATTTTTCTAATGTTTTCGTCGGTAACAACCTCTTTTGGGCGTCCACTGCGTTCACCGTCTTCGGTGCTCATTTCACCACAACTAAACATAGCATACCAATCCTTGATGGTTGATTTTCCTGGGGCGGCGTCTGGAAACTCGTCATCAAGCCAAGTTTTTGCTTCAACTGTATTTTTTCCCTTCAAAAAGCAATATTTTATCAACACGCGAAATTCCTTTTTATCCATTTTTTTTCACAATAACAGAAGTTGCGTCACTCAAAATACTATAATTCACAAACTAATGATCCGACATCTGTCAAATTTATACACGCGTCTTTTGAAGGTTAGGACTAACTAAAAATCATATGGATTTAATTCTAGTGCCGCCATCTATGTGTTAGGCCGGGGACTTTTCAATTGCCCAGTTATCAATACCCCAATCTAATCCTAACATGAAAAAGCGAGTAGTACCGTGGTGGACCCCTGACTTAGCAAACCTTAGATCCATTAAGGTAACTGCCTGGAAAAAATTAAAAAAAAAAAAAACCAGAACCAAATAAACTTAATAAATTATAAAAAATCAAATGCCGTTTTTCGACGCCAAGTGAAAATTAGTAAAGCTGAAAGTCTCAATGCATTTACCTCATCTATAAATAGAAATTCAACCACCGCAAAAATATAGAACAGCATCCGTTGTTTAACAGGGAACCCCTCCCCTAAAATAATCAATTGTATTGTATCGCCCCAAGGTCCTATCTCTAACTGTTGCGGATTGGCAATTAAATGTGCTGGAATGTATTGGAGAAATCTAGTACATTCGCATGTATACCAGTTGCGCAGCAGCTGGCACCAACTGGCCATCATTGTCACCACGATGATGTCATAGCGTCGCTTTTTGAATTGGCAGTTATGCCAATTAGTCAGTCTGCAACCAACCTTCACCGCGACCATATCGGAGCAATCATCACCAGCAACAGTCGAGAGAAATAAACCAAAGCTGTACTTTGAATGATAGGCAATAAAAGTTAAGTTATCTTTTACTAGTCCTTTACTGTGTTGTATTCTATTATGTGTTCGAGGTATCTTACTGTTTGTGCTGCGAAGTTCAATTGGTAACGTGCTCTTCTGCATTGACCGCGCTGCTCTCTCTCCTTTGCGACAGCCATTGTTCGTTGTGACCGTCCATCGGCGGCCAACCAAACACGTACCACTTCAACCTAACATTTTCTGGTCCTTCGAAACGGATCCAGTGCCTAATTGGATTTTCATCATCGCCGCCCAGTTCGCGGCACATCAACAACTGCCAGTCACCTCGACACAAATCAAGGACGACTGAAATTACTAGGGATAACGACTGTGAAACATCCCTTCTTAATGAGGACATCAACATTGATCTAAACAACACATTAGAACCGGTTGACGGTACCGACGAACCCGGTTTATTAACAGTGAAGAAGGGAACAGTCGATGCAGCTATGGCCAAGAAGAATTACAAGAATATTGCAGTTGACTTCTCAGCGAAGTGTTCCACTCCCACAAGCCAAGTAAGTCAAATAAAACGACGCTTAAACGCCAGTGCTATCCATGAGTTAGGTTTAAATTTAATATTTGATTCCGATAAATGCCAAAAGGCAAAAGACAAATTTGAATTTTCCGATGTAGTAGACGGCAGCCGAGAGAGACCAGGTGCAGTGGTTGCTGGATTTAATGATAACAATGACAAAGAAGTTTTGGTAGACAACCCGTCCGATGAGTTGCTTAACAGTGCCGAAATTACTCCGATCCTGTTAGAGGGGATTGCATGGGATCTCATTTTACAAGCTAACGACTCAACTTCATGTCTTCTCGACAGTAAGGAAATGAAACAGGCGAAGGAGTCGGCAGCAACTGGACAAAGATCTGATGGATTGGAAACTGAAGAACTGAAGACTGTGGTTGCCAAGGGTGAAAGCAACGTTAGTGGAGTTGCTCCAGGTTCAGAAGCAGAACGTCTGACTACACACCACCAAGAAGATGCCGCACCGCTACAACCAGCCGAAAGAACAAATCGCCGGCCCGACCACTCTATAGGAAAGGGAGAAACCGATCTACCGAACCTGCGCCCAGTGCAGAAGCGAATGTTAGCAAAGACATCGACGAAGCAACACAACGGCTCCCCGACGACTTTCCTCTGTCGGCGGAACACCAAAAATCTAGACCAACGACATTCCTCGCTCGGAAGAGATCATACCTGCTTTCACACGGTGCGTAACGGAGCCGACAATTGTTCAAACAGTGGTGACGGTGGCGACGGCGACAACATTGACAACGGTTCCCCGACGACATTCCTCGGTCGGCGGAACCCAAAGGATCTCGATCGACGACATTTCTCGCTCGGCAGAGATCATACACGTACTCATCACCAACACGAGTCGGAAACCGCTGTTGCCGCAAAACGAAAGCAGGATGACGAACTTTCTACAACGAGAGTTCAAACCAAAGTGCCTTCCACATCAGCTCTCGTACAACAACCGACCAAGATTAAGGAACTCATCGCCGCTCAGTTCGCGGCACAGGCCACCATCTCCGGCACTTTCCTCAACATACAGGAAAAGGGACAACCAAGTCCGACAGCAATCGCGCCAACCAAACATGCACTCCGCGCCGAATGGGAAGCCTTCTCCAAGCGGCACCACGACCTCTTCGTTACGGCGACACCGGACTATCTACAGCATACATACTTCGCGGAGGATTGTTTCGGCGAAACCGAAGAAATATACCTGGAGGAACAGACGAAGCTCCTCGAGGCTCAGTACGCGCTCAAGTCAGCCTCCCCAACCATGGTCAACAGCACCAATCGCCTTCACCCTAGCGAGCTGCCTCCAGTGCAGCTGCCAATGGCCGCCATCAAGCCATCAGAAACGGAACCGCACCCCAGAACAGTGAATAAGAGTGAACAGGGCCGACCAGAGTGCCGCCTACCCAAAGTCCAACCTATTCAAGGTTCCGATGATCGACCTGCCGAAGCCCCCACAGAAGACGATGCCGCGCACGCATTGTGGGGCACACCATGACATAGCCGTTCCTCGTGGGTTGCGAACTTACAACTCCGACCCACAGGAACTGGCTACCATTACACGGACTCCAGAGCAAGCAGTGGGCACGGCGTACATAGGATCCGTGTCAGATCCAACGCCAATGCCTTCCACGAATTCGACTGTTCCAACAACAGTAGCCGGCCCGATGACTAACCAGCCCAGTGTCCCGATGCACAAAACACCGCCGACACCCGTAAAGCAACAGGGCGTTTGCACATTCTGCAGGGCCTCACACACCATTTACGCTTGCGAGGGCTTCCGATCACTCATACCTGGCCGCCGGAAGTCCTTCGCACACAAAAGAAACCTGTGCACCAACTGCTTGGGTCGCCACCGCCTGCGCGACTGCCACTCCAGCAAGACGTGCCGTCGATGCCAGCGGAGACATCACACCCTGCTGCATGTCCGGTCTACCGCCATCGGCGGGACAACATCACCGCCGCAACGAGCCAAAGGATCCGCCCCCCGGATCGACCGTCAGGAGGGGGTCTGCGCACATACAATCAGCAACCCTTCACAGCATTCCGCGTTGCTGCCAACAGCCAGAGTCATCGTGACCTCGGAGACCGAACAGAGGATTGAAGTCCGTGCTCTGCTAGACCCCTGCTCCAGTGGCACCTTCATTTCAACATCACTCGCCCGAAGGTTGCACCTCCGACGCCAAGCATCACCCGTCCCCACCTACGGTGTTGGGGGCACTCGTGGCCTTGCCACCAGGACTCAGGCCGCCATCAGCATCACTCCTCGCCTCCACGGCTCGAGCCAATGGACACTAAGGCCCTTCATCATGTCAGGGTTCTCAGTGTATACACCACCACCACAATCAACGACAAGGGATCTCTCGTTCGTGGCGGATCTGGAGCTTGCAGATCCGAACATCGCCTCCGCCGAGAAGGTGGACATCATCCTTGGGGCAGACATATACCCCAACATCATCCTCGAAGGCCTAAGGAAGGACCAACGTTCCGGCCCCGTCGCGCAGGCCACTGAACTGGGATGGGTGCTAACAGGCTCAGCACCCACCACATCATCCAGCGCAAAGGTGACAAGGCCTGTCACCAGCCATCATATGGCCATTCCTCGTGGGTTGCGAATTTACAACTCCGACCCAGAGGAACTGGTCGACCTTCCGACTGACGGCCGCGGCTTCCACCAGAGAACCCAAAGGACGTCTCGCTGGCATCGGCCCCAGTGGCCACATACAAAGCCCATTCACTTGCGCGACCCAACTACAAGACATACCCCCCGCCCGCTGAACCATTGCAGGGGCAAGGGACAATCGAGGAACCCGGAACTTACCCACTCGAACACTTCAAGGCACCCCACCACACCCAGGACACCACGTGGTCAAGCTCCTGCCCAGGTCCAAAGCTACCCAGGCCAACCGCTACCACCTGTAGCCACCACAACAGGACCAGGAGCGCGCAATGCCCCGCTTGGCGGGCGGCGCTCCCCAGCAACCAGCGGCCTCTCGAACTCCAGCAAGAAAGCACGCCCCTCTGTGCATCCACAGAGGCTGCATTGCGACGACCCCGGGGGGCACTTGGCCCGTGACTGCCATTCCGCCAGGACACGTGGACAGGGCCAGGGTAGACACCGCACCCGACTCCACGTTACAGCACACACCCCCAACGGCCACTCACTCCAGACGGGCGCCAACGTGTGCAGTACATGGCACCACCACCGGTCTCGACATAGCGAGGCCCATCACCAGTCATCACGTGGTCATTGATCGTGGGTTGCGACCTTACAACTCTAACCCAGATCAACTGGCCGGTCCCGCGACCACAACGGGCAACGGACATCAGCGATGGGAAAGAGGTTCCTGTCGCCATTGATCATACGGGCCATCCCAGACCCTCAAGCCTCCAGCGCTCCTCAGGGCGGGCGGCCCCCTCTCAACCGACCATCCACGTGAAAGTGGACAGCCGACCAAGACCAACCGCCAACAGCAGACCGCACACTCCCGGCCCCTAGCCACCGTCCCCTGGAACAAAATGATTCGCCAATGATTGGCGAAGGCGGACGGAATGTTGCGGATTGGCAATTAAATGTGCTGGAATGTATTGGAGAAATCTAATACATTCGCATGTATACCAGTTGCGCAGCAGCTGGCACCAACTGGCCATCATTGTCACCACGATGATGTCATAGCGTCGCTTTTTGAATTGGCAGTTATGCCAATTAGTCAGTCTGCAACCAACCTTCACCGCGACCATATCGGAGCAATCATCACCAGCAACAGTCGAGAGAAATAAACCAAAGCTGTACTTTGAAAGATAGGCAATAAAAGTTAAGTTATCTTTTACTAGTCCTTTACTGTGTTGTATTCTATATGTGTTCGAGGTATCTTACTGTTTGTGCTGCGAAGTTCAATTTTTGACGTGCTCTTCTGCATTGACCGCGCTGCTCTCTCTCCTTTGCGACAGCCATTGTTCGTTGTGACCGTCCATCGGCGGCCAACGAAACGCGCACCACTTCAACCTAACACTAACCCATCTGAGATCTGTAATTACTTTGCGAAGATTTGGTCTGAAGTCTCAAGCGACAGTGATTCTCCTATAAGTTATTGTATAGAAAAAACGACCGTCTTAACAACAGCATACAAGCAACTACAACTGATACTTCAGCTCTACATATAGAAGACCCCATAGAACTTCAAGAACTCGAAAGCTGCCTGACGAAACTCATAGGCAAAACTCCAAGTAGAGACAAAGTATCTTACCCGATGCTTAAAAATATACCTCCTGAAATAAAGCATAGACTCTTGAAGTTATATAACAATGTTTTTTCAACTGGAGTTATACCTCTCAGTTGGAAAATGGCTTGCCTCATTCCAATTCCAAAATCTAAACAAGATATAGGCTCAATTAGTGGCTACCGCCCAACTTCTCTTCTTCCTTGTATTTCCAAAATAATGGAAAAAATAATCGCAAAGCGTCTCCAATGGTTAACACAAAGAAAACATCTAATTAGCCCTAACCAAGTAGGTTTCAAACCAGAAAAGGTTGTATTGATGCACTTCTACATATAGACAATTACACAGCAAACGCTTTATCATCTCGCAATCATGTTTCAAATTTGTCAACTGACTTCGAGAAGGCATTTGATAAAATTGGCATGCATCTCGTTCTTAACAAATTACAGTCCTGGAAATTGGGGCAAAAATCATACAATATATTAAATCGTTTTTAACAAACAGACGATTTTGTGTTAAAACCAATAATTGTTTCTCTTCAACATATCCACTATACAATGGAATTCCACAAGGATCTCCTCTGTCAGTGGTTCTATTTTTAATAGCTTTTGAGGAAATTTCAAACATTATAGCCAGGCACAAACTTCTGGATCATTGCATTTATGCTGTCCACCTTTATGTCCTGGGCAAGTGCAATGACCTTGAAACAACTAAAGTAATATTCACCCGAGTGATAAAGGAAATATTAGTGTAGTCGAACACATCTGGTGCTGGACTTTCGCTTGAAAAATGTAAAATATTGCACATGTGTCGTAAATTATCTTGCTCTCAAACACTAACACTAAATATAGGTAATATTACCATTAACTCGGTTGATAAGTTAAGTATTCTAGGACTTATTTTTAATAGAAAATATAAATGGAATGATCACATCACAGAATTAAAATGAGCCTAGCTTACAGAGCCAATGTTGTTAGTTATCTAGCATATAAGAAAAGTAGTGCACATATAAACACATTATGTAAAGTAGTCCGGGCTCTTTTACTTAGTAAAATTGATTACGGTTTATCTATATACGGCAGTTGTCGCAAGTCTACGTTAAAAATCATCAAACCAGCCTACCTTCATGCGGCCAGGAGGAGTATTAACGCCTTTCCCACCACTCCAATCAAAAACATACTGGCAGAAGCAGGTCTTCCAACAATCGAAGAGCAAATTGTAACAACAAGAGGAAAATGTTATACTAAATTGTCATTTTCATCTGGATCCATCGCTGAAAAATATTTCAAGTCCGCAATACGCCGACCTACGCTAAAGAGAACCCCACCCGCAATCTCTAACATCGTTGCAGTTGCAATTGAAATGACTCTTCCATTGAGGCACTTTACCAAATATCTGCCCTTACACCCACCTTGGACAATCAAAGAGTCGTCTTTCATTCTCGACCTAAATTCGAACCGAAAAAGCAAATTCTTCCGTGCTCTCTTCAACGATATCTCGACCGAATTCGTTACTTTTCACCAACGGTCTACTGTGTGAACAAGCATCAATCTTCACTGCAGAAGCACATGCTATTCTGGAAGCAGCTAAAATTGCAGCAACAACTTGCGGTAAATACATTATTTCAACTGATAGGTGCCCAGTTTCGTTATAAACGATATTTTTAAAAACAACTCTGCGTTAGCAATTTTAAAAGCCACAAATACAGAAAATATATTAAGAATCAACGAATTTGTAAAACTATATAATATTCCTATACAAATTACATATATTCATATAGAAGAAATATATATAAATATATACTATTATTTTAACTAAATATTCAATTAGTATTAGAGCCGATAGCCCCCCCCAGCTTGTGCTCTTTAATTAAGATTAGCAATGTAATTTTTTTAAGTAATTACTTTGTTAATAAAAAATAATAATAATAATAAAAATATGTTCGTACTGTTGTGTCTTCCTATTTAGGTGTTTTGTTCGTTATTATTGTTTTTTGATTAAGATTTTAATCTTGATTGTGGAGGTTGTCGCCCAGTGTATGTATATAAATGAAACAAATACTTACTTCATTCAATGAAGACTAATTTTATTAAATCAGCTCCTAGGCAGTTCATTTACAAAGACCGATTTAGCCATTAACAGTATTTGCTTCGGAAACTCTAAAATCTATTTTTTGATTTAATCCCAATTGCTCATTAAGTTTGTGATACTTTTTTGTGTTCATATTTATTTGTAAAAACTTTCTTCGCTTTTAATAATTCAAATTTACGCTTGATTAATGCTATTAAGACTGTTACTGGTTGAATATTGTATTGCATTATACTGTAACATTATAAACAAACTACTTTTTAATTATTCAGTATTCAGTTGCGGTTTCAGTCTGCTCCGCATACGAATTATCTACTTGGAGAATGTCGTTAATGTTTTTTGAATTATCCTCTGCATTGCTATTTATGGGACTCTAAAAGTGGAAATATAAAAAACTCAATTATATTATTCTTTTGCATAAATATATTTATAATCGATATATCATGCCGTGCCATTAAACGCATAAAACTGAAACTGTGGGATGTTTAATTAAAATGTTGATTGAAACACCGTTCATAGGCTGTATTTCCCTATGTTGTTATAAAATTGTGAAATATAAAATAAATACCTTTAATAAAAACTTCAATGGAATGTTAATGTCTTTCTTTACGATTTGTATTTGTACTTTTTAGTAAAGGTTACAAAAGTATGCATCTTTATTTAAACAACTCTTGTATCTTTAGACCATTTACATTCAATTAAAAGTAACATTATGGCTCCACTCCACACAACAAAGTAAAAAATATTAAAACGTTTAAAATTAACAAGCATTGTAGGCATCAAAAGCTTGAATAAAGTATCTACAGCTTTCACAATTACGTGACATTCATTTTTTTCTTATCATTATTTTGTGCAGGTTATTTGATATCAAGTCAGTGACACCAAAACGAACAGCCAATTGAAGTTGGTATTCTCTTTGGATCCTGAAAACTCCATTGTCATTAAGCATTAACACTTGTTTTTAAAGCAAATAAATTCCACCATTCTCTGTAAATAATATGTCTCCATGATTCTAGAGCCAATTGTTTAATGCCAGAATTGACTTACTACAACTCTTGTAAAGATGGTTACGACAAACTCAACGAACTTTTGGAAACTTCAGAGTTTAATCAAATAATCACATTAACTCATTTGTTCCATACTTCTACGTGAAACTATTTTCCTGCTTAATTAAATACTACCTCTATTTGCAGGAAAGTAGTGTTGCCACATACTCATCCTGAGTACAGCAAGTAACAGGCGAAGCAATATTTCCAATTAGGTCTTCTATAAATGCTCATATAAAATTCGTAGCATCGTTCAATCGACAACGAGGTAGCACATGCGCACTTGCTTTGGAATTGCTACATAAATAAATACAATATTGCATTTACCCTCTTGCATTTATATATTCGTATAGTATACCCGCCTGTCATGCGGTAGACCAGGGTTCAATTCCCCATCGGGGAGCCTCTGGCGCAAGACTAATGACCTTGCCCGGAAAAAACAAATCATTATGGAAAATTTAACAAGCCTCAGGACTTGCTAAATAAGGCCAAGACCGGTGCCCGGTTGTAGTCCCGATGATGATGATTTATATATTCGTGCGGAATCTTTAATAAATAAATGAACGATCGCACACGCGCCTATTACTATTTATAAGTATTCATAAATACATAATGAGTGCTGGCAGGTGGGTCGTTTCCACCGACGCCGAGTCTATTGAAGACGGATGCGTTTGATCGGCTAAGGAAAAAATAGCCCAGCTAGGCCAGTTGGTGACTCCCGAAAAAAAGATAATTACCAAGAAAATGGGGGATCATCTGTGATATCAAGATCCTTTACGAGGGATTACGCGATTCCAAGGAGCTGAAGGACGTTGATGCTGACTAGGACAGCAACACCCAAGTGGAAGTGCCACAAGAACATGGTGCTGGCGCAGAAAAATTTGCAGAACAATCCCTAGCAGTAAACGACGCCAAAGTGGTGCAAGAAGATAGCGGGCACGGTGCAGTAGACCAAAGGGGGAAACACAAACCCACCGTTGCGACTAGCACCGATAACAAACAGTTAAATAGCCGGCGCAAATATGTGAAACCAAATCTATCCTAATAGAATCTGCATCAATATGGCCATACGGGACATACTTCACCTAACCGAGTTAAGTACTTCCCTTGACGATATCGTTGTTATTGGCGATTTCAACCTCCTCCATCCAATGGACACTGTCAGAAGATCAATCCTTGTACACCTCAAACCTCACTAGTACCAAGGAATGCCTCTTTATAGATAGCCTTGTGGCGGTTCCGCCAAACCCCACTGTTACTTACCTGAAGAACCCCCATAACATCGACCCAACCTTAAAAGTTTCGCTAATGCCATCGCATTAGCACCTTAAATGCTTCACGCATCAAATAGATCAAATTTATATAACCTAAAAGTCCCTATAAAAGAGTTCTTACCGTTCATGCATTTCTTCCCTACAAGAATTCTTTCCATTATACGGGAGCATAAATTAAACCTATTCGGTACCTTCGGTTGCCAGGCAAATTCCAGCTTTCCCATACCTGCACCGCAATCTCCCCGCAGCAAAAACATTCCTTCCCAAGGATAACTAATGCTTTCAATGCATTACCTGAAAATGCCTGCAAAGAATTTTTCCTACAAGGGCATTCATACATGTATCAATGCATCTCTGCATTAGCGACCAAGAACCGAATTTTCAATTAGTGTAGATTTTCACACTAGAGTTCGTCACTTGCGTCGCCATAGATGCCATGTACCATTGATTCAGATGGTATATACAAACCGTCATTGTATAACCATCTAATCTGCCTTGCAATGACTTGCAACTATCGATACAGCTGCAAGCACTTTGCCCAGAAATGTTCTTTTGTTTGAATCTCCAAACAATCATCGACTTCGCGCATAGGCGCCGGATTGAATTCAAAGCATAAACAATGCAAATATAGAATTCGTTTCCCACAAACGAATTTCCCTGCATATACAAATGCAAACAAGGAATTCGTTTAGTCCACCAACCCATTAGCACCTTTTCCCAATGGCTATTCACCTATTTACACAAGGGCATCACTCATCTAAGACTTTTATGAGGCCCTCGTCCCATATTTGCTTTTAGCACATTTCTTCGATGCATCGTCGTCTATTTATTTAGCCGCGATGCACATCATAAACCATGATCGCCCCTATTCCTTTGTCCTTGCCGCCTGCCTGCTTTGTTTTTCCATTGCCTTCGCGCATGAGTAAACAACACAGATATGAACGATCACACACATACCACCATGACCTCCATTACGAGATCTGGTTTTCTATTCCACCAAGAGAGACTACGTTTCTCTGGTGGTAAGTAAAAACATATCCCTAGTGGAGAGGATATCTACCACCACACCACCAAACTCACCCCAAACGAGGGTTGAATCTTTGAATCTTATTACATCCGCAGACCAGCACGGTCGTGCCGCTTCCGCTCGCCGTCGCGCAGCGGAGGAGCGTATATATACAGAAGTCGTGTCGAGGTAGAAGTGTTTCATCTTGTATTAAATTTACAAAAATCAATTTAATATTGATATTAAGTTCTACGTCAAACAAGTAAGGTGCCAAATCATATGAAGAGGCAACTTGACCTTGTGTTTACAATGGACCCCTATAATTCCTCAGTTGCCCTTAGTCCTCACGCCCTCTCCACCATCGACAATTACCAGATTATCCCAAACCTCAGCAACCCACATCAACTTTTCCTACAACTTCCACAAAGCTAACTTTCGCCTATTAAATGAGCCTCTTAGCAGAATGGTATTTCGCTTTGATCACCTAGGGACAGAAGAGGCTACTGCCACTCGCTATAAGGAAATCTATAATGCCATTTCCCCATATGACCCCTATTCTCGACGTAGGGCATCGGTTTCATCGCCCCCATGGTACAACCGCAAACGCCGTACTCTTCGGAACAAGAGGAATAATTTGCGCGCTCTTCCCTGGACAACTCCAACTTTCTCGGTTCCTTTTATAAATTCACCGAGATTTACAACTCCCTTTATTACAATTATCTCACAAAAACACAAAACAACCTGATAAATTACGCCAAATCTTTTTTCCACTTTATTAAATAAAACGTAAATCTGACGCCTATTCTAACTCCTTTTGCTATGACACGATTACTTGAACCGACCCACAAACTACTGCCAATCTTTCGTTTCTTTCTTTCAAAAATCCTTCACAGACAACTCTTTCGAGCCTAGCCGGTCTTACTTCAAAGAGCTGCCCGAATTCTCCCTTGGCCCCTTCATCTCTCAAATTATTCAGCATCACCTAGTTGAACTAAAATTCAACTTGCTTAAAGACGTGCCCTGAACCTGATGGACTTCCGTCTGTCCTTTTAAAACAAAATGTTCCCCTTCTCTTTCTTTCCCGTTATCAAAGATATTCAATCTTTCCCTTAGACAAGGTGTCTTCCTAAATATTTGGAAATCCTCTTTTGTCACCCCCATACATAAGAAGGGTCCTAAAAAGGACATTAGTAACTATTGCCCCATCGCCAAACTGTCACATATTCCAAAACTGTTCGAAGGAATTCTTTACAATGGGTTATGTTTCCGCTGCAAATCCATCATCTCACCCAACCAGCACGATTTTCTTACGGGTAGGTCGACCACCACCAATCTAGTTGAATTCTCACCCCACGCTCTCCGTGCCTAAGAGAAAGCCAACGAAGTCGATGTAATCACAACCGATTTCAGCAAGGCCTACGACAAAATCTCCCACAATCTCATCCTCTTTACGCTATCCTCCCTTGGCTTCGAATCCCTACTCTTATCTTAACGATCGAACCTACCGTGTCAGATTTACATCCGCTGTCGCCAATCCTTTTCTTCCCACGTCAGGGGTTCCACAGGGCAGTCACCTTGGACCCCTCATATTCATTCTTACTATTAATAATAGAGACTCCAGTACCAAGCACTCTTCCATTTCTCTATACGCGGACGACACTAAACTATTCAAGACGATCCACTCTTCTGTCGATTCCTCACCTCTGCAAATAGATTTCGACAGCTTTTCAACTTGGTGTCAAAATAACTGCCTCGAACTAAATATTGCCAAATGTTACTCAATCACCTGTTCCCGCAAAGGATCCCTCTCCCCGCTACGTTCCTATGTTTTATTCAGCCAACACATAATACCTGTACAAACGATTCGTTACCTTGGCATCTTATGTGCTTAACTTCATCCCACATATTGATGACATTATTCTCAAGGCCAACTCTGTTCTTGGTTTTGTGAAACGTTGGGCGAAAGAATTGTCTAATCCCTACGTTTCCAGATCGCTCTATATAGCCTTTGTCCACCCCCTTCTTGAATATGCTGGTCGGCTTTCGTCTTCTCACTACTCGTTCCATATTCGTTTGCGTTTTGCCCTCCGAGGATTGAATTGGGAAAATCCTCTGATTCTACCCCCATACACGAAACGTCTTCGCCTAATTAACCTTAACACACTTGAAGCGCGCAGAGTTCATGCCGACATCCTCTTCATCCACCGCCTACTCTCAGGTTCAATTGACTGCCCAAGTCTGCTCTCCTCCATCATATTTTCCACTAATCCCCGAAACCAGCGAAATCCTCGTCTCATCTATTTGCCCGCGCATCACACGTCTTACGGCTCTAATGAACCCATTTCGCGAATGCAGGGGTGGGCAGACTCTTACCACACCTTCTCTGACTTCAATCACACCTCTGTCGCTCTCAAACGTCATCTCCTCTCTTACCCCGCCTAATCACACCCCGCTCATCGCCTACACTCTCCCACACTCATACTCACACCCTAGCATCCGGCTTATCCTGGCCCTTCCCTGCCCTACCACTTGTACTATTATTTTATCCATCTTTGTTTAGTTCCCCATTCCAAAGTTTTTAAGCTACTTTAAAGTTAATCCCCCGCCCCCAACCATCATGTCTTAGTTTTTCAGTTAGTTCGTAAGTCAATTTATATGTTTATATATTTATATCACATGTACTAAGCGAAATACTCTGAGAGTTCTGCCCTCATTTCATTCACCGCGTAAAGGCTGATCCCAATCTGGAAGCAGTGGGGAAAGCTGTATCTAAAATTTGGAGAACCCAGAAAGGGGGTTTACTTTTTCCGTTGGAGAAATTGAGCGGCAGCGCGATACAGTATATGGTCATCATCATCGGCACTACAACCGGGAACTGGTCTTGGCCGTATTTAGCAAGTCCTGAGGCTTGTTAAATTTTCCATAATGATTTGTTTTTTCCGGTCAAGGTCATTAGTCTTGCGCCACAGTATACGGTCACCATTAGCGAAATGCTGGGAGAAGTGGCAACCATGAGAAGCGTAACACATCGAATTACAACCGAGCTCAAATGTGTGGACCAGATTACCTCTAATGTATGTGATGCTGTGGGTTACCAGGAATCTAAGATATATCTACCCTAGACATCGTATCGCATTGCAAAGCATATGGAGGTACTCAAACTGCTACTATCAACCTCCGCAGTCGTGGCAGAAAAACTTCTGGAAGCTGACAAGTTGGTTGGGTTGTCTGCCGTATTCGAAGACGAACCTCCCTGACCAAATCTTTCACATGCATGGAGTTCGGGAATATGGCCAAGCACTGCAAAAACAGAAACCGCTCCAACTCTGCAGACAGTGCGGAACCCCTGATCGTCAACGAGGCTGCATGCTTCTTTTGCAAGGAAACAAATCCTCATGGAGCAAACAATCTGGTGGTCACTAAGAGGCGTGCGGAATCAACCAAGAATTATAATGAAGATTATACAAATTAATCTAAACCATTGATGAGACCAGACAAGCTACCATATGCGTACGCGGAAGAGACGCCTTTCAAGGGATCTAAGCCGAGCAAGGATTCACAAGGACTAAAATAAATGGCACCAACTTTAATAGTTGTTATGCTCTGCCCAGCTAGAGAATAGCTGAATATCTGACCATGTTAGAAATCCTCATGGTAGATGCTAGAGGTACATAGTCCATCGTTATAGGTGGTGACTTCAACGCATGGGCGACCGAATGCGGCAGCAAGCATACCAATAGAGGGGGACGCAGTCTATTGGAAACATTTGCACCCTTAGAAATTGGTATAGCAAATTGGGATAGAAAGAACACTGGAATGGAGTTGGTTGAAGACAACAACCTTATGGGTAATCAACTCATAAGATAACTAAATGGCAAGTTAGTATACTCACGGTGACCACCAGGCCATAATAGTGGAATTAGGCGGAACTATTTACACCCACCACACAGTACGAACAGGTCCTATGTGGAAGGACGGCGGGGTCGACGAAGGTTTCTCAAAGTAATAATGAGGACCCACA
Organism: Microdon myrmicae; assembly: GCA_963931805.1. NCBI lineage: Eukaryota > Metazoa > Arthropoda > Insecta > Diptera > Syrphidae > Microdon > Microdon myrmicae. The sequence continues at coordinate 118,723,099 of OZ007498.1, read as the reverse complement.
ACACAACAACCAAAAGAAGCGCGGCGGAAATTGCCCGCGAATTAATAGAGGCGGTGAATGCAACGTGTGACGCAGTAATGATACCAACAGATGGAGGAAAAGCATGCTACTAGTGGACGGACGAAATGAAGCCATTAAGGGCACAGTGCTTACAGTCCCGTCGCAAGATGCAAACATCAAGAGTGAGAGCTGGTTTTCAAGAACACCTTCATCATCATCATCATCGGCACTACAACTGGAATCCGGTCTTAGCCTTATTTAGCAAATCTCGAGGCTTGTTAAATTTTCCATAATAATTTATTTTTAGGGCAAGGTTATTAGTCGTGAGCCATTCAAGAACACCTTGATAACCTTGTGGGGGTTCTTTAAGCCATTTCCCAAGAACCACCCATTCCCTTTCACCTGTCTCTCACTTCCCAAGCAAGTCTTTCTACTTACATGCAAAGGGGCAGCGGAAGCACCCCTGCAGCATCTCCCACCTGAAAGCAACCTGGCATGCATATTGGCGAATTGTTCTGGTTCATGATACTTGAACCATTCAATACCCCCCTATCGGCTCAGCTTCTCAGCAATTATAATCGACAAATACACGCTAGCCAGCGTATCTGTTGACACAGCTGTAGCCGATATTCTTATTACAGTTCACAATTGTATATCGCGCCCATACCCTTAGGTCCGTGACAGTTGCGACAATTCCCCGTTATCGGCTATCAACCGATCAGGAAATTTGGGCATGGATATGATCATTGTTTAGGCAATCTTACCCATGCCATGCCCTATGATGACCCACCAGCAAATCAAAGCAAACACACAGTACCTCACTTCGTTTGTTTTGTTTACTAACCGCTGGTCCATAGTTGCCCTGCGTGAGTCGTTTGCTTGCACATCTGCAGGTCAAATCCCTCTCCACCATACCCATGCACCAGCACATTAACCTAATCATATAGCCACCGTCACTGAGGTTTCTGTTGACTTAAAGTCCATGAATGATATCCCTCCTTGTGCTCCAGAGCCATACGGCTAAAGCAAACATAACCCAAATCTCCGGTTGAACTAGCATCACCAGTATGTATCGCCTACAACGGCATTTCCCTTGAACTCATAGATAAATACCATGACGATCCCATGCAACATCGGCAGACAATGAACGTTGTACATCTCATCATTTGACCCTTGAAATAACGTTTTTGTTTACTTTGAAGTAAAAACATATTTCGTTCTGAGGCGTGGATCATCGATGATTTATGACCACATTGCCTGCAGCCCCCGATGCTCGTACATTTGTTTGATCAGGTGTCGGCCGATCGTTGTCTGTATTGCAGGCAAAAGGGGCATTGTACGCGTCCCTATGCAGCATTTGGAAAATCTTCCCATTGAACCCTTTCCTCGATCACCATTGGCCGCTGCCAAGTTGACCCGGTTCGCCCCTCCTACAACGATGTGAGCCACCACCGTTGAATTTGACGGATGTGGATTACATCGGGGGAGTCAGATTGCATCCTTTGTCGCGAGTACTTGTACTGAGAACCAAGTCTTTCTCTCCATTAAAGGGAACACGCGTGTCAGAAGTGTAGTTTATTGCTGTCCATTCATACGCCAAATTATCCCTTATACACATGGGACGTTTTCCTGATACTAACTAAAAGTGATCGCTACCATTGGCTCGTAATCGGTTAGATTCGAATTAAATGTGTGTGCTCTAAAAAGAAAAATTGCAGAACAATCGGATATTTATAAAGTGTGATCGGATTGTAAAGAATAAATCAAAATAAAGAAAACTTTATCCAACCTAGCTCCATCAGTGCCTTTTATTTATCTTTCCTCTCGTAACGTGGTTTGGTGACAATTTTTGTGAGGAAATCGTTGGTGGGTGAGAAAGCTCCTGTGTCGTAAGACAATACTATCATCATCACTCGCCACAACCTAAAAAAGCTAAGGCGCAACCTAAAAGTCGCCATAAAAACAGCAAGGCGAGATGCTTCAAAAACATATGTGCGAAAGTAGACATAAATCCTCGAGTCACCGCTTACAGAATGGTAATAGCCTATCAAAAACGAAGGAAGAAATCCACGGTATCTTAGACTCATTGAGAAACAAAAAGTCAGTGGGAATATATGGAATACCAAACATCGTACTCAAGAATCCCCCCCCAATGACAATAGATATATACACAGTCCTGTTGAACGACGCACTGAATAATGTACACTTTCCCGCGCGTTGGAAAACAACAATCATACAACCCAAAAAAGGGTACAGACTGTACTAATACATGTGAAGATGTGTTCGATAAGTTTATTCCCATGCATCAGTGAAGTATTTGAAAAGACAATAAGGCTCTGCTCAAATGGGTAGATGACAACATTATTCCGAATAACCAGTTTGGCTTTAAGACAGGTCATGAAACCAGACATGCCGCAGCTAAACTGGTCACCGACATACTGTGGAATAAATGTAAGGACCAATGCACAGGTGCCTGTCTGATCGACTTGGAAAGAGCCTTTGATACTGTCTGGATCGAAGGGTTATACTACAAATGGGTCAGACCAGGTATATATATAAGCTTTTACTATATATACTTTATGATATGTTGAACGATAGGAGGTTCGCGGTCAAAAGTGGCAAACTGACCTGCAATAGAATGTATGATATGAAGAATGGTTTGCAGCAGGGAGCGATATTTTCTCCGATTCTTTTTAACATTTATCTTAGCGACTTAATAGGCGCACTTCCGAATGCTATTGTGTACATAAGCGATGTCAGAATTTAGTCCGAAGGTTGAGATCATAAACAAGTTACTACAGCGCAACATCAATAAAGTGTAGCGTTATTGTGACCACTGGAAACTTAAGATCAACTTCCAGAAATGTGAAGCCATCCTATTTAGAACCCCATTATATATATACGAACGACACGAGAAAAAACGCGAAAGTTAGTAGTCGTGGGACCGCATCAATGTAAACTGAAGACCAGGAGTATGGTTGGCATCTCGCTAGATCAGTATCTGTATTTCAACAGACATGTGTAGGCTGGTTTGGTCAAGGCTAGAAAAACCTTTGCCATGACAAGAAGGCTATTTCACAGTAGCCAACTTGAAAGCAGAATAAAACTTATATGCAACATGAAGCTAATCAGGCCAGTGATTAGATATGGTTGCCCAGTATCATTTATCATAGGTCCAAATTATATGGAAAAGATTCAGGTGTTCGAAAGGAAATGTCTCAGAACTTGTCTCAGATTATATCCAACATCGGAATGTGACTTTAAAAAGTGCTATCCAAATGAGATTTTATATAATGAAGCCAACATAAATAGGGTGGATAATTTTATGATCAAATTAATCAGAGGACATATTGCGAGAGCAATAAGTGCGTCCAATGATTTAATTTTCGGGGCTTATTATCCTTTATCAGTTAATACCTGGGTCTCGCTAAGTGCAAGGATTGTTGGTTTCTGGTTACAGACGTGGGCAGACACAGAGGTGGAATTGCATCTTAGGCCACGAATGTTGGAAAGATCGACGTAAAATTCCCGTTCCATTGAAATGGCGACACAGAAAACCAATACCGCCTCAGAAAAGGATGCAAGTTGGACCCGGCGATAGATAAGCGAAAGCAACCACTATATGTGTTATGCCCTTGTAGTAGGTGCCCCACTAGATCCGTGCTGAAATCCAGGTCATCTCTCTCTCGTGACGAATATTACGCCACTCAAAACACCAAAAACCCTCCAAAGTTTACAAATCAATTGAGAGTATCGATGCCCGAGGGACGCAATAGAGGTGCGAAAAAGAGGAAAAACAGGCACAAGGAAAGGAAAGGGTATGCATTTTCTCGCACTGTACATTTCCAAACAATTTTCACACTACGGCACGAATCCCACATATATCACTCGGACGCGTTTGTGGTGATCAGTTTGTTTACTTCGGATCCCACAGAAGACTTCACACGCCAACCGATAGGGCAATTAGTGTATCTTGTAAAATAACCTCCTCGTATTAACCAGAATAAGTGGCGTATTTATTTAAATTCCATTACATCACACATATTAACGGCGGATCGACAAGGACAAAGAGGCGGTAGCTTTGTATCGATCGATAAGTAGTCTAATCGGTGACTGAAAAAGTGAGTCGATGAAAGTCACTCGAGGAACATCAGTCGATCAAGATTAGTCTGTGCCAGCGAATGTGAGAGTGTGAACTTAACCGAAAATTAAACAATTGATTTTTCTTTTTGTATCGGTTGGACGTGAATGAGGTAATTTCGATTAAAAACCAATTAATCGCGAATTGAGTTCACATAGAAAGTCGCGGCAGACGTGTGTTCTATACAAGAGCGAGTTCAAGTGATCTAAGTTTAATCGAGCTAATATTAGGTGGATCAATATGAAATCAGTGACAATTAAATCGCTACTACGAAGACGACAATGAAACACATCAGTTTCCAAATAGTCGCCTAAGTCACCAACCATTTAGTTATCCGTAAACGCATCTAATCACGTCGTAAATCACGACTCAACTAGGGTTCCAATTAAGAGCGCCTTATTAAATTACGTGCGTGCGTTATTGTGCTTACGAGTGTGTGATACATCAAGGGGAGAGAGTCCACTAATCCCAGAAACTAGCAAACGGTTTTTGTCTGGCCAGTGGAACCAAGGAAAACGCCCAACCTTTACAGTAAAAGGTGGTGAGTTGCGGTTGCAAATTAACGCGAAACTCCGAAAGGAGAACGCCGTACCTCCAAAGGAAGAGGCGGAAACAAGGAAAACTCCCAACGGCCCAAAGGAAAAGGTGGTGCATTGCACGTGCAATTAAACGCAAATCTCCGGTAGGAAAACGCCCAATCTCCAAAGGAAAATGTGGTGAGCTCCAGGTGAAATTAAACGCAAAACTCCTGTAGGAAAAAGCCCAACTCCCAAAGGAAAAGGTGATGAGCTGCAAGTGTAATTAAACGCAAAACTCCGGTAGAAAAACGCCCAACCCCCAAAGGAAAAGGTGGCGAGCTGCAGGTGGAATTAAACGAAAAACCCATAGGAGAACTGTGGGGATGATAGTCGCGACGCCAGCATGGGCGAGAGTTCTACTATCAACCTGTAGCGATTCTAACAGATACACACAATTCACAAGCAAAAAAAATAGTGAAGAACACCGAACGAAAAATCGAATAAGAAAAACACATCAGAACCGTATACCAAGCCATAAATAAAAAAAAAAAAAAAAATTCACATCAGTTGGAGTATAGTCGAGTTTGGAAATCAAATTCAAAACACGGTCAGTAGCCTGGTGTGTAACGCTTAGGTAAAATTTTTTTCGTACGATCTTCTTCACTATTATTTCAAACGCTATAAACCCACTCGCCGTTTATTATAAAATTCCGCTGAATACAACCGAATTAACACACCGCACAACAGGGACAATTAATAACGAGACGATAACGATCTGTCAACGCGCGACTTCCGGACTACACTTTACCTTAAAAATGTATTATTCCACTCTCGGCGTGTGTGCACACTAAGGATCTTAAAATGGGACTCCGTGGCACATGTGCACTCTCCGGATGATGAAATTTGACTCCTCGATGCAATCCACATCCGTCAGATTCAACGGTGGTGGATCACATCAATGTGGGAGGAGCGAACAGGCTTGGCGACGTCCAATGGGCGATCGAAAAGGAGTTAAATGGAAGGATTTCCCATATGTTGGTTGGACGTGAATGGGATAACTTAGATTAACAACCAAATGATCGCGAATTGAGTTCACATAGAAAGTCGCGGCAGACGTGTGTTCTATACAAGAGCGAGTTCAAGTGATCTAAGTTTAATCGAGCTAATATTAGGTGGATCAATAGGAAATCAGTGACAATTAAATTGCTACTACGAAGACGGCAATGAAACACATCCGTTTTCAAATAGTCGCCTAAGTCACCAACCATTTATTTATCCGTAAACGCATCTAATCACGTCGTAAATCACGACTCAACTAGGGTTCCAATTAAGAGCGCATTATTAAATTACGTGCGTTCGTTATTGTGCTTACGAGTGTGTGATACATCAAGGGGAGAGTGTCCACTAATCCTAGAAACTAGCAAACGGTTTTTGTCTGGCCAGTGGAACCAAGGAAAACGCCCAACCTTTGCAGTAAAAGGTGGTGAGTTGCGGTTGCAAATTAACGCGAAACTCCGAAAGGAGAACGTCGTACCTCCAAAGGAAGAGGCGGAAACAAGGAAAACTCCCAACGGCCCAAAGGAAAAGGTGGTGAATTGCACGTGCAATTAAACGCAAATCTCCGATAGGAAAACGCCCAATCTCCAAAGGAAAATGTGGTGACCTCCAGGTGCAATTAAACGCAAAACTCCGGTAGGAAAAAGCCCAACTCCCAAAGGAAAAGGTGATGAGCTTCAAGTACAATTAAACGCAAAACTCCGGTAGGAGAACGCCCAACCCCCAAAGGAAGAGCTGGAACCCAGAAAGTTTAATTTAATTTAGTGAGGGCAGAACCCTCATGTATTTAGTTTAGTACAAGCGATAAAACTTAACAACTATCTTAAAACTAACAAATATACACTGTGGTTAAAAAGAAAAAAGAGGGGGGGGGGGGGGGGGGGGGGGGCTTGGCGAGTTGGTTACTGGGTTTATCCATCAATTATTACTCGTTTATTTATTTAGCTCAGTACGGGTTGTAAGAGTGTAGACGGGGAGTGGGCGTGGCCAGGAGGGGAAAGAGAGGAGATGAAGTTTGAGAGCAGTAGAGATAAAGTTGAAGTCGAAGGAGGTAGGGCAGGAGTTTGCCTACCGCAGCATTCGCGAAATGGGTTCATTAGAGCCGTAAGAAGTGTGGTGGGTGGGCAGATAGAAGAGACGACGGTTTCGCAGGTTACGGGGGTTAGTGTGAAGTGCTATGATGGAGAGCAAGCTTGGGCAGTTGATTGTGCCTGAAAGGAGACGATGGATGAAAAGGATATCGGCCAGAGTTTTGCGCTCCTCAAGTCTGTTGAGGTTAATCAGATGGAGTCGGCTTGTGTATGGGGGGAGAATCCGAGGATTCACCCAGTTCAATCCGCGGAGGGCAAAACGCAGAAACTGACGTTGCACGCTTTCGATTCTGCGGATATGGAACAAGTAGTGTGGAGACCAGACCTGACTGGCGTATTCAAGAAGGAGGCGGACGAAGGCTATGTAGAGAGAACGGGAAACGTAAGGATTAGAGAATTCTTTAGACCAGCGTTTCACAAACCCAAGGGCAGAGTTGGCCTTAAGAATAATATCATCAATATGTGGGATGAAGCTAAGCTCACGTATCGAGGGTGCAGATGATATCTGCTGGTTTAGAAGGATGTAGGAGTGTGGGGGGAAGAGGGGCGTTTGCGAGAGAAGGTGATGGAGTGACATTTGACAATGTTGAGTTCAAGGCAGTTATTACGGCACCAAGTTGAGAAGCTGTTGAGGTCCGTTTGGAGAAGTGAGGATTCGAGAGGAGAGATGATCGTTTTGCAGAGTTTGGCGTCGTCCTCATAGAGGGAGATGGATGAGTATTTAATAATGGAGTCCAACATCATTGATGGTAAGGATAAATAGGGAGGGGGGGGGGGGGGGGGGGCTAGATGACTGCCTTGCGGAACCCCTGACGTGGGAAGAAAAGGATTGGGAAGGGAGGTCCTGAATTTTACCCGGTAGGATCGATCTTTCAGATAAGAAGATAACCACTTGATCAATAGGAGTTCGAAACCTAGGGAGGACAGCTTGAAAAGGTTGAGATTATGGGAGATTTTGTCAAAGGCCTTGCTGAAATCGGTGGTGATTACATCGACTTCGTTGCCATTCTCTAAGGTACGGAGAGTATGGGATGAGAACATGATCAGATTCGTTGTGGTCGACGTACCCGAAAGGAAACCGTGCTGGTTGGGTAAGATGATGGATTTACAACGGAAAGATAATGCGTTGTAAGGAATCCCTTCGAACAATTTAGGGATTCGAGACAGTTTGGCGATGGGACGGTAGTTGCTGATATTGTGGGGAGGAAGTATGTGCCAGACACGGACACTAGGTTCACTTCCATCCCCATCGTCTATTGTTCACGCGGACACTGCTCACAACGCAAGGAGGAAGAAAACGATGGTTGACTTTCGCAACCGAGCGGACACAACACAGAAACAAACACTCAGGCGATGTTGTTTATGCATAAACAATTTTTTTATTGTCAATGGTCTTTACTTAGAACTTATATTTAATATTAAATTGATTTTATACAAGATGAAACACTTCTTTCGCGACACGACTTCGATATTTCTACGCTTCTCCGCCACGCGAAGGAGAGCGGGAGGTAGCACGACCGTGGTGGTCGGCGGATGTAATAAGACTCCATGATTCAACCCTCGTTTGGGGTGAGTTTGGTGGTGTGGTGGTAGATATCCTCTCCACTAAGGATATGTTTTACTTACCACAAGAGAGACGTAAAGTCTCTCTCTGTGGAACGGAAAACCAGATATTGTAATAAAGATCATGGTGGTACACATGTATGTGTGTACATTGGTTCCTTCATGGGACAAAGCCCTGCGAACGAGACTGAAACAAAGACAGGGCATAATGTGCATCCATGAGATGTGAGTTCGGCTAAGCAAACAAGCCGAATATCATTGGATGCTAATTGGGTTTGTGTTTGCTTATGTAAGAAGGTCAATGGTAAACGGATCCAGGAATATGTAGGACAAGGGAATTTATGACCTGAGAATTCAACTGAGTAAACAAGTAGGAACTCATTAGATAGTAGATGCATTTGGGATACTTGAATGGTTTGAATTGTTTGCCGTATCGCCAGAATGCCTGCTGAAGGACGGAGTTCTTTTGTTTGTACATGGTACATGCTAGGGAATTAGTTTCAGCGTCTATTGCGCTAATTGTATGCAGCTGCGTTGGGTTGTTTATTGTTAGGAGAAAAGGCCGCCAGACAATTTGTATGAAAATGGATTTGTTGTACATATTATGAGGCTTTGAATAGGCGACGCAATGATCATTATCCCTGGTTGTGATGGTTACATGATATGTGAACCGAATTGTTTTCTTTCAGGGATATGATGTTTATTCCATAAAGAATTCTTTGTTGGGAAAATTTTGCCGATGCGTTAATGCATGGGAAAATGCCCTTGTTGATGCAATTCTTTTTAGGAATTTTAGGTAATGCTTGTATGTATTAATGTCCTTAGAAAAGCAAATGTTTTCAGGTGTGGGAAGGTTGGAATTTGCCTGGCGACCGAAGGTACCGAGTAGGTTTTTATTTTATGCTCCTGTATAATGGAAGAGAATTCTCGTAGGGAATTTGTATGCGAAGAGATGGATGAAAGGTAAGAATTGTTGTACAGGGAGTTTTAGGTTATACCTTAAATAACCTAGATGTGTAAAGCATTTAAGGTGCTAATGCGTTATGGGCGTTTTTCAGGTAAGTAAATGTGGGGTTTGGCGGAACCGCCACAATATCATTTGGGAAAACGCCCAACGGCCCAAAGGAAAAGGTGGTGAGCTGCAGGTGCAATTAAACGCAAAACTGTGAATACCTATTTAATTATTTATTTATTTTGTGTGAAATCAAATTTATTGTGCAACACATCAAACATTTTCATATTGGTTGAGAAATTTCAATGCAAATTCGTATAGTTATAACATTGCACCATAATAAAGTAATATGTTCTGATCTTTCCGATATTTTCGGTAACATCAGTTTTTGAAAAATTAGCCAGCGCCGGTTTTGTAAAGATTCGAAATTCTACAATAAAGAAATAGTGGTTCTACCCAGAAGGTGGGCCGAAAGAATGGACATAATTATACTATGTGAAAAAAAAAAACATTGCGGGAAATGCGACATTTAACATAAAGAAGACTTATGTTAATGAATTAACTAACATTGAATATTAATAGCGAATTACTTATCAGGTGTACCGGTGTGAAGTGAGCGTCAAGATACAAATGTATCGATAGGAAACGTTTGTTGTGAACGATCCCTTATATTTATTTTATTTCGTTGCTATGAAATCTGTTAAACATATTTAGTATGCATTAAGTCATTGTACAAACAACATCTTTTTTTTTTTAATCCTGTTAAAAATGTGTAATTTTGTACCAGAAAATGATGATTTGCGGAAAGCAATAATTTTTTGTTTTCATTTGAAGAAAAGTGCTCCAGAGTCGTATCGAATGCCTGTCGAGGCTTATGGTGATCATGCTCTATCGGAAGCAACATGCAAAAGATGTTTTAAGCGGTTCAGAGATAATGATTTTGATGTGCGAAATGAAGAACGTGGAAGACCACCAAAAAAGTTTGAAGACTCCGAATTTCAAGCAATATTGGATCAAGATGACACTTTAAGTAAAAAACAAATGGCACAAATGTTAAATGTGGCACAACAAACAATTTCTGACCGTTTAAAAGCTATGGGAAAGATCCAAAAGTGTGGAAACTGGGTGCCACATGAATTGAATGACAAGCAGATGGAAAAGCGTAACACCACACGTTGCTTCTACGACACGAAAGGAAGTCAGTATTGCATCGAATTGTGACTGATGATGAAAAATGGATTTATTTTAAAAATCCTAAACGCAGAAAAACATTGGTACATCCAGGAAAAGCGTCAACATCGACTGCAAACACCTGATCGGTTCGGAAAAAAGACAATGCTCTGTGTTTGGTGGGACCAGAAGGGGGTGGTGTATCATGAACTTCTAAAACCTGGCGAAACTGTTGATGCGCAACGCCACCGACAACAAATGATCAATTTGAACCATGTATTGATCGAAAAACGACCAGAATGGGTCACAAGACACGGAAAGGTAATTTTGTTGCATGCTCCCAGTCATATAGCAAAACCCGTCAAAGAAACAATAAAAACTCTCGGCTGGGAAGTGTTACCCCACCCACCGTATTCACCAGACTTGGCTCCTTCCAACTACCATTTGTTTTTATCGATGGGACACGCATTGGCTGAGCAGCATTTCAATTCCTACAAAGAAGTCGAAAATTGGGTCTCCGAATGGTTTGCCTGAAAAGGCGACCGGTTTTATTGGCGTGGTATCCACAAATTGCCAGAAAGGTGGTCGAAATGTGTAGAAAGCAATGGCCAATACTTCGAATAAAATGTTTTTTACTTTTTTAAAAAAAAGAAGTTTTTTACTGTAAAAAAAAGCGCTCACTTCATACCGGTACACCATATTTAATATTACTGTTTTCTGTATTTGCTGTTAAAAGCCTAAACGCATTTGGCATTTGTAGTAAGAGAACAAACATGCTATAAAATTAACATAGACACACATGTTTTACGTGTTAGAGTCTTCCAAAGGTCAAAGGTATATACTAAGTAAAAGTAAATCTCTTCTGTAAATATTTATCGAATCTTCAAGTTTTTAGACACAATACTTTCAGCTATGTTTAAAATCCGTTAGTTAAACAAAAATATTTAGTTAATACATAAATGCTCACATCAAGAGCCTATTCAACCAAATCTATGCTGCATTCAAGATGTAACTCTGAAGAATACGACAGCGCAGTCATGCAAAACTGGACAATTCGACAGTAAATTCAAACCTTTTCTTTATGGCAAATCTATTCATCACTATTCTTTTGTTTCCGCAGTTTCGCTTGCGTCACTGCTTTCATTGTCGGTGTCGCTTTCTACAGCAGTTTCTTTATTTTCGTTTTCATCGGGTGTTTTATGATCAGAAGTTTGGATGTTTTCATGAGATCCTAAATTGTCTTTTTCCGGCTTCTCAATGTCGGCTGTTTCTTTATGAGTGACTGAATCGCCTTGAGAATCACCTTTATTTGTGTTGAGGTCGCCACTTTTTTCTTCTACAGCTTTGTGTTCGCCTTCTTCGGTAGTTGACTCTTCCTTTAAAGCTTTAACACCATCTTCACCAGCTGTACTTAGGTTATTTTTATCTTCTGTAGTTTTTGTCGCTTCTACTGTGGTATCCGGTATCTTTTCATTTGATTCGTTTCTATCATTTTCCCCGCCTTCTTCATAAGCGGGAATATTATTTATGCAGATAGTGAATATAAGACCGCTAATAAAAAAAAACATTTATTTCTGCGAAGCTCAACACTTACCAATATGTTCTGCTTGATTCTGTTCAAGCTGATCGACTGAAGGATCTTTGTTATCCTCTAGTGGAATGTCGTCGGCGTCGTTGGCTATTCCATCCAGGGATTTTTGGTTTGGTTTTTCCTCATCGTCGGCCTTCGAATTTCCGTCTTCTGGAGTTATTTCCGTTTTTTCGTCTTCTTCTGGTTTGTCGCCAACCTTGTCTTTATTTTCCGAATCATTTGCTTCAGTGTTGTTCTCATTGTCGTCCTTATTTTCTTTTTCTTTAGTGTTATTCGGTTTTTCACTAGTTTCAACAGCCTTAAGTAATTTCAAACGTTAATTTGTAATCCTAATCTGTTATACACTTTGCTATTCAATTATACTTTCTCCTGTGCAACTGATGTAATTTCACTTTCTTCATTCGTTTCATTTGCCTTGACACTTCCCGCTAGTGGATGCTCGTCTGATGTTTTTTCATTTTCCTCCTTCGGTTCTTCAGTTGTCTTACCCTCTTCCGGATTATCCTGTGTATCCTTAATTGCATCTGCGTGTTCCGTCGAAACACCGCTCTTAATGTTCCATAAAATTCAATTAAAAATACCAGTTGATTATTAATATCTTAAAGTTGGAGCGAGCCGTTAATTTAACACTACTCATGCTTACGCTGTCGCCAAGCTAAAGCTGCTACTTAAATTTACAAGCCCTTTATAGCTTCATCCTGGAGCATTAAACGGAGAGCAGACCTTCCTAAATAAAGCTTGTCTATATATTGGCTATTAGCGTGCACGCCGCTGCGCTGATTGACGTTGTATCTATTTTTTTAATCACAGATTAATCCTTACGCAGAGTTAAAAGTTATAATGAATTTCAAGAATTTTATTTTTATGTTTAGCATTTATAGTTAAAAATATTGCTTATAGCTTAGCATTATTTTGCAAATAACACAAATTTATGTCTAAACAATATTAAGGATTAATATTATTAATTGATAAATAAAACAAAGTGTGTAAAAAACTAAGTATGATACGCGCATATTAGATGGTTAATAAAACAATTAGATTGCAAAATAAAGTAATAACAATATAATATGTTTCTATTATTTTTAGAGAGTTTTTGTCTTGTTTCGTATTTTTATATTGTTTGGATATTATTCAAACCTCCTTATTCTCTTCGTTCTCTTTATTTTCTCCCGCTCCATCAGCCGGAGGAGCGGCGGGCGTATCTTTTTCACCATTTTTCAATTCAATTTGGGCAGTAGAAACGCTTGTTGTGTCGGCCGGGGCTAGTTTGAGGAATTGGTCAAGGGTATCAATTTCGTTGGCCAAGTCGAATGCATCGTAATCACCACAGTAGTCTTCGCCATTGAAAATTTGAGGAGGTAATGGATGACGGGGGGACGGATCGCTGACTGTGGCACCCGGACTGCCTGATTTTGTTTGCATTATATCTTTTTCAGCTTCTTTACCGGGCTCCGTTATATCGACTAGCTCATATTTTATATTTTTGCTATCTAAAATCATGAGAACTCGTTGTTGGCGTTTTTTAACCTGAAACAAAAAATATATATTAAACTAAATTTTTTATTCAAAAGGAAATTTATTTCTAAGAGCTTAAATGAGATTTATGATTGGAGAGGGCATTAAACAGCATCACCTCGCGCAAATATAATGTACCTAGGATTACACAACAAAAGATGGTTTTTTTTTTGTCGTCATAACCTCTAGATACTGGTTCCCCTAAACAGGGAAGTAGTTCCGATTTCTGTATTGCGAAGGGACCGATGATATTTTGCACAAATGGCCAGCAATTTTTATTACTTTTGTATTTTTTGTCTTCTGATTGTGCGGGGCCTTTATACTTTGAACATGCACACTGAAGATAGGTCATGCCTTTTCGGACCTCTTCCGCTTTTCCGTTGTTTTGTTCGAATCATGGAACTGCGGCAGTTTTTACTAGCGCATCAGCAAGGATGCAGGTTCAGTAAAAACACCACCGATGAAAAGACAAAATCACTAATTGCACCAGAGAAGATGGTAGGAGTGAAACACGTCATTAAGTTCTTTTATTGGTGATACACCACTATCGAAACATCAGATAATCCTTCAAGATGCACACAGTTCTTAAGGACTATTGCTGGTATTCCGTCCGGGCCGGTTGCCTTCCTACAATCCAGTTCACGTAGAATGCGTTGAATAGTGCGCGGACGAAATCTCTCATCCCGCATGGAAGACCGTACCGGCGCGATCACAGGTGGCTCCAAAAGACCGGGATCGAGGTTTGAATTCGCGGAAAATAAATTCGCGAAAAAATTAGCTTTATCCTTTGAATTCGTTACTAACGTCCCGCTGTCTGTCACCACCGGAGAGAAAGAGGAGGATGCGAAGTTACCGCTGACAGCTTTTGCCATTGACCAGAAGGAGCGCGAACTAGCCGGGCACCGAAGGAGTTTATCGATCACCCTGTCGTTGTGAGCTTTCTTCGCGGTATCAATCGCCTGGATGCACGCGTTTCTGATTCTAACAAAATTCGTTCTGTTAACATCGGTGGGATTGGAGCGCCATTGCTTAAGAGCTCTTTGCCGCTGTAATCTGCTCGCATTTTTTGTCAAACCACGGTTTATCAGATGAACTTCGTTTGATGGAATGTGGAATATACATCTCCATCCCCAGAAGAATAATCTGTGCTACCGACCCCGCGCAAGCATTAACATTGGAGTCTCCGAAGCACACCTCCCACCATGGAAAGGATGCGAAGAAATCTCGTAAATCGTCCCAGTTTGCAGCCCCATACTTCCATACATGGCGAAGCTGCCTAGGCCGGTTATTCGCTTGATATGCAAGTGCTTGCGCGACAGATACCAAGCAGTGATCTGAGTTTCCCAGTGGCGCAGAAACCTCTACGGTATAAATACTCGGTTCGGATGTCAAAAACAGATCCAGTGTGTTCGCATAATCGCCTTGGGTATCCGGCACTCGCGTTGGTTCCTCCACGAGTTGAGTCAAGTTGTGGCTAACAGTAAACATCTCCGCCAGCCTCCCAGCCTCGTCGGTTCTGTTAGAATGTACCAACCAGCCGGAATTCTGCACATTAAAATCGCCAAGGACAACAATTTCAGAAGCTGGGTAGTTGATCTGTATCCAGTCGACGGTATGTGAAAGATGTTCGAAAAATTTCGCCGGTCGATCGTCATTCGGAGAGCGGTAAAGCCAACAAAGAAATTTAACAGAATTCATTAGAATCCCTTAGCATACCCATAAATAACTATGACGCCAAGATACCAACGCAACGCACATGGAATACATGCGCAACGCACATGGAATACATGACGATCATAGCTAAGACTAAGTTATAGTCTTGTATGAAATAATATTTTTACTACACCCGAGTAGTATTATTATTTAATTCGAGTGAAAATCTTCCATGTTTTGTAAAATAATAATTACCTGGAATCTTGCGAGTTTGGTGTGGAACTGTTGGAGGTGTTTTTGGGAATAGTTTCGTCGAATGTACATAGAGAAGATCGAGATTAAAGGAAGTGCAGCAAGTGTTAGAAGATCGAGAACGAAGGCGATCAAGAGAACAGCTGGACGACAGCAGAAAAATATATAGATCGAAGTTCCATAAAGGGCACGGTGAGAATATTTGTCGGATCGATTTCATTGAGCTCAGCTATTAACTCCAGAATTTGGATTGAGAAGTATAACGAAAACACACAAGGTAACCGTGAGTAGGTCTGTGGGGGTACGAGGTCGTGGCACCGGCATGGGCGCAAGGTTCTACCTCGTCCCCACGAATTGAAGAGTTCATCGGTTCCGCCATTAACCGATCACCAAGGATTAAGTTCACTCGCAAATTGTCACAAAAGAGGAAAGGAGAATAAAACACTAAATGTTGTTTGTATAATATGATTTTTATTGTTAGTACACAGAAGTTTACACAGGAACGCGTCTAAGTTTAATTCATTGACAACGAAAGTTACTTTTTGATTAATTAAATGGATATGAATTAAAAGTCACTTGGAACCTTACAAATATCTTAATTTAAGCATTCCCATTGGATCGTTCAAACGTACACAAAACACGAACTGTTTAAACACTTCGCACTATAACTCCAACTATTACAATTAACTGGGGAGGAAAAATGACTCCCTGTTGGTACGCGTCACCGATATGGCACGGGGAGCGGGAGAAAAACCTTCCATCGCGGTCGGTGGTTGTACTAAGACTCCTCGATGGTTGGAATCTAGCTCTTGATTCACCCTTCTTGGCATTGTTCCACGCAATTCGGTTTATATGCGCTCCACAAGACAATCCGACGGATCGCACCCGTTTGTGGTTCATCTCCCGACAGCGCGAACATCCCTGTATCAGAACTCGTTCCGTTACAGAGCGGGGAAGCTGTGGAACTCCCTTCCCACGCGAGTGTTCCCGGAGCGTTACAACCTGCAACTGTTCAAAAAGAACTGCAACAGTTATTTGATGGCATCTCGGGGCGCTCACTCGACGCTATAGGTTCGCCTCTCCCGAGAGAAGTCTAATAAAAAAAAAAAAAAAAACCCTCGATTCGGTGGTGGTGAATATTCTCTCGGCTTAGGATACGTTTACTTACCACAAGAGAAACGTAAAGTCTCTCTTTGTGAAATAGAAAACCAGATCTCGTAATGAAGGCCATGGTGGTATGGGTGTATGAATGATCGTGAAGATCATATTGTTCAACTCATGCGCGAAGGCCATGGAAAAACAAAGCTGAACAACTGTAAGGACAAAGGGATCGTATAGCCCATTGTTTACGATGTGCATCGTTGCTATAATAGACGACACTGCATCGGTGGAATGGTGCTAATGAGTTTTTCTATTTACCCAATGGGAAATGTGTATCGCGTCTATTACCGGTGGTAGCTTGTCGTCACAGTAGGGATCGTGGTCGGGTATATTGCAGCTGGATAAATAGCCGCATTGTAATTAGGCTGGTGATGCTAAAGGAATCTAGGTATACGAGGGGTGATCGTGTACCGCATTTTGCTGGGCAAAAGTGATTGCATTTGTATACATGATTACATGCGAAGGAATTCGGTTTATGACTCTAGGCGCAAGATGTGAGTATTTGCTTTTGTCCGATGGACAAAGAGCTGTCGAGGCCGTGGAAATGCCACCTAGTTTGGGAAGGAAGTACTGTGCGCCGGCGTGCGGCACTGGATTCACTCCCGTTCCCCAGCGTAATTAACTGATCCACCGAACACCAGAAGACATGGGTTCGCCAAAAGATTAGAACGCACGTTATTCTCTGTCACTCACTGATTTTCCGCTGCAAATGATCTTCCAAGAATCCAAGAGTATAAGAAAATGAAACGCACTGGTTTAATTTATTTCTATATGTGTCTATTGTTTATAACTTTATTTAAGTTGTTATTTATATTTGGGTCTACATTAGTTGTTTTTATCGATATGTAACGTTACACAAGTTGTATTTGGCACATGCGCCACACTGTTTAATTGGTTTATTAATAGGTTCCATTGGGGGCACCGTTTTACTGGGGATTTGTTTGGTGAATTAAGGGTTTGACACGTAAAACATCGCGTGTGTAAACGCACCGTACCGTATGCACGGTGCGGCGAAGGACAGAAGACCCGACCGACTCCTTTGCTGATTGTAATAAGACTCTCAGAGGATTTGAATCTGACTCCTGATTGACCCTCAATTCGGTGGTGAGTTTGTCAGCACCAAAGAGAAGAGAGAGAACATTTCTCGAAATGGCTAAATTCCGCTGTATGTGTACGATCGTGTAGATCTGTGTTGTTTACTCATGCGAGAAGGTCAATGGGAAGCGAATCCTGAAACATTGAAAAACAAAGGGATCATGTAGATCATTGTTTATGATGTGCATTGCAGCTGTATAGATAGACCGCAATGCCTCTTGGAAATGGTGCTAATTGAGGTTTTAGATGTTTATGGCATCTCTGCCGAGGGTAAGAACAAAATTCTGTTTGCATTTGGTTATGCTATTGAATTCGGTTTCGCTGATAATGCCTAAGATGCGGTAATTGTTTGCCGATTGAACAAACGAATAGCGCATTAAATGCGTGAATGTTGGGAGAATTCTTTTTTGGAATTTTAGGTAATGCGTTGTATGCATTAAATGTCCTTGGAAAAGGAAATATTTTCAGGTGCTAATGCAATTGCATTAGCGAAAAACAATGGGAGTTGGGTTGCAATTATAGGGGGTTTGGGTAAGCTTAAAAGAACCCCCACATCACTCGCTTTATGACTCTAGACGCAAGATGTGAGTATTTGCTTTTGTCCGATGGACAAAGAGCTGCCGAGGCCGTGGAAATGCCAGGGAGATGTGGTGTGCCCATGTTCAGCGGAATTGCATGGTGGTACAAGATATGAAGAATTCTTGTAAGTATTCTGGGAAATGCATTTGCATGAAAGAAAGAATTCGTGTATGGAATCTAATGTAATGCTTGAATGCACTAAATGTCCTTGAAATGTTTTGATGCGGGGAATGTTGCAGGTGCTAATGCTATTGCATTAGCAAAGAACAATGGGGTTATGGGAGCTTCAGGACTGGAAGCTTTTAGGTAATTTGGGAAGGTGAGTAGTGGCGTTTATGGGACCGCCACATTCAACATATCGAGAAATAATAAAGAAGAAACATTGAAATACATATATGTTACAAGTGAAATTACCTCTTCATAATTGTAAATAGCGAATTCATTTATGCTTACGCCATGGAAATATTCAACTGAAATATATGTCCGTTGTAACGAAACAAATATTATTCAACTCAGATTTTAATTTAATCTCTCGGGAAGGCGGTTCGAACCAGTCCATTCACAAATCAACGTCTGCTGTACAAAACTTTTTCATTACAAAAGAATCTAATAGAAAAAACAATATCACTAAAATTGGGGGAGGAGAAGTCATCAATTAAATCTATATTAAAAATCTTATTTAAGTTCTATAAGTTTGGTGGTTTTTTAGATGTGTTGATGTGTTTCCACCGAGCACAATGCGAAGTAAAAGGCACATATTTCTTTTTTATAACTTTTCTTTCTTTTGTTTCAACGTGGCGCACGCAACGTGCTCGATTGACCCTTTTACCTCCTCCGTTCGTTCTCGAGTCCCAGACTGTTTTTGGACAAACTTCTTTCAATAGGAAGAAATTCAATCCTTGGGAGAACATCCTTATGATTTTCTTTCTCATCCCCTGGAATCCTCTCGCTTCCAGAGATTTTCTCTTTTCCATCCATTCGCCGAGACTATGTGCGGATGCATCCATACACACAGCGCAAACGATGCTGTGCATATAGCAAAAACCCGTGATAATATCTGTAACACAGACAGAGGTCAGCTACGCGCCTTTGATGTGATAGCAACTGTAATCCCGATGTCAGCACTGTGTCCCCGATCAGGCGGATCGCTTATCTCTACATGCTCTGTAGTAGGTCGATGGTATGCTTAGAAGGAGAATAGAAGAATAAGTTGGGCCGGAGTAATATATTTATCGGCTCTAGAAAGATAACTCAGTTTTCCTGAGGGGGACCTGGCGATGCTCGACACGTATTTATGCCACGATACATTCCCACAGACCATGAAGCCGAGCTTCTTTATGTTTTCCCTAGATTCGGGGAAAAGGTATAAACTCAGGCGTTTGTTTCCATCTCACTTTGTCCACAGAACCAAGGAGACTCGAGCTAAACAAGTAGGCAAGTCAAACTTCGGAAAACAGGCCACACAAAATTTCATCCAAAATGGATTTACATTCGCTGATAAGGTTAAAGGGATCCAAACAAAGAATATGAAAACTCCACCACCTCTCCCCCAAAAACATACTCAAGTCCCTAAGCGATCCGCTATACAGGCCAACACAACGCCACAAATCCAAGCGGCGCAACAAAAGCCTCCAAAAGGTCAATCCTCAAGAAACTACTTAGTCTATTCGGCGTGATTGAGGATATTCGACACCGATATGAAAAACTAACAACTGAGGCTGAAAGGGATGCATTCCTTTTCACGGCATATGTAAGACATACACTTCAAAATGGATCCCAAAATTAAAGTTATCCTTATAAATGTCAACTCCCTTGTTTCGCTATCAAAGCGTATGACAGTCTCTGACTTCATAAAGGATAACCGGGCGGACGCGGTTCTTGTAACCGAAACTAGGTTGCATCCATGTCACCGTCCCACTTTCTCAAACTTTTCAATCATTCGAAGAGATCGAACCCTCACTGGCGGCCCCACCATCAACGGAGGTGGCACCTGTATTCTAGTTAATAGCGAACTTCGCCATGAAGCTATTGACCTCTCACACTTCGAGTCCATAGAGGTCTCCGGGGTTGAAATGCATCTAGCTAATAACGGTAGAGTGAACATATACTCCGTATACCACTCGCATAAAACCAATAATGGCCCCATTAATCCTGAGGATATCGGACAATTAATAACGTCCTCGGGGCATACATCCTTCATCATAGGCGGCGATTTTAACTCCAGACATCCCCTCTGGAACAACGCCTTTCGTTTATTGCATTAATGCCGATGATGGCAGGCTTCAGTTTTTGGCTATTATGTCAGCTTTATATTCGGAGAGGGCATCGGATAGATGCTGTGCAGCTAGAGTTCTGTATAGTGAGCTGACGTTCCATGAGAAAATTCTTAAATCGTTTAGCCAGATAAATTTTCTTCAACTAACACTATAGCTGAAGGCAAGCGTCCAAAATGAACAATGGTCTATAAGACCTAAATTTTGAAATAGTGGCACCTACTATTGGTACGCGAGGTAACTCAATTCTGGACATCTTTATTGTGTCCAAAGATTTACTTCCCCAAATCTCTCCTCCCCAAGTATCGGCGGGTGTATCTGACCACAACGCTGTGACCACGTTGATTCGCATTTATCTAGCATCGCAGGCTCATATCGGATACATACCCGATTATGGGCGCACAATTTGGGACAACTTCAATGTCCCATTGAACGAAAAACTACACCAACTCTCTCCTCCCACTGACAGGACCCTAACGACGGTTGAGATAAATAACTCTACAGCTCGACTTTACGAGATTCTAGTTGAAACTTCGGAGACCCATGTCCCGAAGTACAAACTTGAAAAGACTTATCAGATTCCTCTTGACGACTTCACTCTTCGTCTCATGCGGGAGCGTAAAAAGCTCTGCAGAATGAGATATCGTCACCGCTTTAGATGTATTCAGATGGACCAGAACATTTATAAAAATGTTAAAAAGATATGTGGCACTTCTCGTATCACTGGGCCAATCATGCACAACGGTCTTGTTGTCAATAATGACACCAATAAAGCAAACATCATCGAAAAGACCTTTGAAAATAATCACAAGCTCACTCTCGAGGATGGCGACCCGGAAACTAATGTAATAATTAGTTCAGAGGTTCACAACAAATTAGACAACTTTAACGAGCCAATAGTTGTATTTAACCCAGCTAACAGTGCATACTTCGACGACACACGTGATACTAGTCACGGCTTCGTCACACCAAATACCCTACAGAACCTAGTTAAATCTCGAAACTCCAAGAAGTCACCCGGTATCGACAATATGTCCTACCACTCGTGGCGAGGGCTTTCTGCCTTATTCTTTATAAAGCTCTCCATTCTGCTCAACCATGCCTACAACATGGGGTATTTTCCCCAAGCTTGGAGGCATGCTGTTGTCTGCCCAATAGCAAAAATTGGGAAACCAAATTATCACCCCTCAAGCTTACGTCCTATTTCGCTCCTCACCTGCATCAGCAAAATATATGAACAGTTCATATACGAGAAGCTAAATAAATTTATCAATGTCAGGAACCTAATACCTGACTTCCAATTTGGATTTAGAACAGCACACAGCACCACTATGGCTCTCAAGATATTTCAAAACCACGTTTGCGTGCGCCTCTTTAATAAGGAACCCACCATTGCGGTGAGCTTGGACATTGAAAAGGCTTTTGACACAACCTGGATCGAAGGTCTCGTTTTTAAATTACTGAGTACTGGCCTCAGTAAAACGCTGTGTAGTATCATCTACCAGTTCGTTTTAAACAGAATCTTCCAAGTTCGAGTGAATGGAAAGCTTTACAGGGCTCTATAGCGTTTGAAATAATAGTGAAGAAGAACGTGTGATTCGAACTGACGCTATGACAGTTTGAATCACCAAACATTTTTACCTAAGCGATACCCATCAGGCTACTGACCGTGTTTAGAATTTGATTTTTAAACTCGACTATACTCCACTGATGTGAATTATTTTTGTTATCGCTATGGCATACGGCTCTGATGTATTTTCTTGTTCGATTTTTCGTTCGGTGATCTTCACTATTTTGCTTGTGAATTGTGTGTGTATCTGTTAGAGTCGCCACAGCTCCATTCTAGGGCCCATCTTATTTAATATCTACACCTCAGATATTCCTCGCCCTGTGGATGGTAGAGTAAACCAGATTTGCTATGCGGATGACGTCCTAGTGTACACGTCATCTAAAAGCCCAAAACTCGCAACAAACCGACTCAACCGTCATCTGGACGAACTGTATCAGTATTACAGTCGATGGAAAATTCGACTTAATCCATCCAAAGTAGTAGATATAATTCTGAGTAGTAAACACTCCCAACCTACTTCTCGATATTCACAGAATATTCGAATACAAATAGGAGGTACTACGATTAGACCACAGGACAGGATGAAATATCTTGGGATCATCTATACCCCAAAAATGAATTTCACCAAACATGTGACCCATATTCTTCAAAGGGGCCTCGGTCGGTCTAGCAACTGCACATCTTGAAGTGGAGCAACAAAGTTGACACCAAAGTTAAGCTTCTCTGCTATAAGCAGCTACTCCGATCTGGAATATCGTACGACTTTCCTATATGGTCCTGCGTATCTTCGGCTCAAATGGAAAGACTTCGAGTTTTCGAAAGGAAACTCCTCAGAAGATGCCCCAATCACTCTAGAAGGCCCCTCGAACTCTTACCTATACGAAAGTGCCTCCATTATCCCTATCGATGAGTACTTGCTACAATTAGCATATAAGTACCTCGAAAGCATTCAGAACAGCGAGAACCCAATTGTACGGGAGTCTTGCGTTCTTGACCCTTCTCTCTCTCGATCTCTTCGGATCAAACCCCCACAATTTCTTCCTTAGTACAAAACTGAATAAAGCACCCTTCCCAACAACATTCCCCTCTATAATAGAGGATTCCTGGACCTTGCTGACACACTACAAACACGCACGCATAGTACAAGACAGCACAAACGCACACACATACACACCGACCAAAGCGCAGATTATCAGACGCCAAAGACGTGAACTGCGTTTACTACCGCACCCAAGACCTACCGGTCTTGTACGATTTATTTCCCACCATCCCCCCATCCAAGTAGTTAGAGAACAATTGAACTAACCCTGTCCACACTATCCTTAGATACGTCCTTCCCCTTTCTTTTCAGATATCTTGAGACCGAGCCCAACATCTTCACGGATGTGGGCGATTCTGGTTATCGCAAGATGACCAGAAGCCAGAGACAAGATGAAGGACACATTTGTCCTTGTCTCCATAAAGTCGGCCTCACGCCACCCCATTTTTTCTTTCTAGGTGACGTGGAACTATCGTGTCATTACAACGCCCCGGCACAAACGAGCAATACCGCAACATAGATGCGTATGCGATGAGTACATGCGACCATTACAGGTATTGTGCCCTTATAGCAACAGCCCTCCTGAATCCGTGCAGAAACTCAGGTCACAGGTCTGCCCGAATATTACATTACTCTCACAAAACAAACCCACTAATGATAAAAAATCATTCAGTTCTTCAAAATAGCCACCCACATCAGATTTCATCCATTCATTGTTGACAAATCCTTTAGTAATGAGACATGTTTTCAACTTTGAATAAGGAAAACAGTCCGCAGTGGATAAATCTGGCGAATAGGGCCTCTTGAGGAAAACAATTTTAACTTTAATGATGAATCGAGGTTTTGGAAATGTATACTTTGCCTTATAGATATCGATATCATTTCGTCAATGCTGGATTACCCATTAGGCCGGACTAGGCCATGGCCTGGGGCCCCTGACGGGCAAGGGCCCCCAAGAAAATTTGTCATGATTGTTTTTAATTTATTTTTAATTTTAATTAAATTTTTTTATATTTTTTGGAATTTTGTAAACAAACATTTTTTTAAAGACAATTCATTTACCTTATGTAATTGATTATACAAATGTATTTTCAAACAAAAATATTTAAAAATCGTAATTGATTTATTCTTTTGGTTGTTATTTTAAGCTACGATTTGAATTTCAAATCGCGCGTGTTACGTCAAAGAATCCTTGACGACACAAAAACCCATCAACCAAAATGTGTAACCTAATTACATATTTTGTCTAGACAGAAATATTATTAAGAACAAAACTCAAAAGGTTACTAACTACAAAAATTCAAAGAAACGTAAAATATGGAATAACCAAATTAGAATATAATGTATATCACAACATATGTTACCTAATTGCACATTTCATCCAGATGAACAAACTCAAAGATAATTAGCAAGAACTCGTGGAAACACGAAAATGAATATTACACTAATTGCAATATAATATCCATTGTGATAAAGATATTATATTGCAACGTAGAGAAACAAACCTAGATATAAGATTTTATGTTAGAGTAAGTTTAGTTTACAAAACGGCACTCTGAAGAGCAGACGTTTGTTAAATTCGAAATTGAATAAAATATAAATTTTATTTAAAAGTGTTTTCCTTCATTTCACTCAAGTGGAGTTTAAGAAAACATTATTCGCGCTAAATAACCGAAACAGCGCTTGCAAACTCGAGCTTGTTTATATAAACAAAAACGATTCATTTCAGTGTTTTAAGCAAAACAAAACTATCTGTTGCTTTGTCGTTTGTCAAATTACATTTGTTCGTTGTTCTTAGAGAAAAAAAGAACGTTTTTCAATTAGTGACGAATCTAGATGTTAATTAATGTGAAATTGTGGTATTGCGTGTAATGAACATATCGAAAACTACGCATTTGTTGAAAAAGGTAGGTTCTGTTTTATATTGTATCTTTTCACACAACACAAAAAACATCACCAATCAAATTGTCTTTTTTTGTTATCCAACAACAATAAGTGAGAAAGTGAGTTTGTATATTGTTTTCGTTTTAAATTTCTTTTTTAAGTTTCGTTCTGTTTTTCGATATTTGTTTTGTTGTTCGATTTGGATTTTGTAAACTGATTTAGTTTTAGCTATTTCGATAATTTAACATTTTGGTTTTGTTTTTTTGATTTATTTTTGAGTTCGATTTTTTGATTTTAAATTTGTTGTTTAATTTCAAATGCAGAATTTGATGTTTGTTTTTCCTATCAGAATGTTACGATTTAAGTATGTTTGTAGATTACATAATGCGGCGATCCTATCAGAGCGGGGCTCAAAAAAGAAAAATTGCGGATGAAAAGAAAAAACGAATTGAGACAGATTTATCGAAACTACCAAAATTGACGTAATTCTTCCAAAGTTCCACTGCACATGCTTCTTCATCGGCTAGTGAACAGATCGAATCTAGTAATGAAGATGTAAGAATGGAAATATAATTTACTGTTGATATTTATAAATTATAACTTTCTTATAAAATATAAATTAAAGTGTTTTTAGTGCAAACGTAATTCTTAAAACTTTTGAATTCAAAATTGTTTTATCAAATTTGCAGATTCAATCTGAAACAGAGCAAGTCGATCATCTCAAAACCTCTGAATCTTTGGATCCAGATGATGGATCAAACTCGCAGCGTGATGTTAGTCTGAACGAATACGAAGAGCTTAGAGCCGCGGATTTGGGTATTTGAGCCTGCAGCGAACAATGACAATTGTTCGAGCGATCCAGGCAAGTGGGGTGATTTCACTGACGATGACGCCAATTTTTGGATCAATCGTGGTCCAAGTATGTGCCAAAATCACACTGGACCGTTTGAGCCGTCTCGTAGATTTTACGATGCAGAAGGCAGAGCAAGATATTGCTCAGAAAAAAACGTTTTTTGGAAGAAAGGCAAATCAAGAACGGTTCAAGCGCGAATGGCTAATTTATTCTCCCACGACTGGTTGCGTGTATTGTTTTGTATGTAAAATTTTTGCTTCCAAAGACAAACAAAACAAACTGACCAGCGATGGATGTAATGATTGGAAAAATGTTTCCCAATTACATCAACATGAGAATGGATCTCTTCACAGAGAATGTATGTTGACATACATTCAAAGGCGACAACCTTCAACTTGAGTACCAGAAAGAGAAAAATTATTGGAAAGATGCAGTGCGACGATTGATTCCAGTCATCATAACGTTGGCTGAACGAGGATTACCTTTCAGAGGCACAAACGAGCATTTCGGCGTTCCAGATAATGGAAATTACTTAGGTTTACTCGAACTAATTGCACAGTTTGACCCGTTCTTAAAAAGTCCCATTGAAAATTTTGCGGACCGTGGCAAGGGGAATCCCTCGTATTTATCAAAAACAATTTGTGAGGAGTTGATCAGCATTATGGGTTCAAAAGTAAGACATCACATTATACGAGGGTTGCCTCTTATGTTTCGGGATTTGGCAGCCCTAGTGTTGCAATCCGGCAATTGACAGCTCTGTCGTAAAGTTGGACATTTTTGAGGTTATAGGCACTCAGAACGTTTTGACATACGAGCGCTATTTGTGTTGTTTACAGCAACTTAAAAGATTAATCTCGGCCCAAAAATGGAATTAATTCGTCAACATTTTCGTGCGATTATTTTTTACAACTTTCGGCGTGGATTAACTCAGCAACAGTGCATGGATGAACTTGTGGGTCTATTTATGTTGGCATCAGCAAGGATGCGAGTTCCATAGAAAAAACCACCACCGCGGAAAACAAAAGAACAACCAGGTAAACACTGGAACCGCTCGACGATGAAGAATTTGATGAGTACATGTACGAG
Organism: Microdon myrmicae; assembly: GCA_963931805.1. Classification (NCBI taxonomy): domain Eukaryota; kingdom Metazoa; phylum Arthropoda; class Insecta; order Diptera; family Syrphidae; genus Microdon; species Microdon myrmicae. Next base: position 118,696,057 of record OZ007498.1, on the reverse strand, counting down.
ACAAAAAGTCACCTCACTCCGACTCACTTCCGTATATCGGTGGAAAACTACAAGCGGGTGCGACTGTCCGCTGTGGCGATAGAAATCTGACTCCAAATGTAATGTACATTTTTCAGTTCGATGCCTGCGAATTTTATCGATAGGGGAGGATTGTGTCTGTGTGCCTATAGCACAAGTACGTTGCCCTTCAGCCTGGATATCGGCGACGACGAAAGTGCACCTAAATAAACATGGGCTGCTGCAATGAATTGGTATTATGGAGATATGCGATGGCGAAAAGTCGCCGAAGGGAGAAATAGGTTTCTGTGTCTTAAATTAACAGAAACGCTATTTCGAGGCCATAAATCTTTGATGAGCTGCGCCTGAGAACGAAATAGGTTTTTTTTGCTTGAAGATACACAAAAACGCTATTTCAAGGGTCACGATGATATGCACATCGTGTTTACTTAGGCGATCATGCTAATGCCATTGTAGGCTATAGATTTTTTCGTGGCGATAAGCAAACCGATGGTTCGCTCGCCTATGACCTAGGCCATGGTAGCTTTTGTTTGTTTTACAGGCCGGAGCATCGTTAGCATGATTTGGGTTATGATTGTCTAACGTCAATCATATTAGTCCCCAAATCCCATTATCGGTAGATAACCGACAAAGGAAATTGGTCGCAAGTGTTGCGAACCTTGGGACTGGGGCAATAAATGGATATGAACCGTAGCAAGAAACCATCGGCTACGGCTATGTCAACAATTACGCTGGCCAGCTAGTATTTATCTATTATAATTGCTGACAAGCCGAGCCGATGGAGATATGGTACGGTTCATAAACGAAAAAATTCAATGTGATGCATGCCTTAATGAGGTTTAACTTTCAGGTGAAAGAGAATGAAGGGTAGCTTACGCTGCCCAAAATTGCAGGTAGGTATGGTGGGTTTGGAAGGTGGTTCATTTAAGAGGATGGGCGGTTCTTTGGGAATGTATTAAAGAACCGCTACAAACTTAATTCAATTTTTGGCGATGAAGCTCCATCAAGGACCAGTGTTTATCGATGGTATGGTGAATTCAATCGTGGTCGTAGTTCACTCCAAGATGAATTTCGTGAAGGTCGTCCAAAATCAGTTGTTGTTCCGAAAACCATTGATGCTGTGCGCGAACTGATATTGGAAGATCGTCATGTGACCTATCGTGAGATTGAGACAACCTTAGGCGTTAGTGGGACCAGCATACATTCAATATTGCATAAACATTTGACTGTCAAAAAAATTTGTTCGCGTTGGATCCCACACAATTTGTCAATAGCCCAAAAAAGGCTCGTGTCAATTGGTCGAAAGAAATGCTCAAAAAATACGGTCGCGGTGCTTCGAAACACGTCTATGACATCGTGACAGGTGATGAATCGTGGATTTACTCGTATGAGCCCGAAAGTAAACAGCAGTCGACTGTCTGGGTGTTTCAAGATGAGCCAAATCCAACAAAAGTTGTTCGCGCACGAAGCACTTCCAAGCAAATGGTCGCCTGTTTTTTCGGAAAAACTGGACATGTCGCAACCGTACCACTAGAACAACGCAGAACAGTCAATTCTGAGTGGTACACAACCATTTGTTTGCCAGTTGTCTTCCAAGAAATCCAGAAAACCAACCACCGAAGACGGATCACTCTTCACCACGACAATGCGAGCTCTCACACATCGGCTGCGACAACTGCATTTTTGAGCACCCAAAACATCGATTTGATGGGTCATCCGCCGTATAGTCCTGACTTGGCACCGAATGACTTCTTTTTATTCCCGTACGTAAAAAACAAACTGAGAGGTCAACGTTTTTCGACACCTGAAGAAGCGGTTGCTGCATTCAGAATGCATGTGTTGGAGATACCTCAATCAGAGTTGCAAAAGTGCTTCGACAATTGGTTCAAACGCATGCCAACGTGTATAGATCGTCATGGGGAATATTTTGAAAAACAATAAAGTGATTTTCGATGATCAATATTTGTTTTTGTTCTCTAATCCCCTCTAAAGGCAACCCTCGTACAAGAGGTCTTAGCCGCGCGATATTTTGGTCTTTCAGTCGATTCAACTCCGGATATCGCTCACGTTGATCAACTCAGTGTAGTTGTCCGATATGTTGCTAAGAATGGAAAGCCCGTTGAAAGATTTTTGACTTTTTTAAACTTTGATAGCCATAGCGGTGTTGCGATGGCTGAAGTGGTTTTAGAATTTCTTGCGATTTGCGGCTTAGATTTTAAATACTGCAGGGGTCAATCTTATGATAATGCTCCGAATATTATTTACCTGAGTAAATAAGATATGCAATCGATCTTGTTAAATCTCAACGAATTTGCGATTTATTTACCATGTGCAGCGCATTCGCTTAACTTAGTTGGAGAAACTGCTGTAAAGTGCTGCTTGTTTGCAGTGAACTTTTTTTCTATTGTACAATTATTGTACACATTCTTTTCAAGCTCAACCCACCGGTGGGACGTTTTGAAGGAACGTATCGGAAACGAAAAGGTACTGAAATCGTTATCCCAAACTCGTTGGGAAGCTCATGCGAACGCCACTGAGGCAATTCAAAAATCTTTCAACGAAATCGTAGCAGCATTGTATGAAATTGCTGATGATTTAACACAAAAGGTGACTGTAGACACGAAGCTGAATGTATCGCGAATAAAATTCAAACCTTCGAATTTGTTTTCGTGCTTGTTTTGTGGAGCGATATTTTGAACAATTTTCGGGCAACGAGCAAAGCATTGCAGTCAGTAGAAATTGATCTGAAAACTTGCGCGTTAATGTACTCGTCAGTAGAAAATTTGTTAGATGAGATGAGAGAAAAGTTCGAAGTGTTTGAAAACAAAGCCAGATCCATTTTACCTGAGACAGATTATGCGAATGTTGCATCGCGAGTTCGACGAAGAACAAGACAGCCAAACGATGGCGATGCTCCAGAGGTTGCATTAAGTCCGCGCGACTATTTTCGCGTAAACGGTTTTTTGGTAATCATCGATACGCTCAAGATTGAAATCAACAGACGGAGCAAAGTTTACTTAGAGGTTTCGGAGAGATTTTCGTTTTTGGCTGATTTTGATTTGACCGAAAATGTGTGTTCCAAAAAGATTTCCGATTTAGTTGACTTTTACTCTGACGATTTAGAAGAATTTTACCCTGAACTCATACAGTTTCACGCTTTAATTAAATCAAAATTCCCAATGAAACTAAAAGTTCACTCACTCTGACCTCTACAAACGTTTGATTCAAGATCATCTTGAATTAGTTTTTCCGAACGTTGAAATTGCTCTTCGCATTTTTTTAACTCTTATGACCACGAATTGTTAGACAGAGCGCTCTTTTTCAAAATTGAAACGCATCAAAAACGAGCAAAGAAGTGTTATGCGTCAAGAACGATTAGACATGCTAAGTCTGATGTCCATTGAATCGGACATTCTTCGTCAAATTGATTTTGAAGAAATCATCAATGATTTTGTTGATCAAAAATGTAGAAAAAAAGTTTGTTGAAAACGAGCGTCGCTTTCATCTTCCAAAGATATGTCCAAAGATTATTTTATAATTTAATATACTGTTAATTATTTTTAATCAAAAAATATATAATTCAACTGAAAAAATGATTTCCTTTATTTTATTGTATTTGAAAACCTTAAAATGATATGAATTAGTTGTTTAAATTATACAAATGCATCAATAACGATTAATTTTACGATTATTAAAAAAAAAAAAAAGAGGGCCCCAAAATTTGAATGGCCTAGGGCCCCCGATTGGCTTAATCTGGCACTGCATTTCGTATATTTTGTTCCTTGTATATAGCTCTCACTATCCTCCCATTTTGTTGACCTTTGCAATATTCATCCCAGCGGATATTTTATTCTCCTCATGAGAAGAATCTAGCCCAACTTGGATACCGGAGTCAGGTCTTTCAAATGAAGGATTACATGACGTAACAATGATCAATAGCTTTCAAATGCTACATTCATTGTCAAAAATATTAGATATTAAAACTAAAGCTTTATAAATGGTACTTTTGCCCACAGTAAATTTATTTGTTTAATTTCCAAACAACAGTCGCCACACATAAGTCATGTGACATACTTTTTGGGTTTTAACAACACACCAATAAAACACTGGAAGTCGTTTTTCACCTGAACTACATGAGATCAGACATTTGAAATCATTGCGCATCGATACTACCTCTTTCTAGGCGTTTCCCTTTTTTTCGACTGCAATGTAGATGGATATTTAAGGGTATCACAATATCCTTTTTGTGCTCAAGGATTATAAAAAAAATATTACTTAGTAAAAAGATTATTTTTTTATGTCGTGCTGTGCAGGCACAGAATAAAATTGTATGTACGATAAATGTGCCCTTTTTATAATAATAAAAAGTGCTAAGTTTTTGTTAAATTACCGAACAAAAGTGTACGGGTGCTTGCTTGTGTCATTTAAACTGTTACGACCGAAGCATTGCAAAGCTACAATGGTGCCCCTTATCAGCGGTTATCTTTCGTAACCACTCCCTCCATCAGAAACGACAAGAAATATTAATTGAGTAGAATGAGTCGTTACGACGGGAGATTGACAAGGGAAGACTACAACAAGATACATGACGGTGCCACCTCCATGTTGGTAGTTCATGTCAATGCACTTATCAGCCCATTAAATTGCTTAAATTTATCTCGTTACCTTTTTTAGTACGTGTTAATGCACCAATTCACCATTCTAGATATATCTTTGCTTAGGTCGCTGTCTGATTTATGCGTCAACCAAAAGTTTAATCATCTCAATTCCTTATCAGAAACTCAAGCACCTATAAAGTGAATTGCATTCCATATTAGAACTAATTATTTAAAACAACAAGAAAAACTAGCTCGCACAAATAATGCAATGAATAAGAATTAGTTATCGAATTGCGATGGAACTCGCACAAATAATGCAATGAATAAGAATTAGTTATCGAATTGCGATGAAACTGGTTTCTAGTCACGGCCACTCTTCTCGATGACTGTTAGCTATACAACAAAAGAAGGCGTACGTCTTCCCCGACGAACCGGAAAATACATACATCTTTCCTTTCGATACGTACAGAGCTTTCTCTTCGATCTTCCACTTAGGAACCACTATACTCATTCACTCCATTGATACCCGCAATGGCCCGCTTTGCTAAAACTATGAAATAAAAATATGAATAGAAAAAACACTTCCCCCACAATGCAAAGCGAACGCCGCTTGCACAACTAAGCCAACAATGGACTGAAGGCAAATCGGCGAACGGCTTAAAACTCAATTATGAATATGAAACCTTCTAGAACACAACCAGCTCATAACGTCAAGACTTAATTCGGTTTGGTCTGCAAATCCGAAGTGATCCAAGAATGTCTATGCTCGTTTCACTTGTTGGGTTCTTATTTTCTGTTTTATATTTAGGTGGTGCGCATTGTGACGTAGCCCAATATAAAGACAGAAAAAAGAAAAGAACAATAAAGATACACAGCCGCAAATTGATGGTGCTCCTTATCAAGTTCGAAGGTGGGTCAGTGCCATTATTAGTGACCTTAAATACAATACTTATTGCCCGTGCACTCATAGACATACCTCCTTGTTTCCAGACATTCCACTCACATATACTTTTAATGCCATATTTGATTAAAACTGTTTAAAAATCTTAATGAATCACTAGTGACTAAGAAAAACAATTGGATCAAAACTATCTTCTCGTTCTTTTCTTTGATTAAACGTTTTGTTAATTTACTTGAATTTGGTACTAAAGCAAAATTAAGTTACACAGGTAATACACTTCGAAATTGCTTAATTTATTTCTCGAAACGAATAAACTACGAATTTTTCCGCTATACTTTAAACGACAAGTAGAAAATGTGTTGAGTGACACGGTGCACAACGTCAAGAATCCACTCATTCCTCACTAGTTACTAAGCTAACTGAAATTCGATCGCGCAGGGTTGTCAAACACTTTGAGTACATTTTAGTTATTTTTGGCTTTAAGGTGTTGAATATTGTTTCCGTACAATTGGATCTGCATAATTAATGTATACATGATAACTGCGATCGCTTCTATCACAAAAAGAGAGAAAATTATTGGTATTTCTAAATTAAATGTCAAAATTAATTCCACAAGAAAAAAAGAAGTAATTATGGAAGTGTAATGTATTGGCACCTCAATCTTTCGGTTTTTAGTGTACTTCGCCGAACGTCGTTCATGTGTTGTATATTGGGAAACAGAAGTTACATGAATAGCAGGCAAGCTCAGACCCTCACGAAGGATGATAGACATAAATAATAAGCAAGTGTTGAGGTGGTGGTAAAAATGATGATGGAGTCTTTGTTAGTTTAATGTAAAATATTGTGACGCATATGACAATCAGTACTAGAGTATTCTAGAGAGTCCGAAACAGAGTACTAGAATATTCTATAAAGTAATGGAAAACTGGAGACTAGGAACAGTAGAACATTCAAGGCAATGGAACGGACGGAAACGAAACGCCGAAACAGTATAAATACGCCGCACACAGAGCATAGTGATGAGTAAGAAGTAGAACGTGAAACAAGCGATAAGTCTCAAGTTAAAAGTAAGAAGGAAAATACGCGATAAGTCAAGAAATCGTTGTATACGGTAAAAGTGACGGACTAATAAAGTGTTATATTAATTCAAAAATCAATTTAACGGCTCTTATTTATTCAAAAATAATTAATCCAGCGAACCCTAAGCTCGCTACAATTGGTGTCAGAAGTGGGATTAATTATTGGTGAAATAAATAAGTCTGTGGAAGTGTATTGTGACGATGGCAGATCGACATTCGGAGAAGAGTTCGCAACCGTTGGACATTTCGGAGATGTTCAGGATTATGATGGCAAAATTGGACGCGCAAGCTATCGATATTAACTCAAAATTGGACGCGCGAGCTGCAAAAATGGATGCGTGGGCTGCAGACGTTAATTCAAAATTGGATGCGCAAGCTGCAAAATTGGATGCGCGAGCTGTAAAATTAGACGCGCGAGCTGCAGAGGTTAATGCAAAATTGGATGCCCAAAGGCAGTGTATGAAAGAATTCTGGGACTCGGAAGCGGAAGAAGCTGAGGATGAGGAGGAATTGGAGCCACATGAAATGAAGAAAATCAGGAAGAGCAAGGCTATGGCCGACAGCAGTGAGGAAGAGGAAGAAAATGACGATGATGTGTTACGTGAAGAACTGAAGGATTTCATCGATGATAACCCGATTGAATAGGACGGCAGTGATGATGAAGACACTGGTGCTTCAGGCCGTTCCCTGAAACGGATTTACAATGATGATGACGAGTTGGACGACCGACTGGAAGACGATGACTGTGACCTTATTGAAGAGAATCTTGGTTTGAAAGTCGAAGGCAGAAAGCGTTCCAAGCGTCTGCGTCGTACACAGGATGAAGAAAGTGATGGAGAGGGACAGCACGTCGATGAAGGTTCAGCACGTGAGGCTATAGACGAACAGCTATTCGACGACGAAGACGATGTTGAACACCGCTCTGAACGTAGTCACAGGGAAACTGAGGCGGCAAAACATTTCAATGATGAATTGGAAAGGGGTCACTTTACGGATTTGGATAATGAAATCCGTAAAACGGATATTCCTGAGCGAATGCAATTACGCGAAGTTTCGGTTACGCCTGTTCCAGAGGGACCTAACGAGCTATAAGATGAAGCTGAATGGATTTACAAACAGGCGTTTTGTAAATCAACTGATTCCGAACAAGAGAGATCAACGGATGTTGGAGGTCGAGACCGTTATTGTAAGCCACCACATACGGGGGGACAGATCAAGCAAGCTCTAGATTGTAGGCGTAATCAACAGCTAGAAGTGCAGTTCATTGCGTTCTATAGAAAAGAACACGTGAAACCAGAATTAACGTGCGACGATCTATGGAAAATCTATTACTACGACGCACGCTGGTGTTTACTGTCAGCTCCAAAGAACAAACTGCTCCAGTTATTTGAAAAGATGCGGAACTACCAGTTGGACACGGTTATGAAATCGACAGATGCTCCAATACCAGATGATACGCTTGTAAGTAAAGATGAAGATCTAGACCACTTACGTGATGTGCAAACTCCAGAAGAGCTTAAGGGGCTGCACATGCATTTTCTCTTAAACTATTCGCATGAGATCCCTAAAATGCAAGAGGAATTCCGTCGTCAGGAAAAGGAAAAATGGCGGCAGGCTAGAGCTGACGCGAAAAGGAGAGCAGTAGAAAATTTGGAAGAAGGTCAAGAACTTCCACCGCCGAACGCCAGGATGAAAGTGGTGCATCACGATCGACTGGTGGCTTTTGTTGGCCCGGGAGACCAGTGAACTTAGTTCGGGACGAACTAATCTAGGCGGAGGGTAGTGTGACGCATATGACAATCAGTACTAGATTATTCTAGAGAGTCCGAAACAGAGTACTAGAATATTCTATAAAGTAATGGAAAACTGGAGACTAGGAACAGTAGAACATTCAAGGCAATGGAACGGACGGAAACGAAACGCCGAAACAGTATAACTACGCCGCACACAGAGCATAGTGATGAGTAAGAAGTAGAACGTGAAACAAGCGATAAGTCTCAAGTTAGAAGTAAGAAGGAAAATACGCGATAAGTACGGAAGCGATAAGTCAAGAAATCGTTGTATACGGTAAAAGTGACGGTTATGATTAACGGACTAATAAAGTGTTATATTAATTCAAAAATCAATTTAACGGCTCTTATTTATTCAAAAATAATTAATCCAGCGAACCCTAAGCTCGCTACAATATAAAAACATTTTATTTCCTATAAGTATACCGATTAAACAAAAGAGCGCGGCGCTCATAGCGCCAGTTATAGTTTTTGAGTACTAGTTGAAAATTAAAGTCACGACGCCTGGGGAATGGCGACCAAATCTACCCTTAACACCAAAGAAAAAAAAAAAAACTAGAAAACAAAAACTCAGAGTCGCACTTTGTTTTTCATTAACTTTTATTGTTTCTGTTATTTATACTATCTTTTCTAATTCTTTGACTTACTGGTTCACATCAGCTATCTTTTATTTCTTTTTACTTAGTTCTTTCACAATTGTCTTTAGGTAACGATTTAGTATTCACTTCGTTCGCCTTTCTGTTTGCATTAATTAACATTTGCGTCTTTACCTTTAATCTACTTACAAGTTTTCTCCAGGTAACAATTTAGGATTCACTTTCTTCTTCTTTTCGCTATATCAATTAACTTTTCGTTCTTTTTCTTTAAACTATTCACAAATTTTCTTTAGGTAACAATTTGGAATTCACTTTCTTCTTCTTTCCGTTACATCAATTAACTTTTAGTTCTTTTTCTTTAATCTATATACAAATTTTCTTCAGGTAATAATTTGGAATTCACTTTCTTCTTCTTTCTGTTACATCAATTAACTTTTAGTTCTTTTTCTTTAATCTATATACAAATTTTCTTCAGGTAATAATTTGGAATTCACTTTCTTCTTCTTTCTGTTACATCAATTAACTTTTTCTTTAATCTATTAACAAATCTTCTTCAGGTAACAATTTGAAATACACTTTATTTATCCTTCTGAAATATCGTTCAACCTTTGGTTCTTTTCACTTAATCTATTCACGATTTTCTTATAGACTCTCCCGGAACTAACGTCTCATTTTAGATTCACCACTCGACTGCCTCCTAACTTGTTCCTACCTCTTCTCGTCACCTCGGGGTCAACATAATCCGATGACGATCATGCAACTTCGATTCTTAATGACCTAATTTTCGATTTTCATTTTCAATTTGCAATTGCGTTGAACTGCGGAGTAAGCCGATATACCTTCATCGATTTGCACCACAGTTCAACATCCGCAATTGCGAATTGATCCAATTAATTTTTCATGCAATTACTTATTTTACCGAGGTTTATCGATTGTGCTGAAATGTGCAATTAATTGATTTTATGTGTGTTGCGGATTGGCGATTGAATGTGCTGGAATGTACTGGAGAAATCTAGTACATTCGTAGTGTATACCAGTTGCGCAGCAGCTGGCCGATTGTCACCATCGATGAGGTCATAGCGTCCCTTTTTGAATTGGCAGTTATGCCCAATGAGTCAGTCTGCAATCAACCTTCGCGGCGCTCACACAGCCACACGGAGTAGTAAACCACCCCCAGTAGTTGCCATCCGCAAAATACCATTCATTGTGCGTAATAGCGTTCCCTAAGCAATAAAGTATAACTTGATATTACAATAGAGAACAACGTGTTATTATTAATTGGTTCCAGTTCAATTGGTGACGTGCTCTTCTACATTGACCGCGCTGCTCTCTCCCCTTTGCGACAGCTATTGTTCGTTGTGACCGTTCATCGGCGGCCAACGAAACGCATACCACTTCAATCAACAATGTGATTTGTTAATCGTTTCGGAATATGCAATTAATTGCTTTTGTATTATTTACTAATTGTTCTGAAATATGCAATCAATTGCATTACCGTTCTAGGGGTCACCCGGGTGTAGAATCGGGTGGCCTTTTTTTTGTTTGAGTGTATCAATGACCTCATGTACATCATCTTTGTCTATGATGTCACTGACACACTTGATGCACTTAAACCGAAAAATTCCAACCGATTCAGAAGCCGTATAACCCCTAGAGCGATATTGCATTTAATTGCCGTACATTTCGTCACAATCAATAAAGCATAAAAAAAAGAAATAAGTAATTGCATAAAAAAAATTATTAGGCCAATTTGCAATTGCGGATGTTGAACTGTGACGCAAACTGATGGAGGTATATCGGCTGACGCCGCATTTCAACGCAATTGCAAATAGGAAAATTGGGTCAATGCAAATCGAAATTGCATTATCGTCATCGGGAGGTGTTGACCCCAAGGTAACGAGAAGGGGTACAAGCAGAGTAGGAGTTAGTGCTGGTGAATCGGTTGAGATGTGAGTCCGAAAGGAGAGCGTGGATTGATAGTTTTTCTGGAATAGTAAAAGTGGAGTTCTAATAGTTAGTGCAGTGGGAAGTGGATGAGCAATACAAAAGAAAGGTCCAGTGAATGATTAAAGGCAGAGAAGAGAGACCCAAAGGTAATTCGCAACAAAGAAGAAAATATTTATAGTACATTAAAGACAGTGTTATTAATAGTTAAGTAAATGTAAAGTGTATACGAAAAATATAAACTTTTTGTGGTGTCTAAGTAAAATAAGACAAAATTGTAAACATCAAAAACTCTCTTAACGGGAGGAAATATACAATAAAAGTAAAAAGTAGAATAAAGCAAAAAAAGAAAAAAATAATTCCGTGTTTTAACTGTTTCGTCGAGCGGTAAAAAAAGAAAGAAAAGGAAACGTTTTGATCGCTGTTTTTCTGGTATTGTGATTGTTATTTCGACACATGTCCAAAAAACCATAACTCGCGTGTATATTTCATCATCATCATCATCATCGGCACTACAATCGGGAACCGGTCTTGGCCTTATTTAGCAAGTCCTGAGGCTTGTTAAATTTTCCATAATGATTTATTTTGTCTGGGCAAGGTCATTAGTCTTGCGCCAGGGGCTCCCCGACGGGGAATCGAACCCCGTTCTCCCGGGTGACAGGCGGGTATACTAACCACTATACTATCGAGGAGCCCCGTATATTTCACGGCGTCTTAAAATGATATCCATATTCACCAATGCATACATAAGAGCATAATATAAATGTATATTCTTAAGCTCTTAGCACAATATAAAAGTATATTCTCAACAGCAAGAACATTTCATTAATTTTCCATTATTTCCTTTCAATGTAAACTGCTCAATTCCTTTTAAAAAATGTTTCTCTTCTCTTCCTCTCCCGCTATCAAAGGCATTCAATCTATCCCTTACACAAGGTGTCTTCCCAGATATTTGGAAATCCTCTTTTGTCACAACCCTTACATAAGAAGGGGCAAAAAAAGGATATTAGTAACTACCGTCCTATCGCCAAACTGTCACATATTCCAAAACTGTTCGGAGGCATTCTTTACAACGCGTTATATTTTCGCTGCAAATTTATGATCTCACCCAACCAGCACGGTTTCCGGGTAGATCGATCACCACCAATCTAATTGAATTCTCACCCTACGCTCTCCGTGCCTTAGAGAACGGCAACGAAGTCGATGTAATCACAACCGATTTCAGCAAGGCCTTAGACTAAATTTCACACGACCTCATCCTCTTTTAAGGTATCCTCCCTTGGTTTCGAACCTCTACTGATTAAGTGGATTTCTTCCTATCTTAACGATCGAACCTACCGTATCAGATTTACATCCACCCTCTCCAATCCTTTTCTTCCCACGTCAGGGGTTCCCCAGGCAATTATCTTGGACCCCTGCTATTCATTCTTACTATAAATGATATAGACTCCAGTATCAAGCAATCCTTCATCTCTCTCTATACGCGGACAACACTAAACTCTTCAAGGCGGTTTGCTCTTCTGTCGACTCCCCACTTCTCCAAATGGATCTCGACAACTTTTCAACTTGCTGCCTAAATAACTGCCTCGAACTAAATATCACCAAATGTCACTCAATCGCCTTTCCTCGTAAACGACCCCCCCCCCCCCCTCACTACGTTCCTATGTCTTACTCAACCAACAGATAACACCTGTGCAAACGATTCGTGACCTTGGCAGGTGCGAGCACCCCCGTGAATAAAGGAGTCGAGTTTTACCTTCCGCGGTGCGCACCAACTAGTCGGGTAGTCGTTTTTCAATTATTAAATACGAATGTTAACATCCTTGTGGAACAATATTTTGTGTTATAATTAAGTCTACCAGCTTAGTATCAAAATTACGACTGTGAGCACTCCACCCTTTTCAAGAAGTTTCTAAATAAAAGAAAAAAAATACAGTAAACAATTTTCCGTTCCTTTTATTTCTTGTTGGTGAACGATTGTACGAGGTATTCCGCAGTGTTTCATTTGTTGAACAGAGATTTGAATGAAGCAGACAAAAGGATAATACAAGTGTTAGAGAGAAGTGATTTTAGGTGAGAAACTCAAATACCTCTGTTGGCGATACATCATTTTCGTAAAGTGTTCACCGGAACTATACGGAGCAGTGGAATCTTCGTAGAACCAGTGCCAATGCAGGCACAAAGACGAAGATACAACCTACAACACTTTTTCTCAAGGCCAACTCTGTCCTTGGTTTTGTGAAACGCTGGTCGAAAGAATTCTCTAATCCCTACGTTTCCAGATCGCTCTATATAGCCTTTGTCTTCCCCCTTCTTGAATATCCTAGTCAGGTTTGGTCTCCTCACTAGTCGTCCCAAATTCGAAGGGTTGAAAGCGTGCAACGTCGTTTTTTGCGTTTTGCCCTCCGACGATTGAATTGGGAAAATCCTCTGATTCTACCCCCATACACGAGCCGTCGTCACCTAATTAACCTTAACACGCTTGAAGAACACAGAGTTCATGCCGACATCCTCTTCATCGGCCGGCTACTCTCAGGTTCAATCAACTGCCCAAACCTGCTCTCCCCCATCACATTTTCCACGAATCCCCGAAATCTTGGAAACCCTCGGCTCTTCTATTTGTCCGGCCATCACACGGCTTACGGCTCTAATGAACCCACTCCGTGAATGCAGGGGTGGGCAAACTCTCAGCCCGCGTTCTTAGACTTCAATCTCACTTCTCCTGCTCTCAAACGTCGTCTTCTCTCTCACCCCACCCCACTCACCGCCTACATTCTCCCGCACTCATACTCACACCCCAGCATCCGGCTTATCCTCGCCCTTCCCCGTTCTACCACTTAGACTATTATTCTGTCCACCTTTGTTTAGTTCCCCATTCCATTTTTAAGTTACTTTAAAGTTAGTCCACTACCCCCAACCTCCATGTCTCAGTTTTTAAGGTAGTTCGTAAATCTATTTATAAGTTTGTATGTTTATAGGACTTGTACTAAGCGAAATAAAATGAGTGTTCTGCCCTCTATTCATTCATTCATTCATTATCTTAGGCGTCAAATCGCCTCTTTTGGTTGCGTTCCGATCGCTTGGCGTCTTCTTCTGGACTTCCTGCTTCCATCATCTTGGGCGTCATATCGTTTCTTTTAGTTACGTTCCGATCGCTTGGCGTCCTCTTCTGGACTTCCTGCTTCCATCATCTTGGGCGTCACATCGTCTCTTTGGTTACGTTCCAATCGCTTGGCGCCTTCTTCTGGACTTCCTGCTTCCATCGTCTTGGGCGTCACATCGTCTCTTTTCCCGCTGATCCATCTGCCTCTATCATCTCGGCCGTTGCTCACGGACGCACCGCCGCCACCCCCCGGCTATTCCCTCGGGGACGGAGGCCCACCGTATCGGATCCCCAAACAATGAATATAAACTCCAATTCTGAATTTCAATAAAATATGAACAGATGCGGTACGAACCTACTGAACAAAATTACAATTTTTAAATTGACAACTACAACAAATAGAAATAACAAACATTAACCCCGAGATGGCCGTCAGCTGAATAAAGCGAACGTTAAGCTGCCGTCATATGAGCGCAACAAATAATTAAATGAATTTAAAGATAAATAAATAAAATAAATAAAGGGAGGGGGGCATTTAAAATTAATTATAAATTAATCCATCATTAATAAATGCCCTGAACTGCCACAATAGCAAGTCATTAGTTGGACTTATGTATGAACAATCTTACCAACTCGGCTACAGATCGAAAATAGGTGAAGACATCCACTACTTCAAATTGATGGTCCTCCACCTTGCTTATTGGCCCAATATTGGTTCTTTTCACAGATGGGACTGGGAACTCGTGACCATACCCTCGCCCAAAAACTAATTCCCACGACTTTAATTTCCCCTCTCTACCTGTCAATAAGAAAAATCGTCAAGTAGTTAATTTGCATAAACTACTTTATGCAAATTCTACTTTATTATTAATTATTATTTATTGGCCTGTAGGAACCCGGAAGTTCATGACCTCACCGACTCGACTCCGCCATTGTTCCCTGTCCTGTGCACTCTCCTTCCACGCTTGACCATTTGATCCGACCTCGTCAAGTTCAAACCTAACATTGTCCTCCCATCTCTGTCGCGGGCGTCCGGCCGGTCGCTTTCCCGTTGGTCTACCGTCAAGAATTCCACACACGGTCCTATTGATGCCCGTTCGCGCCACGTGTCCGGCCCATCTTAATCTTCGCGACTTGATTACTCTCACTATTGTAGGTTTGCGATATAGCTCTTCCAATTCGTGGTTATGGAGTTTCTTCTATTGTCCTGCCTCCTCGTCATATTTACCTCCAAAGATACCCCTCAAAACTTTATTCTCGAATACGCGGAATTTGTTTTCTTCCCGTTTTGTGAGAGCCCATGTTTCGCATCCGCATAGAACAATCGGCATGATTATGGTTCTATAGACACGGAGCTTTATGTTACGTGATAGCAGTCTGGATTTCAGCAGTTTACTAACTGCGTGCCAACTAGCGTTGCCGGAATGCAGTCTTTTGTTAATTTCCTTCGATATTTCGTTACTGGTCGTCAATATCGTTCCCAGATATTTAAATTCTTTAACTTTTTCAAATATCCTACCTCTGACGTTTATATGTGTTCCCTGAGGTCTACCTGCTCTCGCCGTAATCATGTATTTTGTTTTGTCTTCATTTATTTCTAGGGCCACCTCTTTGGCCGCTTGCATGATGATTTCACTGCTTTTAGTTACAGTTTTTAGATTATCGCGCGGAACGGCGATGTCATCCGCATATGCGAGCACTTGTGTGAACCCGTTCAGGGATGATCCGGTCATGTTGCCGTCTTGTACCTCGCTGATGACATACTCGAGCACAAGGTTAAAAAGACACAGTGATAGACCATCTCCCTGCTTTAGTCCGTCCCGGATTTCAAATGGTTCTGAGAGGTCGTTTTCTATTCTAACTCGCCTTTGTTTTCGTTCATGCAAATTTGAATGAGGGCAGCATATTTTTTCGGGACTCCCAGCTCCACTACAATATGGTGGAGTCTTTGCCTTGCGACTGAGTCGTAGGCTTTTTTGAAGTCAACGCACAGTTGGTGAATCGTCTCTCCGTATTTCCACTTCTTCTCGAGTAGTTGTCTTATTGGGAACATTTGGTCGCTTGTTGACCGGTTCCTACGGAATCCACATTGGTAGTCTCCCAGTATCTCTTCTGCGTACGGTGTGATTCTCGCCAGAATGACATTTGTTAATATTTTGTATGCGGTTGGGAGCAATGATTTTCCTCTGTAGTTTTCGCAGTCAGATCTGTCGCCTTTTTTGAAAATGGGAACGACTATTCAGGTTTTCCATTCTTCCGGAGTGACTTCCTTATCCCATATTGTTTGGATGAGCTGGTGGATTTTTCGAGCGGTTGCCTCTCCATGCTTCCCAAGCTCTGCCGGTATGCAGTCGACCCCGGGAGCTTTGTTATTTTTCAATCGATTTATTGCGTCTACAACTTCGTTGAAAGAGGGCTCTGGGATCTGAGGCTCGGCTGTATGTACGCTTGGTGCGTTTATTTGTGGCTGATGGGTGCGTACATTGAGCAGGTTTTCAAAGTATTTCTTTCATCTTGTCACGATATTGTTTGTTTCTGTGACCAGACAGCCGTTTGCATCTCGAATTATTTTGACTCTCCCTCGGTAGCCATTTCTAATTGAATTTATCCCGGGATACATACCTCTGATGTTCTTTGCTCTAGAATTTTCTAGGATTTTTTCGATCCGAATCTTCTCCCATTCGCGTTTTTTGCGTTTGAAGAGTCTCATTGTCTCTCACCGAATCGTTGCGTATCTTTCTGCGTTGACTTCATCATATCTTTCTAAGTGGATCGCTCTGAGGCGTTTACGTTCTTCGATCTTCGCCTTGCACTTATCGTCAAACCGAGGTTTGGACTTAATTGTTTTCTGAAATCCTAATACCTTTTGGGCTGTTAGTTTGATTGTGTCTCTGATCAATGTCCATTTAGTGTCCACACTATTAGCTTCCTTTTCCTCACTGCTCCCATTCTCTAGAATTATGCAAATTCTACTTGGCAGAAATAATAATAAAAAACGACGTTGGCGCCGAATAAAATATAAATAAACGACAACGGCAAAAAGATTTTGTCAGTTTTAAAAAATGATTGAAAGCGAAAACAGAAAAAACAATAAACAGTCCGCAATTAAAATTAGCGGTTACCACCGCGAGTGAAAACATTACATAGCTACATACAAAAAAATAGCGCGACTGCACCAATAACCACCAGTACCGAAAAGGGAAAACTAATTCATTACAGCAGGGGAATCAAGATTCTTCAACCCCTGCACCCAGAACAGCCGACTGGTCGACCACGAACAGGTCCGACCCTAAATACCAAGTAAGTCTCCTTTTGTTTACCCCGTTTCACTTATATAAATTGTTATTAAAAATAACCATAACAGGATCACCATGCACTTATTGGTCTCCATTAGTGTGATAATGCGGCAACGTTAGTTGGCACGCAGTCAATATACTGCTGAAATCCAAACTCCTGTCACGTAATATAAAGCTCCGGGTCTATAGAACCATCATAATGCCGATTGTTCTATACGGATGCGACACATGGGCTGTCACAAAACGGGAAGAAAACAAATTCCGCGTATTTGAGAATAAAGTTTTAAGAAGTATCTTTGGCGGTAAATATGACGAGGAGGCAGGACAATGGAGGAAACTCCACAACCCCGAATTGGAAGAGCTATACCGCAAACCTACAATAGTGAGAGTAATCAGGTCGCGAAGATTAAGATGGGCCGGAGAGGTGGCGCGAATGGACAACGATAGGACCGTGTGTGGAATTCTTGACGGTAAGCCAACGGGAAAGAGACCCACAGGGTGCTGAGAATTGAACAGATACTACATATCTCACAACGCAGCACACGGAAACGCAAACTATGGTAAAGTAAGTAGACCCAAAAGAAAATATAAAAAATAAACCATCAGAACCGTATACAATAGCAAGTAGCGTAACAATTCCATACCCGCAAACCTACAATAGTGAGAGTAATCAAGTCGCGAAGATTAAGATGGGCCGGACACGTGGCCCGAATGGGCAACGATAGGACCGTGTATAGAATTCTTGACGGTAAGCCAACGGGAGAGAGACCGACAGGACGGCCGCGACGAGGGTGGGAGGACAATGTTAGGTCTGACCTCGAGGAGATCGGATCGGATGATCAAGCGTGGAAGAAGAGCACACAGGACAGGGAACGATGGCCACGTCATAAACTTCCGGGTTCCTACAGGCCAATAAATAGTAGTAATAGCAATGTCGTTTTATGGATCTCCTCGCCTGAAAATCTTATACCCATGCTATATATGGGGTACTTTTTAAAAGGTAGTTGCGAAAGGTAAACATAGGGTAATCGTAAACACATCGAAAACAGCTTTCGATGGAATATAAATTGTAAAAGGCCGCCTTAACCAAGCACCATCATACCATACTACTGGAACTCAGAAAGTAACTGATGGAGTGATGGTTTTCTGCTTCTGACATTCATTCCTCGTTGGGTTTTTTTGTTTTTTTTTATTGAATTATCAGTATCGATGAGTTCGCACGCTAAATTTACTTCGTCGAAGTACTTAATAAGCATATATTAGACGACGTATCCAAATGGGAATTTTCAAAGCTGTATAATTTACAATTAACAAAAACAAAAAAGCCGGTGAAGTATCTTACTGGATCTCTTGGCGCTGGCTTACTTCTATTGAGAGAACTATATACAAAAATCTCAAATTGAATAAATATGACAATAACCAGGAAGCGTACTATGAGCAAAATACATTTACAATTTATGCTTAACATTACAAGGCGCTGTGAAATACAAGAACTTTAGTCGCCAACGCCCGAGACTACTTTATACAAATGCAAATTTTTGTGCAAGTTATTGGAAACTAATGACGGTCCTGCATCTATTATGCTGTGGGATTTTTTTTCATCAATTCAATGTCAGCTTTCATCATGTCCTCGACCAATCGATTAAATGCGACCTTTGGTTGCCAGCCCAGTTCTCGTTTTGCTTTGCTTGCGTCACCCAACAGCAAGTCTACCTCAGTTGGACGGAAATATTTTGGATTGACCTTAACTCGAACAATCTCTGTATTCTTTTCAATTCCAATTTCATTGACTCCTTCACCACGCCAGACAATCTCTCGCCCAATGTATTTGAAGGCAACTTCCACAAACTCTCTTACGCTATGCGACTCTCCCGTTGCTATCACATAGTCGACAGGCGTGTCCCTTTGCAACATTAGCCACATTGCTTCTACGTAATCACTTGCATGACCCCAATCACGTTTTGAATCCAGATTACCCAGTTCGAAGCTCTCCATTTGATTTAAGAAAATTTTTGCAACCGATCGTGTGATTTTCCTCGTCACGAAATTCTCACCTCGTCTTGGTGATTCGTGGTTGAATAAAATGCCATTACAGGCAAATAATCCATAAGCCTCGCGATAATTGATAACAATCCAGTAGCCGTACATTTTAGCGCAAGCTAAAACAAAGATGACTTTATAAATTAACATTTTCTTTCAGGTTGTCGAACTTACCATAAGGAGATCGCGGATAAAAAGGCGTCGTTTCACTTTGTGGAGTCTCTAAAACTTTCCCATACAATTCCGATGTGGATGCTTGATAGAATTTTACATACTTTTCCATGCCACATGTACGTATAGCATCAAGTAGTCTTAGAGTGCCCACAGCATCCACTTCGGCGGTGTATTCACTCAATTCAAAAGAAACTTTAACATGACTCTGGGCAGCTAAATTATAGATCTCTCTAGGCTTCACGGATGTAATAATTTTTACCAAACTACTACTGTCAGTCATATCTCCGTAGTGCAGCTGCATTCGACCACCTTTATGGGCCATTCGATCTGAATACAAGTGCTCAATGCGAGACGTATTAAAAGTACTTGCCCGTCGGATGATGCCATGAACTTCATAGCCTTTTTGTAGAAGGAATTCTGCTAGATATGACCCGTCCTGGAAAGGAAGTCCTTAAGAACATAATTCAAAGCACATATCATATAGTCACTCACTTGTCCGGTTATGCCGGTGATTAAGGCAGTATTCTTGCGATTGCTCGAAGATTCCTTTACAATGTTATTGGAAGTGGAACTAGCCATATTTGGAATATTGTCAGGGATAAGATTTATATTATGTTTTAATTAGTAAATTGAAAATAGAATGAAAACAATTGTTAGTCAGAACAATACTTCAGACACGTATGCCCCACGGCATCAATAAAACGAATCACAGAACGACCTTCAATTGCCAATAAAACAATACTCAAAATAAACAATGTAGCGGATGAGTTCGTTAGATTGCGCGATGTGCTATAAAAATTGTTTCGAAGAGAAAACCGGCAAAACAAAAAGAGCATTTTATATTGCATTTACGTTTTATGGGTGAATGAGTGCCAATTGAATGGAAAACTTAATGTTAAAATATTTCGAAAAAGACGAAGTTGCACTGAAATTCCTTTAGTTCAGTGGCTCATGATCCGAAGCTTATAATGGTAAATTCAGTGGTTATAATTATAATTCCAAACGAATATATTAAAACAAATAAATGAATGAAATAGGGGGAAAATTACTTCTGATTTCCGGAAAGTGTCAGTCTTTAACAGCAAAAGACAGTAAGACTGCTTTTTAACTCTTTCGAAAACAATGCCATTATTATAGTAAGGCGTGTGTTTTTTTTTTTTTTTAATTACACATCTCTCGGGAGACGCGAATCTATACCGCCGAGTCGGCGCCCCCAGATGCCACCAAAAAAACGGTTGCAGTTCCTCTTGAACAATTGCAGGTTGTATCGCTTCGTGAATACTCGCGTGAGAAGGGAGTTCCACAGCTTCCGCGCTCTGTAACGGGACCAGTTCTGACGCTGGGATGTTCGCGACGTCGGGAGATGAACCGCAAATTGGTGTGATCCGTCGGATTGTCTTGTGGAGCGCATATAAATCGAATTGCCCGGAACAATGTCACGTATCTACGAATCTCCGAAGTACAGTACTCGTGATACTATCTGTAAAACAGACAGAGCTCAGCTAACCGCCTTCGATGTGATAGCGACTGTAGTCCCGACGTCAGCGTCGTGTCCCCAATCAGATGGATCGCTCGTCTCTGCGTGGTCTCAAGTAGCTGGAGCGCATGTTTAGGAGCAGGGCCCCAAACAAGAGATCCATATTCGAGCAGAGGTCTAATCTGGGATCTGTACAGGAGAACAAGTTGGGCCTGAATAAAATATTTTTTGGCTCTACAAAGATAACTCCGTTTTCCAGAGGCTGACCTGGCGATGCTCGATACGTGTTTATGCCATGATACATTCTCACATACCGTGAAGCCAATCAATTTTAAGATTTCCCCAGATTCCAGGGCCTGCCCATTCATCATCAGCTGTGGAACCGAGGATCCACCTTTCTTTGTGAATGTTGTATATTGTTTTCGTTGCATTGAAGTTGATGAGATTGGCCTTTGCACACTGCAGGATCTTATCCAGATCCCGACTCAGAGAGTCGATCTGGGCACATCTCAGCTGGTGCGACGTGGAAGCACTAATCGGTCAATCACTCGAAAAAGAGGAAACAAGCGTACCATCATCCGCAAAACTGAAGACCCTGTTATCCGTCGACTCCAACAAATCATTTATGTGAAGAAAAACAAGGTTGTGACCAAAATACAACCTTGAGGGACCCCGAATTAAGGGGATAGAAGTCCGAAGACTCGCCGGTGACTTGCTGTTGTCTTCTCATCCAATTCTAAAATACCCAGATTTCGACCAGATGTTTATGGTAACAACAGATGCAACTGAGAATACCATAGGACAAGGCTGATCAACCTTTTTAATCAACGGGCCAATTTAAGTTGTAAATTTTTTTGGCGGGCCGCACATAAAATAACACATTAATAATTTACAAAACTTTATTTACAATAAACATTCGAATAAAGAAATATAAAATTTACATAATTGTAAAGACTTCATATACAACGTTTAATGCAAAATAAAAACAAACAAGAAAAGAACAGAAAAACGAATTTCTTGAAATTTTTAATGAGAAATTTGGCACTGTTTTTTCGATACAAGCTGATCAATATCAGCCGGAATCGATGAGGTAGCTACACGCACGCAGCTTTCTAATCGTGCATCACCCAGTCTTGATCGGTGATCATTCTTGATTAATTTCATGGTTGAAAATAATTGTTCGCAAACTTATGTACTTCCGAACAGAGATATCATTTGCTTTGCATTTTGCGTCAAAAGTGGAAATTTCTCAGGGGTCACATGCGATTTCTAAAAATTTTCGAAGTTTACTGAGAAAAATACATTTTTTAATTCGGTATTATTCTGCATGTCAATCACTTCCATTTGAAAGTCTTCGGAAACTGTATCCACATCGATATTAAATGGCGAGGAAAACAATTTCATGGAAACCGCTGTCTTTTCAGCTTTGAATATTTGGAATCGTAATTGAAATTGGTTGATAAAAATGTCTATATATTGTGCGTGTTTTTGAGAAGTAGTAACGTTTTCTTTTTCTAAATGTGGAAAGTGAGACACATTATTCTGCAAAAGATGTTGTTTCCACAATTTTAATTTCAAAGCCCTGAATTTTATCATACAAATTGTTAATAAACTGTCCTTTGCATTGATGTTCCACATTAAGATCATTGAGATGCTGAGTCAAATTGATAAGAAACTCAAAATCACTCATCCATTCTTTATTACCAAAATGAGGAAAGGCATATCCCTTCATTTCCAGGAACAATTGTATTTCGCTTTTTAAGTTGTATACTTGTGTTGGCTATCGAGCGGCCAACACGTACTTTGATTTCTGCCGACCGAGGAATGTCGTCGGAGAAGATCTCTGTAAGTCCCGCCGACATATGAATGTAGTCGGGGAATATTACGCACTATTCACAATGTGGTCGCGAGGAATGGCGGCTGGAACAATGTGATCTCCTGGCGTACTACGTTGGTTTTCTTTGGCTGCAGCAATAACTATAAAAACGTCAGGAACAGTGGTGGCTCCTGGCGTGCAATAATGTTGGTGGCAGCTAACTGAAAGCAATTTGACTTTAAAGAGGTAAAAGGAAATGAGTACCTAAATTACTGCAGAAATCCCGGAAATAAGCCTCTTCCAGATTTCCACTAATACTCGGGTTGATTTCTGGTTACTAAAAGATTACTTTATTTAATCGATTGAACTAATTTATACTGATTTATACTGAATACACGGAAAGACATGTGAACTCTCCAACAAACTAACGAAGAATTAAGAATAGTTTGTTTATGTTGCTTGACAACCCAATTCGATTATGTCAGCTAGTTGCTGACATTTGTTACTGTGTTGCCAAGGGCAGCATTCAGTTGCGAATTCGCTGGTTGTGTGCAATGCGAATCCGCAACAGATTAGCAGTGCACCTCTACTAAGCCAACGTACTTCGGTATTAAAAACCACGTCTCCATATTCAGTTTCTAAATCTTTCAGAAATTCTTTAAATTCACGGTGATTTAATGCGCGCGACTTTATAAAATTGATTGGTTTAATTATTGGTACTGTAACATTTGGCAAACTTGTTGACGTCCGGCGCCGTGCTTCCTCGGAATGAGGGAAGAGCGGGGACCTTTTATTATTTCTTTATTTAAGATTATATTTTAGAATATGGATTATTATAATTTAAACTCTTTTTATTTAAGTAGTTTAGTCACGATGAGAAATGTTTATTTATATTTATTTCTTTTTGTTTATTTGTTGTCTTCTTAATCTTATCTTAATCAATCTCAACTACTTCTCTCTCACTGTGTATTACACAAACTCAAAACTCCAACAAAACTCATAGTGAAACTACTTGAACTGCTTCTCAACTCGAACTGAACTGCTTTTACAATTGAATTTTTTCTCTACTTATAGAACATTGTGTTCTAATTTACTGTAAATTATAACATGAACAAAACAAATTTTAACAAAGTATTCCTTTAGTTGCTGTGACTTTTAAATTGAATAAAATTTGAACGAAAATCAAAGTGCTCTGTTTTGAAATAAAAAGGGGCAAGTTATGAAAAGGGGCAAGTTATTAAATGTGCTGTAACTGGCAATATTGTGAATGTTTATGAATGGTATGTATTAAGTGAGAATGTAATATATGTTAAAGGAAGTTTTTAAGGATGTGTAAGGAGATTCAGTGTTAAATTTAATAAAGGGTAGTATTCTGGAATACAACAAACTCAATCTTTTCGCACACAGATTTTCCTGGTGAATTATGCAGTGGTTGCCGAATATTTCCCTTCCTGTGACCTTCTTAATGTCTTGAAATAACCTTCCCGGTACTCCTGCCTCCATGCTCGACATTGCTCGTGCTCCATCTGTCGATATACCAATAATCTTTTCCAATAAAATTGAAAATTTTTCCAACACAGACTTTAGTTCATCGTACTGGTCTTTGCCGGTTGTAGTCCCTTGCATTGAAATTAGTGAACACAATTCTTCGGTGATATTAAATTTAATGTCAATACCACCTAAAAATATAGCCAGTTGTGCTGTATCGCTAATATCACAACTCTCATCAAGTGCCAAAGAACAGTATTCGAATTTTGCAATGCGTTCACGAAGCGTTGTTGCTATGCTCTCGGACAAGTCGTCAATTTTCCTTGCAATGGTGAATCTTGATAAACTAATGTTTGAAATAATATTTATTTTATCAGGAAATGCAATTTCCGCAAAGGGTTTCATTTTTTTTGCTAGTATTTGACTGACAACAAAACTAGCCTTTACTGCCGTATTTGATGCAATAGCTTGATTTTTAAAAATAGCCCGTTGTTTTCCCACGGTTTTCTCCATTTGATTAAACTTATCTATCCTTAGCTGTCCTGTTAAGTTTTAATATTGTTGTTCATGTTTTGTATCGTAATGCCTTTTTATGTTATATTCTTTTAATGTCGACACAGTCTCTGAGCATATTAAGCATACAGCTTTATCTCTAAAGAAAGTGAAAAAATAATCAAATTTCCACTTTTCTTGGAAATGCCTGTGCTCAGTCGCAACCTTTCGTTTTTTTGTTTGCTTTTCCGACATGCTAGTATGGGTTAAAAATTTGAAAGTTAAAAAAAAAAAGTAGTAAAACGTCATTTTTAATGAAAAAACTCTACTACCTTTTTGACAATAATATTTCACTCACGCCTTTCAAGAATCACAAGAATTGCTAAAATGGCTAGTTAACAGCTTACCAGTCTGACTGAATGTATGACAGAAGCAAACACAAACAAGCACAGACGCGGCGCGTTCGTATTGCATGTTTGAACAAGTCGCTGACAAGTAAGTAACTCGTCACAAAAAAATTGCTTTTGTTTAGCATGTACTACCATTTTATTATAAATAATTTTATAATAATATATTGATGGGAGAAAGTCGATAAAATAAATTCAACTTTAGAAATACTTAGCGGGCCGCATAAACATGTTTAAAGGGCCGCGTCTTGGTCATCCCTGCCATAGGAGTAATGTTGTCTCAGCAAGGCCACCTGGTGTGTTTCATATCTAGAACACTCAACAATTACGAACAAAATTATAGCACTACAGATAAGCAATTTTTGGCCATAGTTTACACAGCTACCTATTTCAGACCATATTTTGTTCAAAATCCTGAAAGACCATGTACCAATCAAATACCTAAACAGCAAATATAGAGGAAGAGCATTTTCACAACAACATCAGCGTTAGTTGTTAAAACTTCAAGAGTTTAATTATGAAATCGAATACTTATAAGGGAAAGAGAATAACATCATGGGTTTCCTGAGTTAGAACACTCAGAGAAGATAAACAAAGAGAACGAAGATGAATCTAACCTAGCAATCTCCGACAGTGTAACTCGTCATTCTACAGATGAGCAAAGATTGGACTGTGGCAACTTTAACAGATACACACAAATTCACAAGCAAAAATAGTGAAGAACACTAACGAAAAAATCGAATAAGAAAAATACATCAGAACCGTATACCAAGCGATAAAATAAAAATAATTCACATCAGTGGAATATAGTCGAGTTTGGAAGTCAAATTCTAAACACGGTCAGTAGCCTGATGAGTAACGCTTAGGTAAAATTTTTTTCGTGATTAGAGCTGTCATAGCGTCAGTTTGAATCACACGATCTTCTTCGCTATTATTTCAAACGCTATAGAACCACATAGGTATAAAGGACGAAATAGTTAACAAGTATAAGACGGAAATCATACTAACATACAGCCCTGCTCAAGAGGTCCAAGTTACCCATAAAAAAACAGTAATCGAGATAGATCCACCAAAAAGCAGAAGTAATATAGAAGAGACCCTAAGAAGACACATCAGAGGAGGCCACATCGGGATTTACACAGAGGTTTAAGATGCAGACTACTATAAGGTACTTTATTTATTATTTATTGGCCTGTAGGAACCCGGAAGTTCATGACCTCACCGACTCGGCTTCGCCATCGTTCCCTGTCCTGGGCACTCTCCTTCCACGCTTGACCATTCGATCCGATCTCCTCAAGGTCAAACCTAACATTGTCCTCCCATCTCCGTCGCGGCTCTTTCCCTTTAGTCTACCGTCAAGAATTCTACCCACGGTCCTATCGTTCCCCATTCGCGCCACGTGTCCGGCCCATCTTAATCTTCGCGACTTGATTACTCTCACTATTGTAGGTTTGCGATATAGCTCTTCTAATTCGTGGTTATGGAGTTTCCTCCATTGTCCTGCCTCCTCGTCATATTTACCTGCAAAGATGTTCCTCAAAACTTTATTCTCGAATACGCGGAATTTGTTTTCTTCCCGTTTTGTGAGAGTCCATGTTTCGCATCCATATAGAACAATCGGCTTGATTATGGTTCTATAGACACGGAGCTTTATGTTACGTGATAGCAGTCTGGATTTCAGCAGTTTACTGACTGCGTGCCAACTAGCGTTGCCGGAATGCAGTCTCTTGTTAATTTCCTTCGACATTTCGTTACTTGTCGTCAATATTGTTCCCAGATATTTAAATTCTTTAACTTTATCAAATATCCTACCTCTGACGTTTATATGTGTTCTCTGAGTTCCACCTGCTCTCGCCGTAATCATGTATTTTGTTTTGTCTTCGTTTATTTCTAGACCCACCTCTTCTTCCGCTTGCATGATGATTTCACAGTTTTTACTAACAGTTTCTAGATTATCGCCCAGAACGGCGATGTCATCCGCATATGCGAGCACTTATGTGACCCCGTTCAGGGATGATCCGGCCATGTTGTCGTCTTGTACCTTTCTGATGACATACTCGAGCACAAGGTTAAAAAGACACGGTGATAGACCATCTCCCTGCTTTAGTCCGTCCCGGATTTCAAATGGTTCTGAGAGGTCGTTTTCTATTCTAACTCGCCTTTGTTTTCGTTCATGCAAATTTGAATGAGGGCAGCATATTTTTTCGGGACTCCCAGCTCCACTACAATATGGTGGAGTCTTTGCCTTGCGACTGAGTCGTAGGCTTTTTTAAAGTCAACGCACAGTTGGTGAACTGTCTCTCCGTATTCCCACTTCTTTTCGAGCAGTTGTCTTATTGGGAACATTTGGTCGCTTGTTGACCGGTTCCTACGGAATCCACATTGGTAGTCTTCCAGTATCTCTTCTGCGTACGGTGTGATTCTCGCCAGAATAACATTTGTTAATATTTTGTAAGCGGTTGGGAGCAATGATATTCCTCTGTAGTTTTCGCAGTCAGATCTGTCGCCTTTTTTGAAAATGGGGATGACTGTTTAGGTTTTCCATTCTTCCGGAGTGACTTCCTTATCCCATATTGTTTGGATGAGCTGGGGGATCTTTCGAGCGGTTGCCTCTCCTCCATGCTTCACAAGCTCTACCGGTATGGAGTCGACTCCGGGAGCCTTGTTGTTTTTCAATCGCTTTTTTGCGTCTACAACTTCGTTGAAAGACGGCTCTGGGATCTGAGGCTCAGCTGAGGAGACCAGTGAACTTAGTTCGGGACGAACTAATCTAGGCGGAGGGTAGTGTGACGCATATGACAATCAGTACTAGAATATTCTAGGAAGTACTGGAAAACTAGAGACTATGAACAATAGAAAATTCGAGGCTATGGAACGGGCGGAAACGAAGCACCAAATCAGAATGAGGAAAAACGGTATAAATACGTCGCACACAGATCGGGAAGATAAGTACGAAGGAAGCAGTCAAAGACGCGATAAGTACGGAAGCGATAAGTAAAGAAGCGAAGTATCAAGAAACGGTTGTTATTAATAGACTAATAAAGTGTTTGCAAAGAGAATCGATTTAACGGCTCTTATTTATTCAAATAATTAATCCAGCTAACCCTAAGCTCTCAATCTTGATATAACTTCTCTTGAATAGCATTTTTGATTACTAGGATTCTATTGCTTCCACTTCCGTTCTATTATTGAACTTGTATTTACAGTTATTATTCCAAATACAACTAGTGTTAGGTTTTAAGTCTTTTAGGAGCTCACTCTCCTTGTAGGCGAGGTTTTTGCCTCTTATGGTTACAATAAATTGTTTGTCTTCATCTATCTCGTAGGATTTTGAGTTTAAAATTTACGTTATTAGTTTCAAATCGACTTTTACATAGTTCTTTGGGATTTTTATTGCTATCACCAGCGATTGATTCAGATACATTAATACGCCCATTTTTATCAATTTTAATTTATAAAAATCTACGTTGTATTTGTTTATTTCTTCTGTTGTTAATATGCTTGGCTGAAATGTGTTATTCTTTACGGCTGCTATACTATCCTGAATTTGGTCCACCTTGTTTTCTATATACATTAGTTTAAGCATTTGGTCCAGATACATTGAGTGTTGTTGCAAAGTATTTTCTTGCTTAGATACTGTATTGACCATATCTGTCGTTTTATTACTATCCTGTTCTATGGCTTCTTTTACTACATTGAATGAGTCGCTAAAATGTTTATTGATGCCAATCTGTTTGTTCGGGTTAACTATGACGTTATGACGATTATTTTCATTAGTTTCTAAATGTTGCAAAATCGCCTGCCTATCTGCATCGTCCATGGTTTCGAATAACCATTTCTGTGCTGTCCCAATTATGTCAAGGATCCCCCTTTTTTGCATAGTCTGCCTGGAGGTTATTAATTTTATTTTCGATCTTATATACGAGATAGCTTTTATCTCTCTTGTCTATTTCTAGTCCATTTCTAGACCTTTTACGTCGTTATCAATTTGTGACAAAATATTTTCTATGCTACTTATATTAATTACATGTAGGATGGTGTCGGTTTGGTTCACTATGTCTATCTCCTTTACTTTGATTGTGGTGTAGCCTATTTCTTCCTGGATTGGATTGATTTGCAGACGTCCTTGCATTACCATATGTAACAGCAATATTCATCATCATCATCATCATCATCGCCACTACAACCGGTATCCGGTCTAGGCCTTATTTAGCAAGTCTCTCCACCGGTATTCGGTCCATATCCGAGACTTATTAAATTGCCCACAGTAATTTGTTTTTCCGGGCAAGGTCATTAGCCTTGCGCCAAACAGCAATATTACTGGTCTTTTAATATTACCGGGGTGAATGTTGTCTAATGGGGACATACTGTAATATGGTTCGTCCTTATATTTGAGTCTTTTATAGTTTCGTATATATCCTGTGCTCTTGTTCTCTTCTTCTAGATAACTTATCATCGAGGCGATTTCTCCATTCGGCTACGTAGTCTTCAGTCTGGTAATCGTATCTCTCGTCCAAATATAATTCTTGCTGGAGAATGGCCTGTCGTATCGTGATTAGCCGATCTATAACTCTTTTATTGTTTGGTTGAACCTTTCGACCATTCCGTCTGACTGCGGATGTAAGGGTGTGGTCCTGGTTTTCCTTACGCCCAGTGCCACACAGATGCCTTGAAATATCTGTGATTCGAAGTTTCGGCCTTGATCGGAATGAAGCTTACAGGGAACTCCATATCTGCTGATCCAATTATTGATAAGCTGCTCAATTATGGTTGTTGCTTCTTGGTTTGGAATTGGAAGGACTTCCACCCACTTGCTGAAGTAATCCATGATAACCAAATTGTATTTGTCGTTGTCGTTTGTTTTTGGAAATGGTCCTGAGATATCAATGGCAATTCCCTCGAAAGGGGCACCCACGTTGTACTGCTTCATAGCGCTCCATGGTTTTGCTGTTGGTCCTTTGGTCGCAGTGCAAGTTGTGCACTTCCTACACCAAGACTCGACGTCATTTCTCATCTGAAGCCAGTAGAATCGAGATCGTAATTTTGAAAGTGTCTTATTAACTCCCAAATGTCCAGCGGAGGCCCCGTCGTGCATTTCTGTTAGAACGTCTTTCATTTTTGATGGTGGGACTAGAATCTGCATTCGATGGGATTTTCCGTCCGCGGCTTCCCATTTACGTTTTAGAATTCCATCTTCCACCAACAAGGAATTCCATTGTGGCCAATATGCTTTAAATGTTCCACTCTTGTCGGAAATATCGTCCCAAGTCGGCCGCTCGTTCTTTTCTTTGTGCTCCAGGATTAGCGACATATCTACATCCTGACGTTGAGCTGCTCGATAGCATCACTCGTCCACCCATCTAGTACGAGGGTTGTCTTTTATATTTCGGGATTAGAGAACAAAAACATGTATTGATCATCGAAAATTACTTTATTGTTTTTCAAAATATTCCCCATGAAGATCTATACACTTTCGCATGCGTTTGAACCAATTGTCGAAGCACTTTTGCCACTCTGATTGAGGTATCTCCAACACATGCATTCTGAATGCAGCAACCGCTTCTTCAGGTGTCGAAAAACGTTGACCTCTCAGTTTGTTTCTTACGTACGGGAATAAAAAGAAGTCATTCGGTGCCAAGTCAGGACTATACGGCGGATGACCCATCAAATCGATGTTTTGGGTGCTCAAAAATGCAGTTGTCGCAGCCAATGTGTGAGAGCTTGCATTGTCTTGGTGAAGAGTGATCCGTCTTCGGCGGTTGGTTTTCCTGATTTCTTGGACGACAACTGGCAAACAAATGGTTGTGTACCACTCAGAATTGACTGTTCTGCGTTGTTCTAGTGGTACGGTTGTGACATGTCCAGTTTTTCCGAAAAAACAGGCGACCATTTGCTTGGAAGTGCTTCGTGCGCGAACAACTTTTATTGGATTTGGCTCATCTTGAAACACCCAGACAGTCGACTGCTGTTTACTTTCGGGCTCATACGCGTAAATCCACGATTCATCACCTGTCACGATGTCATAGACGTGTTTCGAAGCACCGCGACCGTATTTTCGAGCATTTCTTTCGACCAATTGACACGAGCCTTTTTTTGGGCGATTGACAAATTGTGTGGAATCCAACGCGAACACATTTTTTTGACAGTCAAATGTTTATGCAATATTGAATGTATGCTGGTCCCACTAACGCCTAAGGTTGTCTCAATCTCACGATAGGTCACATGACGATCTTCCAATATCAGTTCGCGCACAGCATCAATGGTTTTCGGAACAACAACTGATTTTGGACGACCTTCACGAAATTCATCTTGGAGGGAACTACGACCACGATTGAATTCACCATACCATCGATAAACACTGGTCCTTGATGGAGCTTCATCGCCAAAAATTGAATTAAGTTCATCCATGCACTGTTGCTGAGTTAATCCACGCCGAAAGTTGTAAAAAATAATCGCATGAAAATGTTGCCGATTTAATTCCATTTTTGGGCCGAGATGAATCTTTTAAGTTACTGTAAACAACACAAATAGCGCTCGTATGTCAAAACGTTCTGAGTGCGTATAACCTCAAAAATGTCCAACTTTACGACAGAGCTGTCAATTGCCGGATTGCAACACTAGGGTTGCCAAATCCCGAAACATAAGAGGCAACCCTCGTACTTCTACTTGTACATTTCGCAGGTCGTACGCCTCTTGTTTTAAACGATCAATTTCTACTTCCGAATCCTGAAGGCGACGCTTTAGGGTCAAAATTTCAGCTTGCCTATCTGCCAAATTAGTTAATAAGCGATTGTTCTCCTCAATGACCTTTTTCCGGCTGGTCTTAAGAGCAATTATCTGTTGATGCAAGGATTTACATTCGGTCGTGGTGCTGTCCAAGTCTGGATCACACTGAAGGCTTCTCTTGTGATTAGCGCATGAATAACAATTCTCAATTGATGTTTCATGTCGACGTTTCCTACAATCAACAGAGATGTGGTCGACTTCGCTGCATGTCCAACACTTCATATCAGTTCTCGGGGTTGTCCGTTGTAGATGCCCGATTCTTTGGCAGGAACATTCCTGGACGGACATTTCTCAGACTCTATTTGTACTCCTGGTAGCCAGTTTAGCAGATTCATATGCCAATGCGAACGCCTATATTTCATTAGTCGTCTTCTTTCCCGCCAAAAGAACAGCTTGTTGCAAGTCCTGATCTTCGAGTGCATTTATAAATGCATCCATTGCTACCTCGTTCAGAAATTCCTTAGTCATATTTTTATAAGACAAGTTTGCCAATCGCTCAACTGTTGAAGATTTTCTCC
Source organism: Microdon myrmicae (assembly GCA_963931805.1). Taxonomy (NCBI): domain Eukaryota; kingdom Metazoa; phylum Arthropoda; class Insecta; order Diptera; family Syrphidae; genus Microdon; species Microdon myrmicae. The sequence goes on along the minus strand of OZ007498.1, from coordinate 118,663,534 downwards.
AGGTTTCTGCATTCTGCTCCGCAGTTGCATGCGGTATACCTGCTGCATGTGGTTGTCTCCATACCTAGCTTCAAGGCCGTCTCTTACCGGTTGGAAATCTGTTTGCTTCTCTGCTGGTATAGTTTGTAGCAATTTTGTAGCCGCCCCGCGGACTGACAAAATTAGTGATGTTGACTTTTGCTCATCCGACCACTTATTATAATTGGCCGCAGCGTCAAACTGACGTATAAATACGCGGAAGGCTCCCATTCCATCGAAGGTTGGCGGTTGCATCCTTGGATCTTTGTTGTCATGTTGATTACTAGGCGATGTCTTATTTCTCTCAACACTCCCAAGTCTCTTTTCGATTCGCGTTATTTCATCGGTGACTTTCTTAAATTCTGCTTCGTTTTTTAGATCCAAATTTTCTACTTCGTTTCGAATTTCTTCCTTAAAGTGTTGAAAATTACATTTCATCCACTGCGTTTGGGCATCCAACTTTGCATTAACATCTGCAGCTTGCGCGTCCAATTAGAGTTAATATCTGTAGCTTGCGCGTCGAATTTTTTAGTAATATCTGTAGCTTGCGCGTCCAGTTTTGTCATCGTCATCCTGAGCATGTTCGAAATGTCCAACTGTAGCGAACTCTTCTCTGTTACATTGGCACCATATTGACTCGCTGTTTCTTCTCCATCCGGACAGTCTGGTCCAATCGTAAAAACATATGTGTCGACATCAATACGCTCTTCCTCCATTGCTGCTTACAGACGCTATCGAAGAATTTGCTTCTGTCCTCTGCTATCCAGATTCCGGTCCTGAAGTTCCTTCTTCAACTCAGAAACGCGAAGATCCTCCAAGTGTGGATCTGACATCGTCACAACACACTTTCACTGACTTATTTACTTCACCAATAATTAATCCCACTTCTGACACCAATTGTAGTGAGCTTAAGGTTCGCAGGATTAATTATTTAAATAAATAAGAGCCGTTAAATCGATTCTCTTTGCGAACACTTTATTAGTCTGTTAATAACAACCGTTTCTTGATACTTCGCTTCTTTACTTATCGCGTCTTTGACTGCTTACTTCTTACTATAATAAAAAGTACTAGTCTTTTGATTGTTATTTTGAAACAATTTGATAAATGTTGTGTCCAAGAGTATGCCACAACAAGAAGAATGACTAAAGTAAGAATAAGACGAAGAAGTGATTGTAACACATATCCTGAAACTATATTACTATACTACTATTTATTGGCCTGTAGGAACCCGGAAGTTCATCGCCTCGATGACTCGACTCCGCCATCGTTTACTGTCCTTTGGACTCTCCTTCTACGCCTGACCATCCGATCCGATCTCCTCAAGGTCAGACCTAACATTGTCCTCCCATCGCCATCGTGGCCGTCCTGACGGTCTCTTTCCCGTTGGTTTACCGTCAAGAATTCCACGCACGGTTCTGTCGTTGCAAATTCGTGCCACTTGTCCAGCCCATCTTAATCTTCGCGATCTGCTTACTCTCACTATTGTAGTTTTGCGGTATAGCTCTTCCAATTCGTGATTGTGGAGTTTCCTCCATTGCCCTGCCTCCTCGTAATATTTACCTCCAAAGATACCCTTTAAAACTTTATTCTCGAATACGCGGAGTTTGTTTTCTTCCCGTTTTGTGAGAGCCCATGTTTCGCATCCGTATAGAACAATCGGCATGATTATGGTTCTATAGACATGGAGCTTTATGTTACGTGACAGCAGTTTCGATTTCAGCAGTTTACTGACTGCGTGCCAACTAGCGTTGTCGGAGTGTAGTCTTTTGTTAATTTCCTTCCACATTTCGTGACTGGTCGTCAGTATCGTTCCCAGATATTTAAATTCTTTAACTTTCTCAAATATCTTCCCTCTGACGTTTATATGTGTTCCCCGAGGTCCACCTGCTCTCACCGTAATCATATTGTAGCGAGCTTAGGGTTCGCTGGATTAATTATTTAAAATAAATAAGAGCCGTTAAATCGATTTTGAATTAATGTAACACTTTATTTGTCCATTAATAACCCGTTACTTTTACCGTACACTTGACGATTTCTTTACTTATCGCGTCTTTGACTCTGCTTCTTCTCACCTTCTACTTGTCTCCATGATCTGTGTGCGACGGATTTATACCGTTTCCTCACATTCTGATTCGGTGTTTCTTTCCGTCCGTTCCATAGCCTTGAATGTTCTATTGTTAATAGTCTCCAGTTTTCCAGAGCTTTCTAGAATATTCTAGTACTTTGTTTCGGACTTTCTCGAATATTCTAGTACTGATTGTCATATGCGTCACAATATATTTTGTTTTGTCTTCATTTATTTCTAGGCCCACCTCTTCTGCCGCTTGCATGATGATTTCATTGTTTTTACTTACAGTTTCTCGAACAGTTTGCAAAATTTGGAAAGGCAAAGAAAATTATAATGGTCAACGAATTGAGAGCGGAGCAACTATAAGAATGCCTACGCACCTAGCTCGTAGAAGTTCATCTAACTAAACCAAATAGTCATACAGGCAACGCAGATATAGAGCGCCTACACGCAACCTTATTAGATATTATGACCTGAATTGAGTATAGAGAGCTCTCGGTTGAGATGAAGACGCAAGTAGCTATAGGGTACTATAGCAGTCGATATCACTCCCTTAGTCAGACAGTAAATGAAGCGTCAAATCTGGATTGATTATTTTGAATAAATAAGAGCCGTTAAATCGATTTTTAATTTAATTAATATAACACTCAACGATTTTCTTTTCTATCGCTTGCTTCGCTTTTTCTCTTCTTCTTCTTGTCTGTCACCATCGCTGTCTCGACGTCTTTTTATCGTTTCTCACATTCTCATTTCGTTTCCGTCCGTTCCATAATCTTGGATGTTCTAGTCTCCAGTTTTCCAGTACTTTATAGAATATTCCAGTGCTTGTTTTGGACTTTCCCGAATATTCCAGTACTGACTGTCATATGCGTCACACTACCCTCCACCTAGATTAGTTCGTCCCGAACTAAGTTCACTGGTCTTCTGGGTTAACAAAAAGTCGCCAGTCGGTCACGATGTACCACTTTCATTTTGGCGTTCGGTCTTCGCTGAATCCTATAGACAACGTCGTTAATCCTTGTGAGGACCTTGTACGGTCCTTCACCATGTTGCTGCAACTTCGGGGATCTTCCTTTTTGCCGGTGAGGGTTGTAGAGCCACACGTTATCGCCTGCATTAAATCCGAATGCGTTGGCTCGAACGTCGTACCTTGTTTTCATCCTGTCACTTGATACCTTGATTTGCTTTCGAACCAAATGATGAATCTCGTCGAAGCGATTTCTCTATTCGGCTACGTAGTCTTCGATCTTATCTATGGCGTCTGGAGGTATTCCGAATTGCAGATCGGCTGGTAATCGTATCTCTCGTCCAAATATGATTCTTGCTGGAGAATGGCCTGTCGTCTCGTGATTAGCCGATCTATAACCCATGAGAAAGGTTTGTACATATTTGTCCCAGTCTCGTTGGTGATCACTGACGACCCTCGATAGGTGTTCTTTCATTGTTCGGTTGAACCTTTCGACCATTCCGTCTGACTGCGGATGTAAGGGTGTGGTCCTGGTTTTCCTTACGCCCAGTGCCGCACAGATGCCTTGAAATATCTGTGATTCGAAATTCCGGCCTTGATCGGAGTGAAGCTCACAGGGAACTCCATATCTGCTGATCCAATTATTGATTAGCTGCTCAATGACGGTTATTGCTTCTTGGTTTGGAATTGGAAGGACTTCTACCCACTTGCTGAAGTAATCTATAACTAACACGTATTTGTTGTTGTCGTTGGTTTTTGGGAACGGTCCTGAGATATCAATGGCAATTCGCTCGAAAGGGGCACCCACGTTGTACTGCTTCATAGCGCTCCTTGGTTTTGCCGTTGGTCCTTTGGTCGCAGTGCAAGTTGTGCACTTCCTACCCCAAGACTCGACGTCATCTCTCATGTGAAGCCAGTAAAAACGAGATCGTAATTTTGAAAGTGTCTTATTAACTCCCAAATGTCCACCGGAGGCCCCGTCGTGCATTTCTGTTAGAACATCTTTCATTTTTGATGGTGGAACTAGAATCTGCATTCTATGGGATTTTCTGTCCGCGGCTTCCCATTTACGCTTAAGGATACCATCTTCCACCAGCAAGGAATTCCATTGTGCCCAATATGCTTTAACTGTTCCACTCTTGTCGGAAATATCGTTCCAAGTTGGCCGCTCGTTCTTTTCTTTGTGTTCCAGGATTAGCGACATATCTTCATCCTGAAGTTGAGCTGCGCGTATAGCCTCATTCGTCCACCGATCTAGTACTTCTACTTGTACATTTCGCAGGTCGTACGCCTCTTCTTTCTCTTTCGCTTTATGACAATGTTTAAAATCTGGCTTACATCGTCTTCTTGATAGAAAGAACATCAGCGTTATTATGCACCTTCCCTTGCTGAATTGAGCTTATCATTGATGCGGGTGCACATTCTGCGGTTAACTCTCCCTTTCTTATTGCGACCGGCTCTTCGGACGCATTTAGTACTCTGACAGGTACAATGTGTTTCTTTACCTCAGGTTGTTCCGTTGATAGTCTCCTCTTATGACAAGCGCATGAACAACAATTCTCACTCGATGTTTCATTCATTCGTTGACGTTTACTACAGTCAACAGAGATGTGGCCGACTCCGCCGCATGTCCAGCACGTCATAACAGGTCTTAGGGTTCTCCGTTGTACATGCCCGATTCTTTGGCAGGAGCGTTCCTGGACGGACATTTCTCGGACTCTATATGTACTCCTGGTAGCCAGTTTAGCAGATTCATATGCCAATGCGAACGCCAGTATTTTGTTAGTCGTCTTCTTTCCCGCTAAACGGACGGCTTGTTGCAAGTCCCGATCTTGGAGTGCATTTGTGAATGCATCCAGTGTTACCTCGTTCAGAAACTCCTTAGTCATATTTGAATAAGACAAGTTTGCCAATCGCCCAATGTCTGCCTGCAGTTGTTGAGATTTTCTCCAGATTTCTGCATTCTGCTCCGTAGTTGCATGCGGTAGACCCGCTGCATGTGGTTGTCTCCATACCTAGCTTCAAGGCCGTCTCTTACCGCTTGGAAATCTGTTTGCTTCTCTGCTGGTATCATCATCATCGGCACTACAACCGGGAACCGGTCTTGGCCTTATTTAGCAAGTCCTTAGGCTTGTTAAATTTTCCATAATGATTTATTTTTTCTGGGCAAGGTCATTAGTCTTGCGCCAGAGGCTCCCCGACGGGGAATCGAACCCCGGTCTCCCGGGTGACAGGCGGGTATACTAACCACTATACTATCGAGGAGCCCTCTCTGCTGGTATGGTTTGTAGCAATTCTGCAGCCGCCCCGCGAAGTGACAAGATTAGTGATGTTGATTTTTGCTCATCCGACCACTTATTATAATTGGCCGCGGCGTCAAACTGACGTATAAATACGGAGAAGGGTCCCGTTCCATCGAAGGTTGGCGGTTGCATCCTGGTATCTTTGTAGTCATGTTGATTACTAGGCGATGTCTTATTTCTCTCAACACACTCAAGTCTCTTTTCGATTCGCGTTATTTCATCGGTGACTTTTATATCCAGATTTTCTACTTCGTTTCGAATTTTTGTCTGAATTCCTTAAAGTGCTGCAAATTACATTTCATCCACTGCGTTTGGGCATCCAATTTTGCATTCAGATCTGCAGCTTGCGCGTCGAATTTTGAATTTTGGGCGTCGAATTTTAAATTTTGGACATCCAACTTTGCGTTAACATCTGCAGCTTGCGCGTCCAATTTTGAATTTTGGGCATCCAACTTTGCATTAACATCTGCAGCTTGCGCATCCAATTTTGAATTTTGGGCATCCAACTTTGCATTAACATCTGTAGCTTGCGCGCCCAATTTTATCATCATCATCCTGAGCATCTCCGAAATGTCCAACCGTGGCGAACTCTTTTCCGTTACATTGGCACCATCTTGACTCGGTGTTTCTTCTCCATCCGGACAGTCTGGCGCAATCGCAAAAGCATATGTGTCAACATTAATACCCTCTTCCTCCATTGCTGCTTGTAGGCGCTGTCGAAGAATTTGCTCTTGTCCTCTGCTATCCAGGTTCCGGTCCTCAAGTTCGTTCTTCAACTCAGGAACGCGAAGATCCTCCAAATGTCGGCCTGACATCGTCACAACACGCTTTCACAGCTTATTTACTTCACCAATAATCAATCCCACTTCTGACACCAATTGTAGCGAGTTTAGGGTTCGCTGGATTGATTATTTTGAATAAATAAGAGCCGTTAAATCGATTTTTAATTTAATTAATATAACAATCAACGATTTCTTTTCTATCGCTTGCTTCGCTTTTTCTCTTCTTATTCTTGTCTGTCACCATCGCTGTCTCGACGTCTTTTTATCGTTTCTCACATTCTCATTTCGTTTCCGTCCGTTCCATAATCTTGGATGTTCTAGTCTCCAGTTTTCCAGTACTTTATAGAATATTCCAGTGCTTGTTTTGGAGTTTTCCGAATATTCCAGTACTGACTGTCATACGCGTCACAGTATTATAAGTAGAAGGAACCTAGATAGTTTACGAATTATATTTTTATTTTAATTATCGGCATTCACAATTTTAATTTCTTTCTTACGGATTTAATGCAGGCGATAACGTGTGATTATCGCCCAGAACGGCGATGTCATCCGCATATGCGAGCACTTGTGTGACCCCGTTCAGGGATGATCCGGCCATGTTGAACAAATATCCTGAAACAGTTTGATAAATGTTGTATCCAGCAGAAGTGCCTTAAACAAGCAAATAGCTAAAGAAAGAAAAAGACAAATAAATGATTGTAATAATAGTGGACATTAAAATAAAAAAAAAAGAATAAAAGAGAAAACATAAGAAAAGGAAACATTTCAATTGTGTTTTATTTTTGGAGATGTTTCAGTGTTGAGTAACATCCAATACCTTAACTCGCGTGGGCAAGATAACTCTTAATTTACAGATGAATTCATATGATATTGAATTGTAAATGTGTAAAAAATAAACGCAAATTATAATACTTTGTGAAACTAAACAATAGTGGTTTCTTATGAAAAATTAGAAATTCGTGAATAATGAATTTTGTTTTTATATCATTTTCCCAAAGTAAGTAAATTTTCAAACTAACTTAACTGCAATAGGATAAGCTAAAAAGTCTCATGCATACATGTTCGCTTAGATGCACTGAACGGTAACACAAACAAATGAGCTATAAAATTCAAATTGAAAACGGGGCGAAATCCGGCGAATTGACTAGAAAATGACGCTACAACAGCTGTGCGTCATTTATTCAAACAAAAATAAAGCGAAAAGGAGAAACCCAAGCTTTTGATTGACGCTTGCGAAAATAGTTCCGCTGCAATTAAAAGAAGAAAAGATAAAAACAGAAAGTGCCGCGTTAATTTATCTCATTTATTTTGAACGAAATCATATACACGACTTATGTGGAGTTGTATTTGAAAGTCTAAAATGTTAGTTGTACTTAGAAAATCGTATGTGTGGTTTTTAATTCAGCAAATTGCCTACACCTTAAATTGTATCATTCCTCTTCCTTGGTTATGAATGGAATTCGCATAAAAATTATACTCCATTCAACTTAATTTAGTTTCTAGAGAAAACGTGTGAATCGTAGTAATTACCTTAGTATTATTAGATATTCATTTCATTAGACAATCTATTTTTTAAAAGCATCTCACAAAATAATTAGTAAAGAAGCACATTCAGTATAGTAAACACGCTGGCAGTGAAGTATTCGATTGCCTGTGGGCACAGTTCGACATTTTGTCTGATTCCATTTTAACTACAAAACCCAGAGCGTCGTATTTGGAACTCTGAACTTGCATAATTTTCGCAAACTCATTCTCTTGATTACACCCCACCGCCAACTAGCGCTTTTTGTGAAGGCCAACAAGCAGCGCAAGGAACCGCGTCATTGGTAAACATAAACAAAGAATTGTATAGCATGGTAGACAACCCATTCAACTGCCTCATAAGTAGCTTGAGCATCTCAATTTGCGAGAGAATGTATGTAGTGGTCACCTCGGTTTCCGAAATTTTGCTCGAGGACGGGTTAGTATTGCTGTGCTTCCGTCATTTAGATGAAATCGCTTTGGAACATTTGCTAATATTGTGGTTGACTCAATTTCGCTTGCTTCTTTTTCGTTATATATTTTTTCCGCGCCTCAACGGAGTCAGCTTTACAGATAATATTTTTAAATTGCACAGTAAATATAACAATATCTTATGATAAAATATGCTTTTTCAGGTATTACCAAGAAATTAGCGAGTGTGACTTGCCCGGTGGTAAAGGAAAGTGATCCAAAATCACTTGTGACACCAATGACATGGTCTATCCTCATCTGATTCAATTGAATAGATTTTGAGTAGTTTCATAATATCCGCAGTCTACTTTGTTATTGGCTGCAAACATTGTGTTATGGCACTTTTCAATAAGCTGTTCTTCTCATCGTCAGCAGCCGCAAATAACAAACGCAACAACAATCACCATACGAAGTCTAAAAATCACAACAGGTAAATAAATAGTATTTAGCATAAATAGAAGGTGATGTATTTCACTTTTAAAACGTTTGTCAAATCAAAACGTCTCGTTTTTAAGTCTATTGTAATAATGTGCCAGACATTCCGTCTGTTCCGATGTCTTTTGTTTTGATCAGTGTACCAAATTATTTTCCACGGGATTATTATGTTGTGAACTTTAGCTCTGTTGTGCCACGTGCATATGGACGTACACAAATGCTATATTCATTTTTAATGTTCTGTAGCTTCTGTCTGGTAAAGAAGTTGTACATCTTTTTTGGATATCTTTAATCGGTACTCTTACAATCTGTCTTTGAGTGTAGCAAACCGGAAAAAAAAATTGAGAAAAGAAATGTAGTGTTCCAAAAATACCTCATTTTGATTAAATGTATTTGTAAATGAAAGATTGCAGATACTAATTCGGAACGACTTAAAATACTCGTCAAGTTTGTAGGAAATTGAGAGAGATTGATTGATAATACGGGCTTCCGTATTTGAACAATAGTAGAGAACTACTAGTATTATTTGAAATTTAATTAATGCTGGTTCAAAAACGTGTAATTACAAAAGTAAATACCCTTACTGCAAGCTGATATATTTAGATAAATACATTTTGGATTTGCCGTTGAATTGCGATTCTGGTATTCCACTTTTTTGTTTAGATGGTTTCGATGTCAGTTAGATATTTTTCAAATTGACACCTCTAAGTGTCTTATTAGGCGACAGATAGGAAAGCATTCGAAAATTGGATATTGTTGGCCGAGTTGGCCTTTAAAAATAATAATAATAATCACTATTGTTCAAAAATGTCTGGACTTAGCTAGAATCAGATCAGAAATTCTTTAATGTCAATGTGAAATTTCACGTTTATTACCCATTTTAAACCATACAACTTCAAGTGGTTTCTACTCATAATGGTACGTTTATTTCCACCCCTAACTAAATAATTTAACAGCTCGTAAATGGGATGTATTCCTCATAGCTCCCTTCCATAAATACAACTACGCATATCTATGTCTTTCGAACCACCAGGTTCTGTCAGATAAATTTTCTTCAACTAACATACAGCGTAAGGAAACGGTCCAAAATGAACAATGGTCTATAAGAAAGTCCACTAGGAACGCTTCAGTGGTAGGCGTTTAAATTGGTTTTTAATAATGACGTCACCACTTACTCTAATTTTTTATTTTTATTTTTTTTTATTAGAACTCTCGGGAGAGGCGAACCTATAGCGCCAAGTGGGCGCCCCGAGATGCCATCAAATAACTGTTGCAGTTCTTTTTGAACAGTTGCAGGTTGTAACGCTCCGGGAACACTCGCGTGGGAAAGGCAGTTCCACAGCTTCCCCGCTCTGTAACGGAACGAGTTCTGATACAGAGATGTTCGCGCCGTCGGGAGATGAACCACAAACGGGTGCGATCCGTCGGATTGTCTTGTGGAGCGCATATAAGCCGAATAACGTGGAACGATAACAAGAATCTCCGAAGAACAGTATCTGTAAAACAGACAGAGGTCGGCTACGCGCCTTCGATGTGATAGCGACTGTAGACCCGACGTCAGCGCCGAGTCCCCGATCAGGCGGATCGCTCGTCTCTGTATGCTCTCAAGTAGGTCAAGGGTATGTTTAGGAGCCGAGCTCCAAATATGAGAGCAATATTCGAACGCGGGTCTAATTTGGGATTTATACAGGAGAAGAAGTTGGGCCGGAGTAAAATATTTCTTGGCTCTAAAAAGATAGCCCAGTTTTCCTGAGGCCGACCTGGCGATGCTCGACACGTGTTTATGCCATGATATATTCCCACAGACCGTGACGGCGAACAATTTCAAACTTTCCCCATCAGCTGTGGAACCGATGATCCACTTTTCTTTGTGAATGTTGTATATTGTGTCTTCGCTGCATTGAAGTGGACGAGATTGGCCCTTCCCCACTGCAGAACCCTATTTAGATCCTGATTCAGAGAGTCAATCTGTCTACATCTCAGCTGATGCAACGCAGACGCACCAATCGGCCGAACACTCGAAAAGGAGAAAACAAGCGTACTATCATCCGCAAAACTGAACACTTTGTTATCCGTTGTCTCCAAAAAATCATTTATGTGAAGCAAGAACAAGGTTGGAGCCAAAATATAACCCTGAGGCACCCTTGAATTAACAGGATACAGATCCAAACACTCGCCATCCACAACAACCCGGATCTATCGATTCTGGAGGACTCTCCTCGTCCAGTCGCAAAGCAGTTGGGAAAATCCATATGAACGAAGTTTGCTCAGCAATGCTCCGTGCCGGACGTGGTCAAAAGCCTTGGAGATATCCAATGCGACCGCCCATGACTCACCATGCCGTTTAATCGCAAATGTCCATATATCGGTTATAAGTGTCAAAAGGTCTCCCGTCGATCGCCTGTCACGGAATCCGTTTTGACGATCATTCAGAAGTCCGTTGCACTCCAAGTACTTAACTAACTCTGTATTGATGACTTTTTCCATTACCTTAGATAAAATAGACAGTAATGCTCTCGGACGGTAATTTTGTGGGAGACACTTTTTTCCCGTCTTTGGGATTGGCTGAACTTGAGCGATTTTCCAGCAGGCAGTGTTCCGTGCATAAAATAAGCGGAAGAGTCTGCCAAGAACAGGCGATAGTTCTGGAGCACAGTTCTTAAGGACTATTGCTGGTATTCCGTCCGGGCCGGTTGCCTTCCTACAATCCAGTTCACGTAGAATGCGTTGAATAGGGCGCGGACGAAATCTCACATCCCGCATTGAAGACCGTACCGGCGAGATCACAGGTGGCTCCAAAAGGCCGGGATCGAGGTTTGAATTCGCGGAAAACAAATTCGCGAACACATTAGCTTTATCCTTTGAATTCGTGACTAACGTCGCGCTGTCTGTCACCAACGGAGGGAAAGAGGAGGGTGCGAAGTTACCGCTGACAGCTTTTGCCATTGACGAGAAAGAGCGCGAACTAGTTGGGCACCGAAGGAGTTTATTGATCACCCTGTCGTTGTAAGCCTTCTTCGCGGTAGCAATCGCCTGGATGCACGCGTTTCTGATTCTAACAAAATTCGTTCTGCTAACACCGGTGGGATTGGAGGATTGCTTAAAAGCTCTATTTTTTGCCGCTGTAATCAGCTCGCATTTTTTATCAAACCAAGGCTTATCAGACGAACTTCGTTTGATGGAATGTGGAATATACATCTCCATCCCCAGAAGAATAATCTCTGATACCGACTCCGCGCAAGCGTTAACATCAGAGTTTCCGAAGCACACCTCGGACCGTGGAAAGGATGCGAAGGAATCTCGCAAATTGTCCCAGTTAGCAGCCCCATACTTCCATACATGGCGAAGTTGCCTAGGCCGATTATTCGCTTAATAGGCAAGTGCTTGCGCGACAGATATCAAGCAGTGATCTGAGTTTCCCAGTGGCACAGGATCCTCTACGATATAAATACTCGGTTCGGATGTAAAAAACAGATCCAGGGTGTTCGCATAATCGCCTCGGGCATCCGGCACTCGCGTTGGTTCCTCCATAAGTTGAGTCAAGTTGTGGCTTACAGCAAAGATCTCCGCCAGCCTCCCAGCCCCGTCTGTTCTGTTAGAATGTAACAACCAGCCGGAAATGTGCACATTAAAATCGCCAAGGACAACAGTTTCAGAAGCTGGGTGGCTGATCTGTATCCAGTCGACGGTATGTGAAAGATGTTCGAAAAACGTCGCCGGTCGATCGTCGATTCGGGGAGCGGTAAAGACAACAAAGAAATTTAACGGAATTTCTCAGCACGACCCTCAACCATATGATGTCCATATTATTGGGTTTCAACGCCTCCGTCCTCTGGCAAGCCAGATCGGACCGCGCGAAGACGCTGACTCCGCCCTTAAAACGGAATCTCGAATGTAAGTCGTATCCTGAGCAACGAAGATATGTCGAATCAGTTGACGAATCGGCCTGGGTCTCAATTAGTGCAAGGATATCAGGTTTCGTGTTTGCAAATATTGGTGGACGGCGTTTACATTCGTATTGGTGAAGCCGATGCCCCTGATGTTACAAAATGCCGTCACCAGTCGAGCGTGGGCAGAGCCTCGGGAGCGAGCCCGGTTATGCGATGACAACCCTCTCAAAGTTCCATTATTTATCATGATATTTGCATGATGTTCCCCCTGACATAGTCCCCCCCGGAGATCCGAATGGGAGACTAGTTTATCTCCGGAATTCTTTATATCAGAAGGTACCATCATGACTTATCTCCGTGTCAGTCCGGGCCATCAGCCACACATCCGAAACACCATCGAAGATTTCTCTCGGCGATATCGCGGAATGTACAGCGTGACGGGGTGGTATCTCACCTTGGGACCGAATACCACCTAACCAACCGTTTCTCGAACCGGTCCATCAGCCAAGCTCCGAAAGATGGCCAGGGATTTCACGGAGCCTAAAGCTTGATGGGGTGGTATTTCACCGGGCGCACAGGGCGTTGGGACCCCGGCTACCACTCGGCCATTAGTCGCATCTTACGACAAGCTGGCCTAGCTGTGAGTATATTCTAACGCCCTACTCACAATGGTGTGTTAGACCGAAATAAAATGAATCGCACCGTTTATTCGTTCATCTCGTTATTTACTCTCCGTATATGTATACGTTTTCAAAGTGCAGTGATCACTGTTACGTATTGTTACGGACCTACCTTGTGTCCAGGTCCCCCTTAACATCCACTAATCCCCTTTCGTTAGTTTCCCCCCTCTACCTCTAAAAGGAGAACAACTCGCCAAGTAGCTAATTTGCATAAACTACTTTGTGCAAATTCTACTTGGTAGAGAAAATAATAAAAACCGGCATTGTCGCCGAATAATATATAAACGCCAACGGCAATTTAAATAATTCATTCGACGTTAAGCTTCGGAATAGAAAGATAGAAAAAGGAAAATAGTGCAAAACAAATATCGACGGAACGACGATTGAATCCAGCTGAACAGGGGAGCACGACGTTCAATGCCCCCTGCAACTTGTCGCAGACCAACAGCAGCTGCAACGACCGCTCAACGGTCAATGCAAGTAAGTCCATTTAAACTTACCCATAATAATAGTTAATTATATATTATCATTACTATTCCAAATTACGATATTACTAAATATCAAATATATTAATAATACAAATATATTATCTAATTGTATATAACATACATATAACAATTTTTACATTCAAATTGTTAAAAAACTATAACATCACCACCTGGATCAGCTTGGCTGACATCGACGATCCCATCAGAGATCTAGGCGTCGTATTTACCAAAACCTTCATTCCCTCCCACGAGCCTAAAGCGGTTGCGACGATGTGAAGAATGTGTGATTCGAACTGACGCTATGACGGTTAGAATCACTAAAAATGGAACCAATGCTCAATACACCAGGCTACTGCCGCGTGTACGAATTCGATTTCTAAACTCAAGCACATTTAACTGATATGGAATTGCTATATTATTGCTTGGTATACGGCTGGTGCATTTCTCATTCGATTTACTTTCGGTGTTCTTAACTATTTGCTTGTATATTGTATGTGTATCTGTTAGAAACGCCACTCATCCGGAAACTCGCACCACCGCTCGAGCTTGTCCGTACACATTACGGTATTGAACCTCCGTTGATTTTTCTGCATACCTGGGATGTCTTCAACCAGATAGCGATCATTGGGCAGAACTCTAGTTATGAGGTAAGCCCCGCGGTAGTGTGGCTCCAGCTTACGGGATTCCCCAGTCCCGGCTGCTTCATGTTCGACCAAGACCAGATCATCCACCTCGTGTTGCGATGGCTTGCGATGGCTTGCGCTGTTTCTGGCTCGACAAGCCCTTCTCGATGTTCCACAGCGCTCTCCCTCTTCTGCGGTCCATTTCTTCTCGTTCCACCGATTCCGCCTTTCCCAGTTCCAGCAGCAGCTTGTTCCCCAGGATGTTCCGTGGCGTATACATGAACAAGAGCTCATGTGGACTAGCTTTCGTCGTTGAACTCCTTGTCGTATTCAAACCTCATTGGATCGTCCTCAGGTAACCGGCCCAATCCTTTCCTGCCGCGTGAACACACTTCAGGGCTGCTATGGTTGTCCGCCTTGCAGCGCTTCACCTGTCCGTTTGCTCGCGGTGTCTTCACCGATGGTCTTGATGTTCTCCACCTCATGGTCACCGCAATACTGCTCGAACGCCTTAGACGTGAACGCTGTCCCACGATCAGTTACCTTACGTCTCGGTATGCCAAAATACCTGGACATGTCCGCCAGAACGTTGACTAATCACGCCGTGTTCACTGCTTTTACCGGCCGTAAGATGACGTACTTCGTAGTTGTCGACGATAACTAATACGTACCTGGTCTCACCTTTCCCCCGAGTAAAAGGTTCGAGATGATTCAGATGTACTGTGATGAACGGCAATGGCACTCTTTCCGCACTATGTAGCTCCCCTTCCGGGTTTTCGCCCTTCCGCCCATCCTTTTCGAGGTGCCAAACATCGTCCGTTCCCACCTACGGTGTTGGAGGTACTTGCTGCCTTATTGCAAAGGCGCAAGCGACAATCACCATCGCCCTCCGACTCCACAGCTCCCAATGTTGGATACTGAAACCTTTCGACTTGCCGCGCCTCTTCGGGTAGGTGCCACCACCACAAACAATGGCACGGAACCTCGTTTGTGGCGGATATGGATCTTGCAGATCCGACCGTCGACTCCGGCGACAGGGTGGGCCTCCTCATCGGTGCAGATCTCTAGCCCGCCCTCATCCTCGAAGGATTGAGGAAAAATGAAAACTCCACTTTCGTCGCGCAGGCCACTCACTTGGGATAGGTGTTAACAGGCGCAGCACGCACGACGCCATCCAGTTCCGGTGTAACGAGACTTGTCGCCACCCATCGCATGGCAATTGATCGTGTTGCGAATCTACAACTCCAACCCAGTTCAATTGGCTGACTATGGCACTGCAGATCGTGATGCATCGCAGCGACTGGAGCCAAGGTTTCGTCGCCATCGGCTCCATGGGCCACACAAGAGGTTCACGGAACTAATCACCATCGACTACCTGTGAGACACGACCCCCGGGCACACCTCGCGCTCGCAGAACTATCGCAACGGCGAGAGACGATCAAGACCCATCGAGGAGCTCACTTGTTCGAAAGCACTGAAGCAGATCACCAAGGCAGAAGGAAACTCCACTTCAACCACTCATCATGACCGCGTCCGCCCAACCCCAAGACGCCACATCGGTGATAGACCGGAATTCGACAGCTTCAATGCATCCTATCTCAATCAAGGCACCAGGTGGCCGAGCTCTTGGCCAAGGCCAACCGCTATCATAGGCAGCCATAACAAAAAGGGTAGGAGCGTGCACCGTTCCGCTTGGCGGGCGGTGCCCCCGAGTAACTAATCATCTTCCGGTCAACAACCACCCCTCCGACCTTCTGCGACCGCACCCATCTCGTGGGAAGCGCCCCCATCTCACCCAAGCCAACAATCCCTACGCCGCCCTGATCACCAGCGGATTACCTCACCGGCATCAGCCAGGACCTCGACCACCGAGCCCTCCCCTCACAAAGGGGACTGACTATTCGCCAATAATTGGCGAAGGCGGGAGGAAAGTTCCGGATTACAATTAAATGTACTAGAGAAATCTAGTACGTTCACATCTGCCTGCCATTTGCCAACCGCCACCCACAAGCTCACAACGCGTCGGTTTTTTTTTAATATACTTCTCTCGGGAGAGCCGAACCTACAGCGCCTACTCGGTGTCCCGAGATGCCACCAAATAACTGTTGCAGTTCTTTTTGAACAGTTGCAGGTTTGTTACGGACTCCGCCTCCGTGTCTTCGCCCAACACCCACTAATTTCCCCTCTCTGCCTGTAAAGGAAAGAAGAACCGTCAAGTAGCTAATTTGCATAACCTACTTTATGCAAATTCTACTTGGCAGTAAAAATAATAAAAAAAAAATGCGTTGGCGCTGAATAAAAAATAGAAACGTCAACGGCAAAAATTAAAATAGAATCAATTGAATATATTGAACGAGAAGAGAGGGACTTTAATACTGATATAAGACTTAGGTTCAAGATTATTAGTTATCAATAATGATATAATATAAAGTGATAAAACAAGTGCTCAACAAAACTTAATTAAAACCCACCAACCATCATCAACAAACAGCCAGCTGAACCAGGGGGAGTCAACGCCAGCAACATCGACCGCTCCACGGTCCGCCCAAGGAAGTCAGTACCCTTACTTATACCCCTTTTCCTATATTATATTAAATTGTTAAAAATATCATATAACATGGCGTTTACATTCGTATTGGTGAACCCAATGCTCCTGATGTTACAAAATGTTGTTATCAGTCGAACGTCGACAGAGCCTCGACAACGAGCCCGATTATGCGATGACGAATTTCTTAAAGTTCGGTTATTTATCATAACATCTGTATGGTGTTCCCCCTAATATAGTCCCCCGAAGATCCGAATGGGAAACTAGTTTATCTCCGGAATTCTTTCTCTGAAAAGGTGCCATCGTGACTTGTCTCTGTGTCAGTCCGGGGCACCAGCCATACATCCGAAACATAGTTGAAGATTTCTCCCGACGATATCGCGGAATGTACACCGTGACGGGGTGATATCTCACCTTGGGACCGACTACCACCTAAACCAACCATTTCTCGAACCGGTCCATCAGCCAAGCTCCGAAAGATTGCTAGGGATTCCTCCCGACCATTCCACGGTGACTTTAGTTTGATGGGGTGACATTTCACCGGCCGACAGGGCATTGGCACCCCACCTACCACTCGCCCTTTAGTCGCCTTTTACGACAAGCCGGCCTAGCTGAGTGTGTGTAAAATAAAGATTATTTTATTATATTGTAGCGAGTAATTATTTTTTATAAATTATTTTTTATAAAAAAGTTAAATCGATTTTGAATTAATGTAACACTTTATTAGTCCGTTAATAACAACCGTTACTTTTACCCTACACTTAACGATTTCTTGACTTATCGCTTTCGTACTTATCGCGCCTTTTACTGCTTACTTCTCCCTCTCTGATCTGCGTGTGACGTATTTATACCGTTTCCTCATTCTGATTCGGTGTATCGTTTCCGTCCGTTCCATAGCCTCGAATTTTCTACTGCTCATAGTCTCCAATTTTCCAGTACTTTCTATAGTATTCTAGTACTTTGTTTCGGACTTTCTAGAATATTCTAGTACTGATTGTCATATGCGTCACAACATTTAATGACTGCGATAAAAAAAAGGTTTTATTTATATTTATTTTTCCGAACGCCAAGGTGGTGTAACCCCTTAAACACGTCGGGGTATCGCACAAAGCTGCTTAACACAAATTGAGATCTCGTTCGAGAATGCTAGTTAGCGCGTCACAAGTTGCGGAAAGTGTTGAAATAAGGATGTGGAATTGCTATGTTATTGCTTGGTATACGGCTGATGCTTTTTGCTTATTTGATTTTATTTCTGTCTTTTTCTTCACTATTTGCTTGCGTGCTGTGTGTGTATCTATTAGAAACGTCACAGGAGCATATAGGCAAGAGGAAAAATCGAAATACTTAATCTTAACGGAGTTATCAGATATTTAATCGGGCGCTGAACTACTGAAGCTTACTAGCTACTGAAACTTTAAACGCGATTATCTCGGAACAGTATTTTCAAAAACTGCTCGTGCTGTAACTCATAAAGTCATTGATCGATTTGGCTGTAACTTTGTGAGTCTCTTCTCTATATCATTATCGGAAGGATGTGTTTCGTGTATATATACCACATTTTTGGGATGAATAATGTCGAAAAAATGGTATAAAATTTGTACAATATATTCAAGAACTGTTTTACGCTCTGGTGACAGCAAAAGCAACTCCACTAGTTGGTTTGGGAACAGCAATCCATCCAACTCCATTAGTTGGTTCACGCTCTGGTGATAGCAAATGCCAACTCCAATAGTTGGTTCTGGGGACAGCCTTTTACACGTTCCCACAATGATTGTATCAAAAGAACACTCTTAGTTCATTTAACAATAAGTTAATTTATTTTCACTATTAATTAAAAATTGCCCCTTTAACGGCCACTTGAAATAATTTAAAGTCTAGATCACTAAACGATGATACCGAATTGGACAGCACAAGCGATAAACGAAGAAGAAGCAAAAATTCTTTCAATGCGCCCGTTAATATACCTCGTACCATCGTTTGCCGTTAGTGTCATCCGATCAAAAAGCACCGTGTCATGGACCAGGAAATTACCGTCAAAACTGTTCTATCGAACTTAGTGCCTTCTCAGTAGGACCTCGAGGCTCTCAAGGCAGAGAACGCTGTCTTGAGAGATAAATTGTCGCGAGTGGAAGCCGCACCACCCGCATCCCCGTCCAGTGCCAGTTCGGAGGCTTCTGATTCGGAATCGGAGCTCGAGCCCGAGTTGGAAAGTCTCGCTGAGAGTTCCGACGAAACAATGGACGACGGTGACTCGCGCACCCGCACCCCAAACTCGCCTAGAGCCCCTAAGCGGAAAACACCGCTTCCAATAATAAACTGCGAAGGAGGACCCTCCAATAAGCGTGTGGCCACCGGCTCCCCGCCAACGCCGCACCCCAAACTGTTGTCGAACGCCGCGATAACACCAACTCATGTGAGGGTCGTACCTCCGCAGGAGCCTTGCCCACCGCGGCCAACTCCACTAATTAACCCAAAACCAAAGGCTGCTTGTGTTCCCAACACTGTTCAGCCAGAGGTCGGGGAACGTCCACCTGTTTCTAAGAAGAAACAGCAACCCGGGGTCTTTGCACGACACCTCAATTTAAAAAATTTCGTCGGTGATATGAACCGGCTAGGGATTTCTAACTTCAAGGCAAAGACCTTAAGTCTATCCCTAAATAAAATCATAGCCTACGATAGGAAAACCTATCGCACGGTTAACGACAACCTCAAGGCCAAGGAGGTGAAATATTACACCTTCACTCCGGCCGACGAAAAGTCGAGGACAATCCTCTTAAAATGAGTCGCTGCCTCTTGGGAAAAGGACGACATCGTAACTGCTCTTGAGGCAACATTTCCTAACGTCAAATTCATTGACGTCAAAAAATTCTCTCCCCCACAGCGGTTTGTGAACATCAGACCGCAAAGATACACCAAGCTGAACATATGGCAGCTTCTCCTTGCCCCAGGAACCGACATAGATTCCATAATACGGACAAAGTCGCTTCCAACTTTGCATCAGCAAGTTGTCTTCGAGGTATTTCATAACAGAGAAATACCTCAATGCAGACGTTGCCAACGTTTCGGGCATGTCTCCCGAAACTGCAACATGAGTCGCCGTTGCGTTCGTTGCGGAAAATCCCACGATATTGGCAAGTGCGAACTACCGCTAGCGAAATACGATCCCGCAACAAATGTGCAGGATGAAATAACACTGCCAACTTGCTGCAACTGCGGCAACAAAGGGCATCCGGCTAGTTATAGAAATTGTCCTAAATATAAGGAAATTAAACAAAGATCCAAGGAGACTCGAGCTAAGCAAACAGCCATGTCAGACTTCGGAAAACAGGCCACACAAAACCTCATCCAAAATGGATTCACATTTGCCGACATGCTTAGGGGTCAGCAGGCAAGGAATACAAAAACTCTTTCAACTCCTCCCCCTCAAAAACATATTCAAGTCCCTAAGCGAACCCCGGTAAAGGCCAACACGACGCCTCAAATTCAAGCGGTGGTGCAAAAGCCTCCGAGGGGGCAATCTTCAATGCTCGAGAAACTACTTAGTTTCTCCCGCTTAATTGAGGATATCCGACCCCGATATGAGAAACTATCAACCGAGGCAGAGAGGGAGGCACTCCTTTTCACTGCATATGCAAGACATACCCTCCACAATGGATTCCAAAATTAAAGTTATCCTCTTAAATGTCAACTCCCTTGTTTCGCATTCCAAGCGTATGATAGTTTCTGACTTCATAAAGGAAAGCCGGGCGGACGTGGTACTTGTAACCGAAACTAGGTTGCATCCATGTCACCGTCCCGTATTCCCAAACTTCTCCATGATTCGAAGTGATCGAACCCTCACTGGCGGCCCCACCATCAACGGAGGTGGAACTTGTATACTGGTTAATAGAGGACTTCGCCATGAAGCTATTGACCTCCCACACCCAGAGTCCATTGAGGTATCTGGAGTTGAACTGCATCTGGCTAGTAATGGTAGAGTGAATATATACTCCGTATACCAATCGCATAAAACCAATAATGGCCCCATTAATCCCGAAGATATCGGCAAACTAATAAGGACCTCGGGGCATACACCCTTCATCATAGGCGGCGATTTTAACTCCAGACATCCCCACTGGAACAACTCTGTCTCTTGCCCAAATGGCACAAAACTGTACCAATGGTACACCGCAAACATGTATGCCCTCAACTTCGAAATAGTCGCACCTACGGTTGGTACTCGAGGTAACTCAATTCTGGACATATTTATTGTGTCCAAAGACTTACTTCCACAAATCACTCCTCCTCAAGTTTCAGCGGGTGTATCTGACCACAACGCTGTGACCACATTCATTCGCGGCTATCGAGCATCCCGGGCTCATATCAGATACATACCCGATTATGGGCGGACAAATTGGGACAACTTCAATATTACATTGAACGATAAACTCCACCATTTCTCTCTTCCCACTGACAGGAACCTAACGACGGTTGAGATAAACAACGTTGCAAAACGACTTCACGAGATTCTAGTTGAAATTTCGGAGACTCATGTCCCGAAGTATAAACTTGAAAAGACCTATCAGATTCCCCATGACGACATCACTCTTCGTCTCATCCGGGAGCGTAAAAAGCTCTGCAGAATGAGATATCGTCACCGCTTTACGCAAAGGGAGCCATTATTGCGATCCATTATTCACAATATTGGTACACTGATAAAACAGAGAATCCAAAACAATCGTACCCGACAATTGGAAGACAAGCTGAAGGGTATTCAGATGGACCAGAACGTTTATAAAAATGTTAAAAAGATATGTGGCACTTCCCGCATCACTGGGCCAATTATGCACAATGGTGTTGTTGTCAATAACGACACCAATAAAGCAAATATCATCGGAGAGACCTTCGAAAACAATCACAAACTCACTCTCCAAGATGGCGACCCGGAAACTAATGCAATCGTTAGTTCAGAGGTCCACAGTAAGTTGGACGACTTCAACGAGCCAATTGTTGTCTTTAACCCAACTAACAGTGCATACTTCGATGACACACGTGATAATGGTCACGGTTTCATCACACCAAATACCCTACAGAGTCTGGTTAAATCTCGACACCCTAAGAAGTCACCTGGTATCGACAACATGTCATACCACTCGTTGCGAAGGCTTTCTGCCTTATTCTTTATAAAGCTCTCCATTCTGTTCAACCATGCTTACAACATGGGGTACTTTCCCCAAGCTTGGAGGCACGCTATTATTTGCCCAATAGCAAAAGTTGGGAAACCAAGGAACCCACCGTTGCGGTAAGCCTAGACATTAAAAAAGCTTTTGATACGACTTGGATCGAAGGTCTCGCTTTTAAACTACTGAATACTGGCCTCAGTAGAACGCTATGTAGCATCATCTACCAGTTCGTTCGAAACAGAACCTTCCAAGTTAGAATGAATGGAAAGCTTTCCCGAACTTTTCACGCCGCTGCAGGCGTACCACAGGGCTCCATTCTAGGCCCCATCTTATTCAATATTTACACCTCCGATATTCCCCGCCCTGTGGACGGGAGAGTAAACCAAATATGCTATGCGGACGACGTCCTGGTGTACACGTCAACCAAAGGCCCTAACCTCGCAACAAATCGACTCAACCGTCACTTGGACGAACTGTATCAGTATTACAGTCGATGGAAAATCCGACTTAATCCATCCAAAGCAGTAGCCATAATTCTGAGTAGTAAACACTCCCAACCTGCTTCTCGATATTCACAGAATATTCGAATAAAAATGGGAGATACTACGATTAGACAACAGAACAAGATGAAATATCTCGGGGTCACTTATACCCCAAAAATGAATTTCATCAAACATGTGACCCACATTCTCCAAAGGGGCCTCGGTCGGTCTAAGCAACTGCACAACATCTTGAAGTGGAGGAACAAAGTTGACACCAAAGTTAAGCGTCTCTGCTATAAGCAGCTAATCCGATCTGGAATATCATACGCCTTTCCCATATGGTCCTGCATATCTTCGGCTCAAATGGAAAGACTTCGGGTTTTCGAAAGGAAACTCCTCAGAAGATGCACCAATCATTCTAGAAGGCCTGACGGTCGTCATTACCCCAACTCTCACCTATACGAAGGCGCCTCCATTACCCCTATCGACGAGTACTTGCTTCAATTAGCATATAAGTACCTCGAAAACATTCAGATCAGCGAGAACCTACTTGTACGGGACTCTTGCGTTCTTGACCCTTCTCTCTCTCGATCTCTTCGGATCAAACCCCCACAATTTCTTCTTCAGTACAAAACTGAAGAAAGCACCCTTCCCAACAACATTCCCCTCTATAATAGAGGCTTCCTGGACCCATCCCATAGGGTCTACTATTAACAAACCAAACACACGAACGCACAGTACAAGACGGCACAAACACAAACATACACACCGACCAAAGAGCAGATTATCAGACGCCAAAGACGTGATCTGCGTTTACTACCGCACCCAAGATCCACCGGTCTTGTATGATTTCTTTCCCACCATCCCTCTATAAAAGTAGTTAGAGAACACTTGGACTAACACTGTCCACACTATCCTTGGATACCCCCCCTTTTTTCTTCTCTTTTCAGATGCCGCGAGACCGAGCCCAACATCCTCACGGATGTGGGTGATTCTGGTTATCGCAAGATGACCAGAAGTTAGAGACAAGATGAAGGACACATATGTCCTGTCTCGCTAAATTCGGCCTTCTCGCCACAATTTTTTTTTTTTTTTTTTTTTTTTTTTTTTTTTTTAGTGCCTTCTCAGTTGTAATATCGATGCAACAGTTTAGTAATGTCTGTTGCATACCTACGTGATGAAATTTGATGTGGTGAATTTTTGTTGCACCGATGACAGGTGAATTGGTTATTTGAATTTATGATGAATCGATTCCCCTTTTGTTGTATCTTGAGGAATCGATTCATCCCTTATTGTTGTTTGTTGTTGCTTTGTGCTGCAACAAGAACGTAATTAGTTTTTAATGTTACATTTTTTTACTCATTGTAGAGGTTTACCCTTCTCGTCCATATATCAAAAATAGAAAGTAATTGTATTTTTTTTGTTTCAGATCAATAGAAAAAGAGTGTTAACTGAAGCATTTTTGGACCTCGCGCCAGAGACGCTTAAAGAAAAATTTTACTGAGCCGCCATTTTGTACAAAAAAAAGAAAAAAAAGATTATAAAAAATAAATAAATAATAAAGTGTTTTTGTACTTTTGAAAGTTCAAATAAAATGATGTTAAAAGTCCAAAGTGATACGATTATTGTATCACCTTTAAATCACAGAAAAGAAATTACGCATTTTGTGGCGTCGAAAGGGGTTTCCCCCTTAAGGTAAAAGTCGAAAGAGGTCGACCTAGATTTATCATTTCGTAGCATTCTGGAGATAGGCTCATTAGAACCATACGAGGTGTGGTGCGCGGGCAGAGAGAATCTACGAGTATTGCGTAAATTTCGGGAGTTATTGTAGAAGGAGATTCGGTGGAGAAGATTCGCGCACTCAACCGATTCTGGGAGTAGAAGGAGGATGAAGAGAATATCAGCTTAAATATGGCGTTCTTCTAGTGTTTGTAAGTTAATTAGTTTAAATGTGGTTTGTATAGGCGGGCAGGCGTGGATGGTTTTCTCATCTCAGTCCACGGAGGACAAAACGCAAGAAGAGTCGTTGAATGCTCTCAATTCTGCATCTGTGAGTTGTGTGATGAGGTGACCAGACTTGACTGGCATATTCCAGACGAGAACGAACAAAGGCAATGTATAATAGTGGGGGATCGGGTCACATCGGGCTTGGAATAGCGTTTCACAAATCTGAGAGCAGAATAAACCTTAAGGATTACGTCGCCGATATGTGAGAGGAAATTTAGTTCGTTGTCACATATGATGCCCAGGTCGCGAATGGAGTGAGTAGAGAAAAGGGGTATGTTCATTAAGAAGTAGGGACGGGGAGGGAAAACTGTGTGCTTCCATGAAAATAAAATCGACTGGCATTTACCAAAGTTAAGCTCCGGCGTCAAGCCGAAAAGTTGTCAAGGTCGATTTGGAAAAGGGAGGAATCATTTGGAGAACAGATTGTTTTAAAGAATTCAATTACATCGGCGTACAGAGAGATGCGAGAATGCTTGATAAATACCAATGTCGTTTATGGTCAATATAAAGAGGGGCGGACCTAAGTGGCTGCCCTGAGCGTCACCAGAGGTGTCGAGAAAATATCTTGATAGAGCGAGTCTGAATCGAACTATGTAGGGCCAATTACTCAGATATGAAAAAAAAATTCGCGGCAGACCTTGTCTGCGATGGAGAGATGGCGTAGACCAGGACGCCCAGAGCCTGGGAGAGCCAAACTGGATGACATCGGTTCGATATCGGGACCGGTGGAGATATTTGTTAAATAAGGCCAAGACCGGATCCTAGTTGTAGTGCCGATGATGATGAAGAAATCCCCTTAGTTAATGCGGGTTGGAAGCCCAGGGAGGATAATTTAAAAAGAATAAGCTTGTGCGAAATTTTGTCGAAAGCCTTACAGAAGTCGATTGTAATAATGTCGACTTCGTTGCAGTTCTCCAGAGCTAGAAGTGTGCGGGAAGTAAATTCAACTAAATTGGTGGTGGTAGATCTACCAACAAGAAAAGCCGTGTAGTCTGGGTGAGATCAAAGCCTTGTGGAGGAAGGATAACGCTTCATACACAATGCTTCCAAGAAGTTTGCGAATGTAGGAGGGTATAGTTCTAGGACGATAGTGAGACATCGTCTTTGGAACAGAGAAGATGAAAGAAGTTTTGCTATGTTAAGGGATACGCCATGTGAAAGTCACAGATTGAAGATTAACGAAAGGGGGCATGAAAGAAAGGAGGTACGTTTTTAAAGGAAAATAGCAGGGAGATCATTTGGGCCAGGAATGAATTCATTTTTAAGTTGAGTTCAATAAATTGAGAGAAATGGACTATTAAACTTTTCAATTAAATATTAAACCTTTCAATTAAAATTATTTTCTCACTTTTCATTTAATATATAATATAATAATATTCCGCACGCGCACAAGACTCCTATTTTCATTTTTTGTTGACCAATTTGCTTCAAGGGTGTGACCTCTCACTAGAGTCGCCGTCTGCATATTCTTTTTTGTCGCTTCCACTTCCTTTTTAACGGAAGGACACACAGGAAGAGTTATTCGGGAAAAACTACTGGCTGTGTTCAGTATACAACATTCGCGACTGGTCTAAACAAATATTATACACTGGGATGGGAATTTGAAAAAAAGGGATGTTAATTTAATTTACATATTTATAAACTGTATGGTGGGAATATTCTATTGTAAGATTGATGTGATGTTTTAACAATGGGTTAGGATATACAGTTGCTAGGATTTTCCTTATTTTAGGGGGTACGTTTATTACACAACAAAAAAAAGATTCGCCAGTGAACGATTGGTTGAAGAATGTGGCAAAGAAGTTTGCAATGACATCTGGATCCGATGAGGTTTCCGAATTGTAGGAAAGGGAAGTTAGATAACCGTCGGTTTTGCGTTTGTGATTAACAAACTGGAAAAAAGCCTTCGGGTCGTTTATCTAGTTGGATTGTATTATTTTTAGGTAATTTTGGTAGAGGTACAATAATTGTAAAGTTCGGTGAAGCGGAGATAGGACCCTAGGTAATTGGAGTAATCGTAGACACAGCGACTACGAAGGAAAGTAGCCCACAACTTATTTCTTTTATTAGGTAACGAGCGATCCTTTCGGTAATACCAAGGAGGTGAGGTTGTTGAAGTTTTATGCGTTGAATAGGGAACAAAGAGGGAAATTGATTTGAAGATTTCTATGTAGAGATTGGAAATTGCTTATACTACAGTTAGGTGTTTAGGAAAACAGAATGAGATTCTGCTAAGGTAGTCATTCATCATCATCATCGGCACTACAACCGGGATCCGGTCTTGGCCTTATTTAACAAATCTCTCCACCGGTCCCGATTTTGAGCCGATGTCTTCCAGTTTGGCACTCCCAGGCTCTCGGTGTCCTGGTCAACGCCATCCCTCCATCGCAGACAAGGTCTTCCGCGCTGTCTCCTTCCATTCATCCCGCTACAAAGGACTTTCCGGATAGGCTCCTCTTCGCTCATTCGAGCTAGCTGTGCCGCCCATTTTTCTTTTCAATATTATTTTTTTTTCTTACAATATTAGCTTCAAGGTAGACCGCGTACAACTCATGGTTGTAGCGTCTCCGGAATCGTCCTCCCTCACATACGGGGCTCACAATTCCCCTTAAGACCTTCCTCTCGAACGCGGCCAAGAGTTCAGAGTGCCTTTTATTGAGCACCCAGGTCTCGGATCCATACATGAGTACTGGTAAGACCATGGTCTTGTACAGTAGTACCTTGGATGTTCTGAATAAATTTCGGGATTTAAAGAGCCTTGATAGACCATAGTAGGCTTTGTTGGATATGATGAGCCGTTCGCGTATTTCTTCTTTCATATTGTCATCGGCTGATACTATTGACCCAAGGTAGTTATGTTGAAGATATTCTTAACAATTAATCTGTTAAACATAGAACTTACCCCCTGTGTTGTTTTCTTCTCTGGACGTATGTTGATACTCGGATCTAACAATGATACAACAACACATTTCTTTATTGTTCACTTTATTAATGATTAATTCTTTTTACGTTACACACAATTCCTTTTCAACGGTTTTCGTTTTTCTTTTTACATTACTTTGATTTTAAGCCACACGAGCACACGACTCGATAGAAAAACTCCAAGCTCATTTACATATTTTTCTTACTTTGATTTTATATGTATTATTTTTTCGGGACCGAAAACTAAACCGAACTATCCGCGTCGACCACACGATATACAAGAAGGACTCATCTCGTGTCTTTTTCCACACATCCTATTTCGTTCCGCTTCCACGGTAGTGATTTCGAGGAAGCGGCCGAGATGGCTAATGGATGATAGGGGGCGACTATGGTTACTACAAAGAAGATGACTATTGCAATGTGAATGGGGTTTTAAATGGGTTTTACGTTTATTTAAATTATTTTCTATTGTAAAGGGGATATTCTATTGTAATGGTAAAGGGAATTTAGTAAATTGAAGGGAAGGGAAGGAGGAGGGGAAGGATATATGTGAAGACACGAGATGTTAATTCTTCAATGGGGGAGGGATAATTAAATGAGCTTTAATTATATAACAGTTAAAGGATTTCACTACTTCAAATTGGTGCGCCACTACCCTGATAGTTTGACCAACGTTAGGCCTTCTCTTCGCAGAATTTGCCACCATGTACTTAGTTTTCCCCTCATTCATGTGCAGTCCCAGTTTTTGTGCCGCCTGCTCAATCTGGGTGAAGGAGTACTGTACAACCGATTCGGTTCTACCGATGATGTCGACGCAATCTGCGTAGGCAACTATCTGACAGGACTTGGTGATAATAATCCCTCTAGTTGTGACGCCAGAGTCACGGATTGCTTTCTCCAACGCCAGGTTGAAGAGGAGGCAGGCCAGACCACGCCCCTATCGGAATCCATTAAAGATGTTTTTGGTTTGGACAGCAATCCCGCTATTTTTACTTGACTAGTTACGTTGGTCATGGTCAACCTACAAAGTCGTATCAATTTGTTTGGAATGCCGAACTCTCTCATGACATTATATAGTTCTACTCTGGCTATGCTGTCGTTGGCGGCCTTAAAGTATATAAATAGATGATATAATGGAATCTTAAATTCCAGACATTTTTCCATCGCCTGCCTAAGGGTGAATACCTGATCAATCGCTGATTTGCCCGGGATGAAGCCACACTGATATTGACCAATGATGACTTTAGCGTATGGGGCTATCCGATCTGGTAGGATAGAGGAGAGTATCTTATAGGCGGTACTCAGCAATGTTATACCCCTATAGTTGCTGCACACTGTGATATCTCCTTTCTTATGTATGGGGCAAATTATTCCACGACGCCAATCTTCCGGGATCACCTCTTGCTCCCATACGTGCTCCACGATGTTATGGAACGCGTGATGTAACGCTGTCCCTTCTTGTTTGATCACCTCAGCTAGTTTGCCATCAACTCCGGAGGATTTATTTGATTTGAAGAGCTGTTATGGCTTTAATGTTTCCTCAATGCTTGGTGACGGCAACATTTGGTCTTGATTTTGCATTGGTGGAGCCTCCAATTCTTCTGTCAGCTGACCGTTTAGCAATTCATTGAATTGCACTTCCCATCGCTCCAGAATGCCACCAGGATCGGTGATCAGATTACCCTCTTTATCTTTGCAGTACGTGCAGCGTGGTGTGTACCGCGTCATACTGTGGATTATTTGGTGGAACTTCCGCGCCTGATGCGGACCTCGCTCTCTACTTTTCTCTATTTCACAGACAAGGTTCTTTTTCAGGCAATTTTCTTTTGTCTGTAAAGTCTTTTTTCTGATTTTCTGAGCTCTTTGTATTTCCCCACTCGTACCCGCGTCCTATGAGACTGCTGCATTGCCCGGTTATGCAGTATTCTTACATTCAATCACTAGTTTGCACTCATCATCAAACCAGTTGTTCCGATCTCTACGACTACTGCCTAAGATGGAGTTGGGAGTACTAATGACAGTATTCTTAAGGCGTGTCCATTTCTCTTCTACGCCCGGCATTCTGGCCCCGGGAGTTACTCTCCCTCCATCGAGCTCTTCGAGGGCGAGTCTTAACACATGACCAAAGGTGTTGCTGGTGTTCTCAATGCGTAAGGCAGCCGTGTTGATCCGAATCTGATCCGTGGATTCAATACGTCTCCGTAAGGCAATCCGCGCTCGGAATAATATACCAACAAGATAGTGATCTGAGTCGACGTTGGCACCTCGGTACGTTCATACCGTCATCAGGTTTGAGGAGTGGCGGCGATCTATCAACACATGGTCAATTTGGTTGCGAGTGACTACATCAGGTGATACCTATGTGGCTTTGTGGATATCTTTACGCGGAAACCTGGTACTCGCAACGGCCAAGTTTTTTTATGGTGCCAGTTCGATGACTCGTAGCCCAATGTCATTAGTGTTCTCATGCAAACTATGGGAACCTGCGTAGTGCCTGAAAACTGGCTCCCGATCTATTTTTGCATTCAAATCACCAAGAACGATTTTCACATCGTATCTTGTGCAGGCATTGAGGACCCGTTCGACATTCTCATAGTATTCTTTTTCGTCGTCAGGGGACTCCTCTGTAGGTCCATAAACGTTTATGAGGCTTATGTTCTTAAACTTGCCTCGCACGCGATGAGTGCATAGCCTTTCGTTTATTGCATTAAAGTCGATAATGGGAGGCTTCAGTTTTTGGCTGACTAGAAAGCCTACTCCGAGCACATCGTTTTTTTGCATGACAGCTGTAATAAATGTCATACTCGTTTCTTTGAATAACACCACTCCCCGTCCATCTTATTTCCTGTAATGCTGTTATGTCAGCCTTATATTTGAACAGGGCATCGACTAGCTGCTGTGCAGCTCGAGCTCTGTATAGTGAGCGGACGTTCCATGAGAAAATTCTTAAATCGTTTAGCCAGATAAATTTTCTTCAACTTACACTACAGCAAAAGGAAAGCGTCCAAAATGAACAATGGTGTATAAGAAAATCCACTTGGAACGCTTCAGTGATAGGTGTTTAAATTGTTTTTTAATAATGACGTTACCACTTCATCTAATGGTCATCATCACCATCGGCACTGCAACCGGGATCCGGTCTTGGCCTTATTTAGCAAGTCTCTCCACCGGCATCCGCTCCATATCCGAGACTTGTTAAATTGTCCATAATAATTCGTTTTTCCGGGCAAGGCTACTAGCCCTGCGCCAACCTTTCTCAGGATGCCGCTGCATGCATTGGTTCACTACTTGGCGGGTGCCAAAGTAGCTATCCTGGGGTGTCACGAGGAGACTGCATGTCAACTTGGATTGAACAGGGGCAAGGATCGTCCTGGATTTCGCCGGGTTGAAAGCAACCAGAGACTTTGCCCTGTGTGTTCGCTCCCATCCCCCCCTGACAATAATTCACACGCCCTTCATTGCTTGTCGGTTTGTATTCTGCGCCTGTCTAGTTCACAAATGTCAAATATGATTGACGTACGACGTCATTTGCAAAATTTATAACATCTTCCGATAGGATGATTAATTTTGCGCCACCCTATATACATAAGGTATTAATCATTGTATTACATAAGCTTGTTTAAACAAAAGCTTTTATATTGTATTTTAATTATCACATACTTATCAATAATTATTATAACAAATTGTCTCCTTTTTTCCAATTGCAGCCAATTTCCATTTGATGCTGGCCAAGTGAGAATTTTGCTGTTTAGGGAATGTGATAGCCGTGGAAGAAGACTGTTGTTTGACTCAAGTGCTTTACAAGAGGTTTCGCTTCAAGACATTGGCGTTAAACCTAACAACACTGATAAAATTGTCGAAGACAATATTAACATAAATTCTTTTTTAAATAATGGAGTTACACAAGCTAAACATCATGGGGATGGACTCATACAAACACCTGATGGCTGTACATATAAGGTAAAGATTTTTCAATTATTATTTAATGACTATCGCCTCAAACGTTTGTGTAGCTTCTAAGATATAAATTTCAGTAGGGCAAAACTGCACTGGACGGTCGTTTCAAAATCATTTTCGATTTCTGTCACCATCGATAAAATCAAGGGCCTTTATTTTATTAGTGATCGTACCATTCAAACACATGAGATCAAACACAGCACAACCAATGAGGCAGTAAGTGCGCAATTCATGAAATTGTTATGTTGAATTCCGGTAAGACAACTTGCGGTGGCTATCCTAAACATTTGCATTTAATTCGTTACATATATCTTTTGGGCTGAGAGTCTCCAGAGACTTAATTAGGCAACTGATATACGCGAGTTATGTTTAATCTTAATTGCACTTAAGTACAAAAATAAAAAAACATTTTTCAAATAAAAATTTATATTTTTATTTAATTTTTGATCAGAGTAAAAACCGTCTGCTCTTCAGAGAGTCGCTTCTTAAACTAAAGTTATTTTTACATCAAATCTCATCCTTAGGCTTATCTTTCTACATTGCAATAATGTATCTTTCTCACAATGGATATTATATTGCAATTTGCTTAATTACCTTTTTCGTGATTCCACGAAGTCTTGTTAATTACCTTTTAATTAGTTCTTAATAGCTTGTATTTCCATCTAGAGAAATAAGGTATTGTCGTAACATATGTTGCGATAGACATTACATTGCAATTTGCTTATTTTATATTTTAATGTTTCTATTTAGAGGAAATGTGTAATTAGGTTACACATTTCGATAGATGGGTTTTTTGGTGTCGTCGAAGGATTCTTTGACGTAACACGCGCGAGTTATTTTCTTTTTATTTGGAGTCAGAAAAAATATTTTCACAGAGACTAAACTCGGTCAAATATATACAATAATACGTATTACTTAAGGCTAAGTTCCCAACTCAACACGGTAAAAAAAAAAGAAAAAAAGGACGACGAGAGACCGACTTTAGCGAGACAAGGACAGATGCGTCCTTCATCTTGTCTCCGGCTTCTGGTCATCTTATGATAATCAGAATCACCCGCATTCGTGAAGATGTTGCGCTCGGTCTAAAGATGTCTGAAAAAGAAAGGGGAGGAGGTATTTAAGAATAGTGTGGACGGGGTTAGTTCAAATGTTCTCTAACTACTTGGATGGAGTGATCATCATCGGCACTACAACCGGAATCCGGTTGTGGCCTTATTTAACAAATCTCTCCACCGGTCCCGATTTCGACCCGATGTCATCCAGTTTGGCACTCCCAGGCTCTGGGCGTCCTGGTCTACGCCATCCCTCCATCGCAGACAAGGTCTGCTGCGCTGTCTCCTTCCATACATCCTGCTACAAAGGACTTTCCGGGCAGACTCCTCTTCGCTCATTCGAGCTAGGTGTCGCGCCCACCAGAGTCTACCGAGCTTGATTTTTCTTACAACATTAGCTCCAAGTGTATAGCATACAATTCATGGTTGTAGCGTTTCCAGAATCGTCCTCCCTCACATATGGGGCAAACAATTCTCCTTAGGACCTTCCTCTCGAACGCGGTTAAGAGTTCAGAGTGCTTTTTATTGAGCACCCAGGTCTCGGATCCACACATGAGTACTGGTAACACCAGTCTCGAGGCTTGTTAAATTTTCCATAATTATTTATTTTTCGGGCAAGGTTATTAGCCTTGCGCCGAAAAATCATATGTATAGTATTTTCAATTATTATTTCCAAAATCCCTAAACTAAACGTGCGGGACCAGATGTCCCATTTGCGAACAAATATTATTGAGAATTATAAAATGTGCGTTTGCAATTTTATGTTCCACTAAGAATTTGTTTGCACAAATTTGGTCCCACAAAACTCACTGGTAATTGGGGCAGTCTAGATTTGGTGTCGGTGTTATGGTTCTTCTCTCAGGAAGCGTCTTTTTGTCCTGAAAAGGACGATGGATCTCTTAAGACCGCTCCTGGGGAG
Organism: Microdon myrmicae; assembly: GCA_963931805.1. Taxonomy (NCBI): domain Eukaryota; kingdom Metazoa; phylum Arthropoda; class Insecta; order Diptera; family Syrphidae; genus Microdon; species Microdon myrmicae. Next base: position 118,630,242 of record OZ007498.1, on the reverse strand, counting down.
ACCCGTTGCTTTTGTTTTTAAATATTTATATATATATATATATATATATATATATATATATATATATATATATATATATTATTGTCCTTAAACGTCGGACGCCAACCAAGAGACTGATCCTCGAATATGTTTTTTTTTTTTTTTTTTTTTTTAAAACTGTATTTATTAACCATAATTAAAATTTGTACATTTAAGTAATACAGTGACTTAAAATTAAATTCGTGACAATTGCTTACATGTAATTATTATTATAATACATTTTCCAAACAATGTTTTAAGAGTTACAGGCTAGATGTGTGTTTATACCGTTAGTAGGGTTTTGTCTTCCTGGAAAAGGTCAGAAAACCAGGAATTTCTTATTTTTACTTTACTTAATCTAAACTTAACCCTAAATATAAATATAAATATAACTTAACCCAACTTAGTCTGATTATTATAAAATGAGCTATAAACAAAACAAAGTTTTATAATTAATGGGATTTATGAATTAAAGGATGTGGAATGAGGTCAGTTATGGGTTTGAGGAAGAGTATTTCTTTCCGGTTGTTCGTTGGAAAAACGTAGGATGTTGGAAAATGGTTGGACGTTAGAGTATTTGAACTGGTTAGGGGTAACTTCGGTGTTGTGGTATATGATCTCGTTTGAATCATTTACCAGTCTGCCTGAGGCGAAGATAGCTCTGGTGTGAAGACAGTTGGGGTAGTTAGTTCTGATATCTAGAGGGTTCTCTAAGAGCGAGGTTATTATGGGATTGGGATTATTTTGTAGGTTTTCGATAAATTTGATAGATAGCTCGAGGAATCGTCTATCGAGGCGCTCAATACCAGCGGTATTGTAGAGTTCGACGTTACTATAGTACTTATAGGAGTTAGGACGACGATGTAACCCAGAGACATACCTAAAGCATTTTCTTTCGAATACTCGTAATTTCTCCATTTGGGAGGGAGTGATATGGTACCACAATGGGCACGCGTACGTGAGTGTGGGCCTGATAATCTGTTTGTAAATGAGCAGTTTGACTTTGTGAGAGAGACTATTAGGTTTCCACATTACTCTTCTACAGAGATTAAGCTGAATTGTGGCTTTTTGAAGGGAATTTTTAATGTGGGAGGAAAAAGACCAGTTATTAGAAAAAGTGATTCCCAGATATTTTAGGGTTTTATCCTCGAATATGAATTTCATCACCTTTATAAAGAGAAACAAATCGAGATTTGTATCTCGAAAATACACAATTTCATACAAAAATCCCGATTTTGGTATCCTGAGTGAGATGCTCATTGTTTATTTAAGATAAGAATTCAATTTCTTAAATTCTTACGAAACTATTTCGCAGATGTGGATATGTATCTGGATTTGGTTTTCTATTTGTTTAGTTTAATGGAATTTTTCAGATAGAGATAACGATCTCTGAATTTTGAATATGATGATGCCGTGGGGCAAATGTGAAACGATAAACGAATATTAGATTCGTTCGTTGTGAATTTTAATTTTACTTTAGATTTTGGATGGAATTATGCCGTGGGAGTATATGTTATGCGATAAACGAATGTTTGATTCGTTTATTGCAAATTTGGGTCATGTTTGGGATTTTTCGGGTTTTGATAGGATTTTGGGTTTTAGGGTAATATAGTTGGGATTTGGAAGTAGGAATGGGGGAAAAAGGTGGTAGGGCTTTTTAGAGCACTACATCGGGAGGCGAAAGACTCTACGAATCGTGATGGAGTGACGTGCGAGGCAAGAAAGTGTTTCAAAAGTGAATTTAAAGGTTTCAGCGGTGCAAAAATAAAGTAATAATATTTAAAAAAAAAAAAAAAGGAAAGTGTTTTAATAAATTCGAAAACCAGGTCACTCCTCTTCCTCAATTATGAGAAGCACGGGAGCGACTTTTATTACATGATTGGGTAGAGTTGTGGGGGTTCTCTATACCGCATGGAGAACCAACCCACTAGGCCAACTAATTTTGACCGCTAACAGCGCGTCACCCTAACCTTACCTGTAACCCATTTCCCAACATGCAAAAACACATCCCAATATGCAACCGCATCCGTCCCCAAACCCGCAATTGCATACATCTCCATACATACCAAGAATCCATTTCCGAAGCTGTAATAAATCCATATTCCAATTTACAACGGAATATTAACCATCTCCCTCAATTACATCACCCCACATGTACTTTTTCCCCAAAACCACCTCGGTTAACTTCCTATTTAAATTACATTCCTTGCTTGCGACCAAGCAATTCTAATTTCCCCCGAAAATCATACTCTGTATGCATATTCAAATTTACAACGGATTACTCACCATCTCCATCAACTACATCGAGCCGCATACACTTCCCCGAAATTGCTTCGGTTAATTCCCTATCTAAATCATATCCCTTGCTTGCAACCAAGCAATTCCAATTTCCCCCGAAAACCATTTCGGTTCCCATTCCACCTAAACCATGTAGAACCGCACCAATTCCCTCTTACTGGCGAGCCAACAGCATGATGCGTCGCCTTTCCACGAAACGATCATCGCGACGATCAAGACCCTTGACCATACTTGGCTATGCCGCCGAATCCAATTTCCCGGTACACACAACCAAAGAATCCAACTCAGCCTATACGGCGATGATTCCCCGGAACTAAATGCCCTATACAGGCATACCAACCCTTTTCAAAGTTCTTAGTAAATGGCAGTGAGTTGATTTTAGCTATGACTCCAGTGCCACGACGCGACGAACTTTCCCTCGCCAGTAATGAGTCAGTCGAGATTCAACCGCCACCGGCGCCGGACAGTCAGTCAATTTAATCGGCGGAAGGGGTCAGTGGTTGTCGTCTGAGTACATCAGTTGTCATACGAAAAGAAAAGAACTACATGCGTTAACTTAATTAAAGTAATAATTAAAACAAAAGCATTTGCGTTAAATTTTAAGAATGGACCGAAAGGAAAAGAACTACATGCGTTAAGTTAATTGAAGTAATTGTTAAAGCAAAGTATTTGTGTCAAATTATATGAATGGAACTATTAAGAACCACATGTGTTAAACCAAAAAATAAAAGAGAACCTATATTCAACAAGCCGGCGTGTTTCATTCCTTCTTCCCTTCGTCGGTGGTGTTCCTGTCATAGTTCATTGTTCGCGGACGGCGCATTTGCTCTCATTTTTTTCCCTTCACTCGTGTCAACATTATCAGCAGAAGGTGGAAAGACAAGGAAAAGCGAATTTTCCGAGACACACTTTTCTACGATTCTAGAAACAGTTAATTTTATTCGGTTCCAAAAGAACACGGTGACATAGACGTTTTCACAGGTGCGGAAAATAGAAAAGTGGGGAGGAAGTGAACCAAGTCTCCGTGCGGCACACCTACCTTGTCCCCCACAGAGTATTCCACATTCGTGCGGTTCGGCTAAAGAATGACTCTATGTTTATTTGTGCACCTGAAGTTCATTTTAAATGTGAATTGATGCGCATTCTCAGATTGAAGGGGTATCGCGGGAAAATGTCTGAGGAGGCCGAACACATCCAGCAAGTACAGTTGAGCAACGTCCCTGATAATTCCTATAGAAGAGAGTTAGGCACGATACGTTGCGCCTATGTTCTAACGGCGGAATTGATCGACTCACAGCTGGGTCCCCAATAACTTGTTTTCGTTTCACTCTTTGTCCTTTTTTGTTTCTTCGTTTCGACATTTAAGGTTGTCACAGCATCACTTTGTTGGCATTGTCATAATATACATATGTACATTTCGGTTTGGATATCATCATTTATATAAAAATACTTTGATTTCCTTTTTTGTAGCACAATCGACCCCAATCTCCAGATATTCCGATTATTGGTGAGATGATATTTGGTGCACTAGCAATGTCATTTCGTGGAACGGCCTTTAAAGTACATTGGTTGCAATCCCCATCAAGAATGCTATGCTCACAAGTATTTCTTTCCCCAATGAACAATAACGAAATGATTCAGCAACCTAGTTCGGGTGATCGACTACATGCGAAGGAATTCATAGGTCGTGAAAAGTCTATAAACGGATATTCCATGAATTCCAATTCCACATTGTTCGATCGTGAAAAAGAAGATACCCGCAAAAACTTTGAAGAAAGCAACGGTATAACTATATCCCAAAATGTTAGAGCGGACGATCTTGTAGGATACAGTGAAAGAGTTGTGTCCAAAAAAGCCGAGGCAAAACCAACCAGCAGCGTATCATATCAGTATTCAACAAAATGCAGTACAACATTGACATCATTTGATTCGGAGTCGACCAATAGCTGCGACTTATCGTTCCTATCTCAAGTAAAGCAAAATCGTACATCCAATGATAAAAGCATACAGAGACGGATATCTAGAAACCTAAAAACGTCGTTTGAGAATCAAGATTCATTAAATGATTTTATTGGACTTAAGAGTGATCAAAATTTCCAGAGTTCGAATGTTAGTAGTGGAACTGACAACTATCTGCACCGTAACTCTGTTCTTTGTAATGATGCGAAGGATCGTCATGATAACACGGACATCAGAAGTTGGCGTGATTCACGTCACGTTCACAAATCTGTACGTAGGGCTAGACTGGGCCTAGCTGTATGTATTACAATGAGTGAATCATTCGAGGATGAAATGGAACGTTACTGCTCGGAACACATAGCTTTAATAGAGTCAATGTTAGGACGGCTTCGCATGTCAACAGAAAAGGCATACGTTAACCATAAGGAATTCTTTCAAGTTGGCAAAAAATCATTTTCGTATGCATACGTTCAATTAACTATAATTATGTTTTAGATTATGATTAGCGCTTGGCAAGGAACAGCTCAGTGGATTACGGATTTATTCATTGCCCCGAGAATTACGACCCCAGTATGGTTTAGTCTAACAGTTAGTGATAAAAAACATGCGAAAAACGTTGCTGATCGGTTTTTAAATGAACTATGTGCACTGCTTTCTATGGCAGATACTAAGGACACTAATTTGTAAATTTATAACTTCTATATTTCAATCAAATTTTAATATTCATTTATTTCTCGCAGCTTTATAAGTACGACGTTGACAGCAGTTTTAACTCACAACCTCGGTTGGGTCTCCACGATATCCAACTTAAAATCGTCAAACTTCTCAGCCGCCGTAGGTGATCGGGGAACTAAATTGCTGAAAACTTCCCACGAATATCCGTACAATGTTTTATGGGCGCAGATGAGCGATCTATACGGTTCTATCGGGAGCCCCCCTAAACTTTGTCGTACGATTATATACGGAACAGAGAAATTACCGATCCAACGCTTACTGCATATCCTTACGTATTTCATTCGCTGTGGAGAAGTTCGCTGTGTCCCTAAAGTAGAGCTTTTTAATAAAGATCTAATCGATGAGCTCATATCGAATCAAAAAAAAGACACATTATCGTCCAAAATTACCTCAATTAGTTATGAGAAAACTGTTCAGAAATGTCCATCAGATACTACTATTTCGACAAATTCTAATCCTAATGTAAGTGCCTTGGCAACCAATAAAGAAACTGTATCTTCTAGTGAGGATACCATAAGTAGATCTAAGGAAAACACTTCAAAAGTATTTACGTGTCGTGACATAGCACGTGACCAAAAGCAATTAAGAGAAAGCAGTACACCATCGAAAGGAGAGCGGATGACTAATGTATATAAGCAATCAACCGATCACGTTCAACGAACCGATTCCGATGAAAAGATTAGTATTAAGCCGCTTGGATTTGAAGCTCGAAAAACCGATGAAGCACCAGTACCGAAAGGGGTTGACGCGGATGACGTTGGTCTTGTAGAAGCAATAGAAATAGAATCCAGAGATTCTAAACGATCGAAAGTCAGAAATCGAACATCATTCTGGAAACCACCAGTTAAGGAAGGGCTCAGTTGGGCTGATCTACATAAGACAACTTTAGTTTTAAAAGATCCTAGTTTAGAAAAAACCTCAAACCGTACTGAGGACTGTAGCAACAATAATTCGAAACAAATGTGTTCAGAATTAAAGCCTTCAAATGAAAAACTTATTAATTTTTCACAACTTATAGCGAAACAATTTATATGTATCCCTAAGAACGTAGTGCAGGGCATAGAGTCAACCAAAGAAGCCTTTGGAAAAGAGGGAGCAGGGAATCTCAACGAAGATAATGAAACAGTTCAGAAAACAATAAAGAAAGACAATGAATATTTAGACAAACACTCGAGCAATCAGAAAGGCGGGGAAGGATTAGGGAGAAATCTTGTGAAAAGTATCAACCAAGTCCCACAAGGTAAATCTCAGCCCGTAGGGTGTTCTTTTGTTAAAGAAGCAGGAGAAGAACTTATTGAAATTATTGAAGTAGAAAAGAAGTTGGAAAGTCAAGAACAAATTCAAAATCATACTATAAAACAGAGGACAAGGAACATAAATGGAATGGATTCTGAAGTGGGCCAACCCCGTTTACAGTGCAGTTTAAAATTGACTGACAGCATTTTTAAAAAACTGATGCGACAAAACGCTAAGATCCAAAAACAAATTCAGCAACCGGACATTAATTTAACCAAAGATGTCACCCGAAAAGATGATAAAGTTAATCTAAAAATTCTTCAACAGAGCAGTCAATTAGTTAATACTACTATGGAAAATGAGCCTGAGAGGAACTTTGGAGCGGAATACAATGATCTTCAATCTATCAACGGCCCAACCAAAGAAGTGTCGATAATAGGCCATAAACATGGACCAAACCAGAATATCAAATTCTCGTCAGACAAAGTAGGAGGCACTAGTAATGATATTCGCCGCTATGTTGAAACAGTTGCGAAGGGTATTCCTAAATGGGATACTGAAAGAACCAAAGACGTTACTGAAGGAGGAGAAGGAGGAATATTGAACGTGGTAAAACAAAGAACTTTTAAGGTGCCTGAAGATAGTATTCAAAAAGTGCTTGATAATCATTTTGGAACTCCGAACCAAGGCCCGCAATTATGTGACGAAAAAGAAACTTCAACCACGGGGAAAACAACGAAATTTTATCTGGAAAACAAAAGTTCTGAACAGACGGATGAGTTGGGAATTGACAGTGTAGGTCCTCCCTGGAATGTTGTGCATATTGAAGATGCCTTGAGAAAAGAGAAAAGGAATAACGTTGAAATTCAAGAACAGATCGCTGGAGAGAGATTAAGCGTAGACAACAAAATTTTAGAACAAACGGAAGAGGAACTAGATTGGCGAATGGGCGTTGCTTCAAATGCTTTGGGAAAAGAGGAAACAAACGACTTTAAAAATACAGTAAAAACAATTAAGTTGGAAAACAATCCGTTAAAAGAAACGGAAAGAGTAGTATTTGGGGTAAAGGAACAGAATCAATATTGGCCCACTGGTTCCAGCACCCTGGGAAAGGAGGACAAGCAAAATTTTGAAATTCATGAACACACCGGCAGGTCAGGCAGCGAAACTTTGGAAAATACAGATGGCGAAGAATTTGAAAAAGAGGGATTAAATTCGCAACGGGGCATTGCATCAAATACACTGAGGAAAACAGAAGGAAAAGACTTTGAAAATGTGGCACACATCAGCAATCTGGAAAACAAACCTTTAGAAAGAACGGAAATAGAAACATTAGAGGTCGAGGGTCAAAACTCTCACTGCGTTCGAAAGAAAAAGGAACACATACATTCAACGATTATTTCAAAAACCCGTGATTGTGAAGAAGAACGTCAGCAGGTGAATGTAAATTCTGCAAAGCCTATCGAAGTTGAAGCAACTTCTTTTCGAGAACCTGCTTGTCTACGCCATGAAATTCAAACACAGGACTACGTCGAGGCAACCTCCACCCATGATTCCGAAAGCTACAAAAATGACAAAAACAAACACCATTATCATGGTGACGATACAGAGGCAGAACGATCTTTAGAACAAATCGAGATCACACCGGCAAATGTATATTGCAACGATACCCATAAGACTTCAAAATTAGGGAATGATAATGAAACGCATTCTCAACAAGCCCATACAGAGTCTCAAGATCGAGTGTATGAAATTTTAATACCAAAAGTATCCAAAGTAGAGAATGAAGACCCTGTAAGCAAATATATCGAGAATGAGGCTCACGAAAGCAAAAACTGCAAAATACGGAAAGTCAAAAAATCCATTGATTTGAATTTATTATTATTGCCAGTGCCTGGTGTAAAAGAGGAGGATTTCGGTAAATGCACCATTAAAAGTTTTGATGCGAATGTGAAGACTGGATTTGTTCCATCACTACTGTTGGGCATTACAAATCATTATGTAGCTGATGTCATACTTCAGGTTGTATAACTCAAGCCATTATTTAGCGTTTTAAATATCGACGGAGGTGATTATATTTCTTTACAGGGAACAATAACACCCCCCCACATATGGGAAGGTAAAGTTCGAGAAGAATTAACATTGGTCACATCCTCGTCATCATTAGTTTCCATGCCCACAGTAAACGTTGCGGTTGTAGGAGACATGGAAAATTGGTAAATTAATACTAATCTACTACTCCATTAATTTACTAAGTAATGTCTAATGTTACAGGGATGTTAAGGTCTTGTCGTCACAACAGAAAATCGTGCCTTGTTCTAATGCTTTGCCGGGACCAATAGGTATGTCACAATTAGTGGCTTCAATGCTCGAGACTGTTTTCACTATGTACAAATCAGGAATATCCGCATATGAGGTAAATCAACTTTATTTGTTCTTGAAAAATAATGTTTTCTTTATTTATTATTCGTTTGCAGTGCCTGTCGTTTTTGGAAGCTAAACTTCGAGAAATCTACATGCGTTCGGAAGCTTTAGCTGCATATTTGCTAACTAATAATTTTTGTACGCTCAACTCAATCACTACAGCTCTTAATTTAACAGAAAACGATATTCCCCTACTTCTATCGATTGCTTCAGTTCATACGCCACAAATCAGCAAATTTGGAAACAGTTTTAGATAACACATTTTCGCCAAACGGCAAATCCATCGGTCAAGTAAACATATTGTTTTTCTTGTTTCATTTATCGCATGATTTAAAGATACAAAATTCCATTGACTCACACGTCGTCTATGAGAAGTTTTATTTTTGTCCACTTGGAAGCATTCTACCTATTTAAAAACTATTTTAATACAGTTGGTTTTAAAAACGTATTTTGTATAAATTATTATGTTTAGTACGCCATGGTATTTATTATACAACAGTCATTAATTTTATTTATTTTTTCCGGATTTTTGGATCACATGTTGCCCTTAAATTTACAAATCAATACTCTTTGGTGTTGCACTCACTTAATAATCTCACAAGGTCATACTCACATTAAATTACATTCATGGAATATGTGATATTTACTGAATAGGTATTATACAAATATTCTCTCCTATACTTTGTACAAAAAAGTATAAAAACAGTTTATTATATAAACATCTGAAAACGAATAAAAATTGCTAATATTTATTTGTATTATTTTAATTATATTCTTGATATTTTTTTTTTATAAAAATGAAGCAATTACATAAAAATGTTTATGTCGCTAATTTTTGGATTGTATCCAAAATAGGTTCCTTTTTTTATCATGAAATAAATTATTTTAAAAGTTGTCAGAATTATTTATTTGCGAAGATATTGGTCTACACTCACGGTGCAAGGCTAATAACCTTTTGCCCATAAAAATAAATTATTATAGAAAATTTAACAAGCCTCGAAACTTGCTAAATAAGGCCAAGACCGGATCCCGGTTGTAGTGCCGATAATGATGACGATTGGTCTATACACTGTTTTATATTTGTTCATTTCCCAAAGAATATTTTGACTTTCCTGCTGACCATCAACGTGAACGCTTACTCGTAAACAAAGTAATTCAGTTTTCCCCGTCAACCACTCGGAATTCGTTCTACCTGTACAAAGCGATCATCAATTCAACACGGCCACGTATTTAAAACGATACACCAAGGTATTCTTCACGCCCCAAATAGAGCGACATTACTCGTTAAGCGACATGCTGCCTCTAAAACCAATAAACTGGCTCGATGATATACTTGGGAGCAAAAGTTCAAACATATGAAAGGTATTCGAAGGCATATCTAATTTGGAATTTGTAAAGGAGAAGGAGTTATGCCGCATTCAACATATAACGTTCGAACGGTACCGATCGACCTATCGTCCTGTCCCGCGTCCTTTTATTGTGTGCACGTGTGTGCGGAAGTGTGAATTGTGCAAAGAGTGTGGCCGTCACTGAGAACGGCTGTATAGCATATTGTGAAATATTGAACGGTGTAGTGCTCTAAAAAGCCCTACCATCCTTTTCCCCCATTCCTACTTCCAAATCCCAGCAATATTACCCTAAACCCAACATCTAGTCAAAACCCGAAAAAACCCAAACATGATCCAAAATTCGCAATAAACGAACCAAACATCCGTTTATCGCTTAACATTTGCCCCCACGGCATAATTTAATCCAAAACCTAAATTAAAATTAAAATTCACAATAAACGAATCTAATATTCGTTTATCGTTTCACATTTGCCCCACGGCACCATCAAAATCCAAAATCCAGAGATCGTTAACTCTATCTGGAAAATTCCATCAAGTTAAACAAATAGAAAACCGAATCCAGATACATATAAGAAAGTTTATAAATCGACTCGTGATGCCAGTCGACGAGATTCACGTGAAGTTTTATCGTTTTGAAAGCAATTCACGACCCAGCTCTAGGATTTGCAGTCAAAGATGTCGATACTGGTTCTCCCCAACCTGACCACCGAGATCCACCTTTATCCGGTGACCAGCTGAAATCCGCCAACGGAACCTATTGGGGACATCCTTTCTAACCGCAATGGGCAATGACACGAAGTGAAAGAGGTCAAACATTACAATAATTCTGTTTGAGTAATCTAAATATAGTTATAACGGGTACGCCATACATTTTTGCAAATGGCAACACTTGATTTCTTAAAAATCGCTAGAGGGAGGGGCGGGAAATTGGGCGTCGCTTTATGCAATTTTAGTCACGATGGAGCGCGTCACGGGCGGCCACTTTCAAGAAGAACCGATGAGGAGATTTGGGAGGTTGAAATTTCCGTAAGGAACGATCAAAAATTATTCACTCGCCGATCGTGCATGCAGTCAGTCATATTCATCGTGTGCTCGTTTATAAATAAAATTGAATTCGTAGACGTTAAGTCGTCGTCGATCTATCGCCATTCACATTGAATCTTGTGTAATTTTTGTGTGATATATTGCGTTTGTTCGTGAATATTGCGACAAGTTCTAATTACAAAACAAAAAAAACTATACAAACACGTGCAAACACGTGTAATTTTCCCTGGATGTCGTAGTCGAAATCTGTCTTCACAGATGCCAGACAACGATCTGAGTGCTACCCGAGAATTCATATTAGAACGAAAGAGAAGAGCCATCGAAACCCTTCAAAACTCAGCGAAGAAGACCACAAATATGGGAAGTCAAGGAAAACACATTGACTACGAAGAAAAATTCGACGAGGCATACATCCAACAACTTACAATACATGTGAAGCAACTCCGGGAGGAAATTCACTCTCTAAAGCAACCCACCAAAACAGTGACCATGCCAAGCTTAAACCATCAAACATCTCCACCCAAAGAACTATCACCAGCCCGTAAGGAATCCACCAAACAAGGCAAGCCATCACCGAGTCCCTTGCCTGTTCAGCATAAACATGTTAGACCACCACCAATCTACATAAAAAATGTGACCAGTATCAAGCAAATAATCATAATAGTAGAAAATGCCTTTGGACACCGCAACTTCACCACAAACACTAAAGGCTCCTCTGTCTCCATTGCAACAACAACTCTGGTTGATCACGAGAAAACCGTTAGAAAACTTGTGGAACTACGACACCAATTTTTTACCTTCCAACACCATCAGCTCAAACCAACAACATTCATCATTAGGCACATTGACCCCACTTGGACCAATGAAGAACTAGCGTCGGAGATCATCAGGATTCGCCCAGAGCTGAAAATCCACAGGTTGAACTATTTTCAAACTCCGTAAATGCGAGAAAACAACTTAAGGTACCTACGGATTATCCAAATCCCAACAAATGAAGACGCCAACAAGCTCAAACAAATTAAGTACTTGTTTACGCATAAGATCAGCATCGAGGAGCCTCATAAACAAAGCATCCTAAATTGCAAGAGATGCCAAGGCTCGGGACACTTGGCGGTGGCTTGCCACCTAAATATACGATGCGGCAGATGTGCCGATGAACATCAACCAGGAGAATGCAAAGTCAATCCACAGGGTACGGAACGAGGAAAAATCCAAACCATAAACCCCGATGGATACATTACCACTAAGGAAATCGCTGTGACATGCTGTAACTGCGAGGGCCTGTAGCGTTCTACGAACGCACAATTTCACCCAGGTAAGGTTCCTAACCTTCAAGGAAATAACTACCCTGAAAATGTTGCACGCGCCCCACAGGCGCCTGTCCCAAAATCCCACCGTTGGGCACTGAAACATTTGGCCAACGTTGAGCCCGACACTAAAAAGCAAGGAACTGAACGCCCCAAAGCTTTCAATGTCAACCCCAACAGTTCGGATAAAGCATACCTGAAACAAAGGAGAACATTCATGCATCCGATCCTCAAAGACCGAAATGCGCCACATTCCAGCACTGCACAATCGAAAATCCTGAACATCTACACGATGTTACAAGGATTTGTTATCGCCAGCAAATTAGCCGACCAACGGATGCACGTGCGGGTGGTCTGCCACAAAGGCTACCAAATCTATCGGCAAACAAAAGAATTGCTATCATCAAAGAATGAGCCGATCAACGGATGCACGTGCGGGTAATCTAACGCAAGGACCACCCAAATCCGTTGAACAACAGAAGGCAGCCACGACCTATCGAAATCGATAATATCTCAACGAGATATCCGATGATTTATGAGGAGTTAAGCCAACAAAGGCTATACTCCGGCCCCACGGCCACGCTAGAATTTCGCATCATTATAAAGATCTAATGGATTTCGATTCCGGGTACCAAGTTCAAATAAGACCCACGCACTGTACGTGCAAACAATCGCCGAATATCTCCGGTCTGGGCGCCAGATGTTCTGTGGAAACAGAAGGCCGTGGAGATGAAATGCTAGCGATAATAACGATGTGTGCAAAGAATGACTTTCCCCTTTCAGGAAACTACAAAATATCCCGGGGGATGTGTTAACATGCTGATAACAGAGACATTGATGATTCTGTTAATGGACAGAATTGAAATTGTCTCTGGGGAAGATGCAGATACGATCTGGATCAAGATACTTGTGGGTAGTATAGAGGCAGTCTAATTTGGATCGTCACCGGGACGAGAAGTCTGTATCGAGCAGCATACCAGAGAACCCCACCGAGGAGGTCGAAAGGAGTACGGTTAGAGAACTTCGACGAGGAGGTATCCGCGCAGTGAAACTTTAGAAAAGTGAAGCTAACGTCGAGTGTCGAACGTACGAAGTGCTTCGTAATCGTATAAAGGAAAGACAAAATAAAAATTCAAAATAAAACAATTCTTCTCGTGGTTTCATTTGACATTGTTTTCGCTCCGTTTGTGTGTTTCGTTGTTTTGGGAGTAGTGTTCGGCGGAACACTCCAACATCACCCAGCAGTGACTAGCAAAAATTCGCCAAAGGTCCACATCCAGCCAATTTCTCCCAGAGCCCTCATAAATTGAGAATTCTCCAAAGAAGAATAAACCCAATTACAACCAACAAATCCGCACCAACCAAATCCACATCGCAGAACACATTACCACAACCTACAAGGCCAGGCACATCATATGCGGATGTCATCAAAAACAATCAAAACACGCCGACGTCAAACAACCCCAATTCCATTGGCCTCAACCTGGACATCATGGGCTACAAACTATGCTTCCTACATTGAAGCATATGTCGGATATCGAAAAAAAGTTCAGATTTTCTCACTTATTGCTTCCCATATTCTTTCCCTCAATGGCTGAACGAACTATAGTCGCCCTCAACGCAGAGTCTATATACTCCAACATCCGTAAGCAACACTTACGGTTGTTTGTTAAAACTTTCTCCCCAGACATCCTTCTCCTCTCAGAAACGTGGCTTAAGGTCAACTCCTGAGTATCCATCCCCAATTATACATTTATTTCAAACCCCAGAACTATTGGATCCCAGGGAGGTACCGACATCCTACTAAATAATAAACTTCAATTCACCGAAATCAGGTTCGCCAATGTTTTCAATATTGAATACACGGCAGTTAAAATTTTTTGTGAAAACAAAAAAGTAATCATATAAACATCCGTTTACATCCATTCAACACGAGAACCAGCCTTCCCTGACTCTGACATATCTCAAATAATCAGACAGTCTCTCCCCGCGCCATTCATAATCGGTGGAGACTGGAACGCTCGACATACACTATTTAACGACATAAAGAATAACAAATACGGTTGCCAACTTTTGGACCTCCTCTCATCTCACCCATATACCTACATCGACAGTCCACTGAAGCCAACTCGTGTCACCAACTCGACACAGTCAACAATTGACTTCTTTCTCAAGTCGGCTGATGTCTACTCAACGAGCCGCCCCACAATATCCATCCTTTTTCCCTCTGATCATGGTTCCGTTCACACCTCGATTAAATTTCCCTCCTTCGAACTGCTCTACTCACACAGTCCTGTCCCGAACTTCTCCAGGACTAACTGGAAAAAGGTTGTAGCGTTCTAGGAACGCACAATTCCACCCAGGGAGGGTTCCTACCCTTCAAGGAACATACCTACCCTGAAGACGTTACACGCGCCCACAGACGCGTGCCACCAAGTCCGCTAGGGCCTTGAAACATTTGGCCAACGTTGAACCCGACACGAAAAAGCAAGGAACTGAACGTCCCAAAGCTTTCAATGTCAAGCTCAACAGTTCGAATAATGCATACTTTTGAAACAAAGGAAAACATTCATTCATCCGATCCTCAAAGCGTGAGTGTTCTTCGCCAGTACTATTCTTGTAAATTAGTTCTAAGTGCTGTTCAAGAAAAAAATTAAAGGAAATCAATATAGAAAGGAACAAATTTTTCCTCCACGGTAAGCAGTGGTCGGCGGAACACTCCAACATCATTCAGCAGTGACTTTACGAGAAAATCCGCCAAAAGGTCAATAGAGAAGTCGCCGAAAGTTTTTCTAACTTGCAAATCCCCGAATCTTCTAACCTAATCCCTGCTGATATCGACCGAGCAGCCCTAAAAATTGAGCAGACACTCAAGGATGCCCTCACCAGCAATACACCCACGACCATCCCTCATAATCATCTAGGAAAACCTTTACCCAGCATCCTAACTAAATTGCTGCGCCTCAAAAAACAACTCCGCCGAAAACTTCATATAAGATTCTGCCCTTTTATTAAATGTCAGATCCAACTCCTGACCGCCCTAATAAATGAACATTTAAAAAAGTTCGCGGATCAGACCTATATCTCTACACTTAACAATATCAAACCCAACCGTGACCTCTTCAAAAACATCAACCGACTAACTGGTCGGAAGTTTAAATCGCGAATCGATCACCTTATCAACCCGCTCAGCAACAATCTTCTCCAATCCGACACGGACTTAGCCAATTGCCTCGCTGATCACTTCTCAAAAATCCATCAGCAAAATGATTCCCTCTCAGTCCCTAATTTTCGAAACACTGTAAACGAATATCCGGCGCAAGACTAATGACCTTGCCCGGAAAAAACAAATCATTATGGAAAATTTAACAAGCCTCAGGACTTGCTAAATAAGGCCAAGACCGGTTCCTGGTTGTAGTGCCGATGATGATGATGTAAACGAATATATCTCTACAGATTACCCGCATCTTATACTCCTTTCATAGGGGAATTTAACGACACAAACAAGGCGTCACATACTCCAGACACCAGCACATTTATAACCACAGATGAATTAATCAAGTTCATAAAATCACGACCCAATAAAAAATCGACCGGTCTAGATGAAATACCACACCTTCTATTTAAAAGACTTCGCCCGCCAAATCCACTTCCCATTCTCGTCCTTCTTAACCATATCATAAATGCTTCACATTTCTCAGAGAACTGGAAAATTGCGGTAGTAATCCCCGTTAAAAAGTCCGGCAGTTCCAATAACACCTCCAACTATCGTCCGATATCTTTATTAAACACACTAAGCAACATATTGGAATGTAAGATCTACCAAAACCTTCTCTCGTTTGCCAATGATAACGTTCTCATCCCTAATTCACAGTTTGGCTTTCGTGAACGACACTCCACTTGCCATGCTCTACTAAAACTTACACACGATGTCACAACTGGTCTGGAAAACCAATGCCCTACCGTATGCATATCTCTCGATATTTCCAAAGCATTTGATTGTGTCTGGATCTCAGGACTTCTTTATAAGCTGCACTGCTTATTTGGTCTGAATTCCAACATCACAAAGCTCCTAGCATCTTATCTTTCTGGTAGGAAATTCATGATCAGAATAAACTCTTCCCTCTCACAAACGCGCACATAACCGCGGGAGTTCCCCAAGGATCCATTCTCGGGCCACTTTTATATCTTCTATACACATCCGACATTCCCCAACCCCCACCTAGTGTTGTAATGCTAAATTATGCTGACGATAGTTTAATTTATTCTAGCAGTAGATTTGTCAAAGCGACAAGAAACCGCGTTAACAACTTCCTCCCGCTCATCTCAGCATACTTTAACAAATGGAAAATTCGCCTCAACCCAACCAAAACCCAGTTAACAGTGTTTAAGTGAAAAAACGCTCACTGCACAAACAACACAAAATGTTGCCACAACAGCTTAATAACACCCTCATAAAACCTTCCAAAACTCTAAAATATTTGGGAGTAACCTTTTCCAACGACTGGTCATTCTCAACCCACATCAAAAATTCCCTTCATAAAGCCTCAATACAGCTTAACATCTGCAGACGAGAGTTGTGGAAACCTAAAGGCCTCTCTCTCAAGGTCAAGCAGCTCATCTACAAACAGATAATCAGACCCTCTCTTACATACGCCTGCCCATTATGGTACCACATCTCACCCTCCCAAATGGAGAAATTACGAGTTTTTGAACGAAAATGTTTCCGGTTTATTACTGACTTACACTGCAAGACCAACTCATATAGACACCATAGTAACAACGATCTTTACAACACCTCAGGCATCGAGCGACTGGATAGACGGATCCTAGAACTGTCGATAAATTTCATAGAGAACCTTCCTAACAATCCCAACCCGATAATAACAGACCTACCATCACCCTCCTCCAATACGGGAACTCACTACCGTGATTGTCTCCAAATCAGAACCCTCTTCACCTTAGGCAGACTGGTTAACGATCTAAACGAGATCGTGTACCACAACACCGAACTGGCACCCAATCATTTCAAATACAGCAACATCCAACCATTCTCCAAGATTCTTACTTTTAACACAGAACCGAATGGCACCCCCCTCCTTCAAGACCATACCTGACCATATCCCTTACTACCCGCAATCAAAACAAGATATCCCACATCCACATATATAAAAATTGTAATTATTATTTTTAAGTCATCAAATTGTCACTATCATTGCAAAATAAATTGTAATAAGATTAGATTAAGTTAGATTAAGTTATGTTAAGTAATTTTAAGTAGGCTTGTGGTGGTTTATACTTGGACGTCAATACGGACGTGGATTCAATATAAACACCACCCATGTTTTGGTCAAAGTTGTCCACCGACCAATAAGGAATAGTAAAATAAAAAGCTCGCTGACAATTTTTCTGTTGATTAAAGTTCTCTTTATTTTTCGGAACGATGAAGGGTTCTTGGCGAACACTCTATTTGAAAATTACATAAACGGTCTGAAGGTTCTTTGTTAACATCATCATCATCGGCGCTACAACCGGGAACCGGTTTTGACCTTAAGCAAGGGGGCAAGGTCATTAGTCTTGCGCCAGAGGCTCCCCGACGGGGAATCGAACCCCGGTCTCCCACGTGACAGGCGAGTGTACTTTGTTAACACTTATTGAAAATTACATCAGTGAACTGAAGGTTCTTATTTGAAATTACATAAATTGACTGAAGGTTCTTTGTTAACACTTCTTTGAAAATTACATAAATGGACTGAAAGGACTCAACACGTGCGCACCCTTAGAAAGTTGAAAGTTGAATCCTCGTGACTTTGAGTAACTCGTACCAACGGTCGCCACTGGGGTGGATTCCTGCCGCTGTGGTGGAAAGCGAATCAGCTATTCCTTTCTGGGGGCGACCAATGAAAAACCAGTTCGGTTTGGTTGGAAGTACTTCCATGTGATCGTGCGGATCTGGTTGGGTGTCCATACACTAGAATTGCGGACAACGATAATGCATCGGCGGTTAGATGTGAGGGAGAGCGATCAATCCTGCAGCTGTTCAAATAAATGAACAAGCAACAGAGGCTGCAGGCATTGCTATCGTAAATGATACAGGGTATTGCCGCATGCAGAAATAGATTTCCGTGTATTGTATATACGGAAAGGCTATTTCGAAGGGCCAGCGCTAAGATGCGCATTTGTTTACATTAGTTGTTTACCCGATCGGCTAAAGCCATGCCATTGTAAGCAATAGAAGATATTGCCGAAGGCAGAAATCGATTTTTCTGTGATGTTAAGTCAACAGTAAATTTGTTCGCGATGGCAAGGGCTGGGATTGGAGACTGTTTGGTTTAGAAAAACCGATCGTGGGACACGGCCGTTGATATGATTGTTTGGACAACAATCATGGTCGTGCCAAACTCGATGATCGCTTATCGGTTTAGGCGATCGATCATGGGAAATTTGGCTTGCAGATGTGCAAGCGTACAACTTACCCTGTTGGCTTGGGACCAACGGATGGTAGGGAAAAATAAACACAGTGAGATTACTGTGTGTTTGATTAACATGGTTGCAGACCAGAGGAACTGATCAGTTCCTAAATGGTTCGTGAAAGATGAACCGAAATGGTTTGGATAATATGATTTGTTTGATGCCATGGCAAGATAATGATCTTGCCGTGGGTTTATATTTCAGGTTAAAGATGTTGGAAGGTAGCTCAACGCTGCTCGATTGCAGGTAAGCTAATAATCTCTAGGTGACGGATGGGGAGTTGCTTAAGATAAATGAGTGGTTCTTTGGGTAGCTTAGAAGAACCCACACAGGCTAAGTTAAAATAAACAGAGTTCCTGGTTTTTCTTCTGACCTTTTCCAGGAAAAACAAAATTACCAATATATCTAAATCCCATTAAATCTTAAGCACATGTAAAAAATAACTGTTTGAAAAATGTTAACAAGTAACATGTAAACACTTATTATGTAGCCAATCTATTATAATTTAACTGTATTCCTTATTGTAACTCTTAATTTTTGGTCAAATAAATGTAGTAAATAAAAAAAAAAAAATTCAAAATCAGCGTGTGTCAGCGAGTTTCCCAAAGTTTGCGTAGTCGATTGCAGGAGTGCCAACGACGAGACGGGGCACATCTCGACGATGCACAGTGGGACGAGTCTATGGGAAAAACGGAAAAATTAATATCTCTGGTTTTAGTAACTAAAATATGAATATTTTGCATTTAATCTCTTTTTACATTTGATATCGATGTAACGACCTAAAAAATGGTATCAACCTGCACAAATGGCCTGTCCAGCTTCTTAAAAAAAAAAAAGATGAGCAGCGAACTTTATTTTTAAATTCAAAATTTATTTTCTAAGCTTACGCATGTTTTTTCAAACTTTATTTAAAAATTTAAGTATGTTAACAATTTTATAGTTTAATAAACTTCAAAACATTAATATAAAAGAATTATGTATAGGTATAATAAATTAATTTGAAATAACAAATATGTGCATATGTATGTTAATTATTAATGGCTATCGCTCTTCGATGATGATGTTCCACCTATATCGGCCAAGTCTATTGGTAGCGTAAAACTTTCTGTACCATTTCGAAGTAGATAATGTTCAATATGTGGATCTATTTTAGGCATATATGAGCTTTTGAATCTTATACTTGAAATGAGAGGATCCGAAGTAATTAATAAGTGATTTATTTAAAAGCGATTGGAGGTTAACTTCAGCAATTGTTTCCGGCGCAATAGCAATTTCGGGTAATAGATCAGATTTATATTTGTGGTGAAGGCCATTTACAACAGATCGTAGAAGAGCGTATTTTCTCTTAGACAAATCCAAATCTAAATACAATGCTAGCGTTTGTTGCAGAGTTAACGTCATATTCGGTTTTTGAGGAGACTTTGAAAACCGATTTGAAATGTTAGCAGCATAGCTTAGTTCCTGTGAACTATGCTGCGTAGCTAATTCATGAACCCGACGTTTTTTCGTGCGTTCACTGCATTCCTCAAATCTTTTTGACGGTCTACCTCTGCTTGTGCCTGGTGCATTTAAACTATTTTTATTTCTCCAATAAGTTAAAATATTTGCTGGCAATGTCAAATTAAGGTTTAGCCAGCTTTCATTAACTTGCATAAATTTATTTCGCTTTCTTTGGCAATTTTCCCATTTTCTCTTTAATGTCAAACAAAAATACTTAGAAACTCTTTGAATTTCAGGTTCAATATTTTCATCTGACCCTTCTAGACCCAGTAATTCACTTAATTTTTCAGCAACGGCAATTATCTTCACTGGCATCTCACTCTCAATCCATCTTTGGAAAAGGTCACCGTTTTTGATTGATGGAGTTAAGCCTACAAAAACGTCAAAAAATTGCAGAAGCGCAAATTTGCGCCAAATTTCGCTTACGGATATGATCAATAGACACATAGAACATCACAAAACATCAAAAATCTCAAAGACGCTTTTTGAATTTTTTTTTAATAAATCGTAGCTAAATACAAAAATCACAAAATTTTAAATTTTCCAATTAGACTTGCACTTCAAACGTCACAATACATAAAAATACGAAACAAACACATTTTTCTACATATTAAATATGATCATACCATACCTTGATCACTATTATATATCATGATGTAGTTTTTATTTATACGTATAATTAAAACTGACAATAAATTTAATTTATATCAAAAAACACTTGTAATTCAAGATCGCGAAAAAAATTTACTTAGTCAAAGTTTACCGCTCTGTAACGTTTGTACCAAATCACAATTCCAAATGATTTCTTTGGATTTATAAAATATATATATTTATGATGCCTTTCCAATCACTAAAAAGTACCGCTAAAACAGTTGATTTTTTTATTTATTGCTATGGGTCGTCCCACTGTGCGAGGTCATTTTAAACAAATAAATTTCAATAAACGTTTCTCACGTTAAATAAATGATCAACAAAATAACATTTGTAGTTTTATTTTTATTCGTGTTTCAAATGTGCAAAAAATTATGGCCCACCCTTTATTATTATGATTTTTGAGTTTTTTATTGTTTTTTTGTTTGTTATTGTAAATTTTTTTAAATAATTGGGTGCGCTAAACTTGATGTCGGTATGTAAACATTGAATACCTTTGCCATTTATCAACAGATTGACTTGAGCAGACATGTTTTTGCAACGTCAATCCCGTACAATTTTAACCAGAGTAGTTGAAAAGTCATTGAATGAATTACATCGATCGTCGCTCGTCAACAAAAAAATATTAAAAGTATTGTTCGCGAACACGCGTCTGTGTGTGTCTTCTCACAAGGGAAATATCAGTATAGTGTGGACGTCGTACACACTTTAATCACAGAGAAAAAAGAAACGGCGTGAGTGCATTAGAGAATGCGCGAGTGGGCGTGTTTAATAAACAAATATTTAATGGCTCGATCACATGTGTTATCAAACAAACAACAATTTAAAATCCAAATTACCCGAAAAATATTTAAAGAATATAAAAGAGACGCACTGATCATGAACGAGGGTCAGGTCATAGGTAAACAGATAAAGAGGAGGTTGAATCTTCAACCGGATTTAACCGCCAAAAGACAAATCAGATGCGATCGAGGAGCGTTAAATAAGCAAAAATAATGCAAATTTGTTTCCCAGTGGTGCTTATTACTCTGGATAAGGGAACAAATAGAAAGACCTATCCGTAAAGGAACCAGTGGCAAATAAGTACGATGGCGACCACGACAAGATTATCGACGAGCTTATCAAAAAAAGATATGAGCTGTGTAGAGAAGTAAAATCGGCTCTGGAAAAAAGGAACATGCGATACAACTATGTGAACAAAAGCAACAGCATCAACAACGAGGACACCAGCAGCAGAAGGAAAAACACCAACAGAAACAACAAATCGATTGGAAGGAGAAAGTACCTCCCGTTATTGTAAGCCACATAGAGACCAAGAACGTAACTAAACTCGGTAAGTTAAGATGCAAGGATTTTAGAACCAAACGCATCAATCGAAATTTCCACCCGTTTCATACTTTGCTTCATTCGCTGGCTGACTATCTCAGCGTTATGTTTTTGCGAACCACACAAAAACATGCTGCCGCCGACTACTATTGGGTTTGGGTTTCGGCATAAGTCACTTCTGCTTAGTGTTCAGAATGTTGCTGTCGATTCCTATGGTATTTAGGTTTCATAAACTGGATCATTCAAACTATGGGACTTGGACCTCAGACTTGCTTAATGTTCGAGAGAGAAACTGTAGCTGACTATACGGGGTTTAGGTTTCATACATTTTTCTTGTGGATCATTTAAACTATTGGACTTGGAGTTTAGAATGAAAACCGTGGCTGACTCCATGGGGTTTTTGACGTGACAACGTCTTATAAATCGGTATACCTTGGGAGGCATTCGGAAAAAAGTTTGTAGTGTTACGATAACGATAACCGATAACGCACGAGCCGCAGTGGGCGAGAGCGCGACTCTCTTAATTGCTCCTAAGTCAAATGCAGAGAGACAACAGGAATACAGACAGCGCCTTGCACTGTCGAGAACAGCTGTACAGGTTGAAAGTGTAAAGACAAAAAATACACAGAGACAACGCGAATACAGGCAGCGCCTTGCAGCATTAAATAAATCCGATATAGCTAAGAGAAAATTATCTGTTCATAGTGGTTTCGCAGCGGCAAGTTCAAACAACGTTCAAGAACTACAGGTTGTAAACCTACAACAGCCTTCAGCAGCAGAACCCGTGTATTTTACTATACAACCAGTTATATCGGCGCAAGAGGTATGGGACATGAAATGGAACAAATCGATATCAAGATTTAAATTGATGTTTCTTGACAATGACTTTGGGTATGCTTGCTCTGTTTCCGATAGACTTTGGTTTGAACGCGATTTAAAACCGATCACAGTGCAACAGATGAACGTAATTTCGGACTGGCACACAAAAGAAAATCGACAACTGTGTCCTGACGAATACACAGTAGTTTGCAATACTTGTAAAATTTCGTTAAGCAAACCAAAATTAATGCCTACACTTGGAGGCATTCGGAAAAAAATTTAATTTTGATTTAATAACTTGTATATTCAATGTTACATATTTAGGATACGTTGTCACGAATATAATGTCCGAGCGCCTTGCGCCCAGACAACCTTTTTTTTTTTGAGTATTAGAATTTCTTCCGATGTCTTGGATTAACCCGAAGGACTCTCAGCATCCATAACAATATATACAGTGGTATAATAGATAGTATAGTGGTTAGTATACCCGCCTGTCACCCAGGAGACCGGGGTTCGATTCCCCGTCGGGGAGCCTCTGGCGCAAGACTAATGACCTTGCCCAGAAAAAACAAATCATTATGGAAAGTTTAACAAGCCTCAGGACTTGCTAAATAAGGCCAAGACCGGTTCCCGGTTGTAGTGCCGATGATGATGATGATGATGATAATAGAAACAAGGTTGTTCTTCGACATTAATCGTTAAGAAAAAATGTATTTGGGGAAAAATAAGAATTAAAAATATACTAATAGATTTGGTGCACTGTAATACATAAAAGGAATACTAAATTTTTAATGAAAAAAAAGCGAGAAATAGTGAAAAAAATGATTCCTGTTTTCCTTGGATTTGCAAAAAAAAAATAATAGAAACAAATTAGTTTTTTGTTTGGGTTTTGTGAAGAATTAATTTACAATAAAAGTGTTTCATATCCTTTTAATACTTAGTTGTTGCACCTTTGTTTTTAGTGACTGCTTCGCATCTTCGTCCCATGGAATTGACTAGTTTGGTACAAGTCGCGGGTGGTATAGAGTACCATTCATCTTTTATTTTGGACCAAAGTTCTTCCTTATTTTTGGCTTTGCAGTCTCCGATCTTGGGCTTAGTATACCCCATAGGTGTTCTATTGGGTTAAGGTCAGGGGACTGCGATGGCCACTCCATAACATCGACTTTGTTTTGAAGAAACCATTCTTTAGCCAATTTTGAGGTATGCTGGGGGTCATTATCCTGCATAAACTCCCATTTAATAGGCATGTCCTCTTCAGAAAATGGTAGCATAACGGGGTTTAAAATTTCTACATAATTTTTAGCACACATTTTGTCCTTTATAAGAAAAATTGGACCAACACCAGAGGCTGAAAAGCACCCCCAAATAATTAAATTGCCTCCACCACGTTTCACTGTCTTTTTTGTATACTTTGGAACGAATTCTGAGTTCATTGGTCGTCTGACGAACATTTTTCCATCGGAACCAAACAAATTAATCTTGCTTTTGTGGGTGTAAAAGTTTTGTTGTCAACGTATGACACAGGTTCACTCAATATCACCGACTTTTTCTTCACCACGTCGAAAATTGTTCTCAAAAAGAATAAAAAGGAAACGCACTGTGGTCGTTTTATTCTGTCTTGATTTATGTTCTTTTTTTATTTGTTGGTGTTTTCTTTCTTACACTAAACTGTTCAGCTAATATTCATGGTGATTTGGCTTATATTAGAAACAACTGAATTTACTTACAAAAGTGCACTAAAACTATAATTACACTTATCGATTAATTTAGATGTACAGTATATGTAAATCTAGTTGATGAACCGAGAAATTAACTTTAATTCACAATCTTAACATGCGACAATATTCATGGACACTCGGCTCGTTACGCGGCATGACTCTCCACGGTTGTTGATGTAAAAATTACTTTTACTCAGCATGACCTATACTGAAGAAGATTGGATAGCGATTATGTAAAGCGGCGGTGTGACCGACCGCGATGATAAATGATAAGCGACTGAAGTGCATGTGCGCACTTGGGTGGTTGAGATGTGACTGATCGGGATTAGGGATGAAAAAAGGATTTTTTGGATTTGCACCACAATTAGCCAATTGAGATCATCTTTGCATTTGCGCTCTCTCATGTTCCCCGCCCATTGAGGTAGATAAACGCTTCGGTTAATTCGATAGTCGACGGACGAGGGAGAATGAGAGAACCGGAACACAATGTGCAATGATCCCGGGGTGGATTTGGCTTTTGTGTGCATGTATCAATGCAGCTCTGAGAATAGCCCACTGACCTAATTCGGTGAATGTGGTGATCTCAGAGCGCATTGAACTATGGGAAGATAAAATTGAGAAAGAGAGGAAAGTGTTTGATAGCTATTCACCTGCAAGAAGAGATCATTAATTCCCAGCGAATGGAGTGTCTGGGGAAAGTGGATAGGTCACCGAATTGGCTAGGGAAATCTGATCGTGGGAACTACATTAATTAATTTGGTAATATCCCCAGCGATAGCATGATTATGCAACCGCGTCGTTTGTTCAGACTATGCCGCTGCTAACCGACATGGTGCGATTTCAGGTGGAAATCTCATGGGCTAGCGAAATGGAGTTGCCGTATGGCAAAAAGGTAGCTAAACTCAATTATGCATTGTCTGCATATAATAATGAGTTTCGTTATGCATCCTTTTGGAAAACATGTTTATGCAGGTGGAATAGCTTGTAGGGGAAATAAGGGTTGATATGACACGCTGAAAGCGGTCGAAATAAGATTTGAAATAGTAGGTTGGTTCTCCATGTAGTATAGAGAACCCCCTCAGTTTCATCCGACCATAAGATGTTATTCTAATTCGCACGGTGGAGGTGTTTTTTGGCAAAAACGAGTCTCTTCTTTATATTTTTCTTGCTCAATATGGAACTTTTCTGGGACTTCTTCCAGGAAGACCCGCTTCTATTAGTCTGTTTCTAATTGTACGACTCGTACAGGGTGCGTTTAGGTCATTTTTTAATTCCGTTGAAGAAAAAAACGGCTTGTTTTTGGATAGTCGGATTAACAGTTTGTCTTCACGACCCATTTTCACAAAATTTTATTCTTATTGTTTTTTTTTTCTTCTAACAAACACTAAAGAAGAAGATTTCAATAAAGAGGAACCAGTAGTTTACTTCACAATCACGATTGAAGACTGTGGTTATGGTTTGTTTCTATAATTTTTTCCAGGCAAAATATCCCTTTCGCTTGCATCTTTTACTACTAGACAAATACAAAAACTGATAAGAGCAAATTTATGCACCATATCAAAGTGCTGTTAGGTACGGTTCGGGTATAGAATTGGTATCGAAGAAAAACCAAATTGTACGCAGTTACTGATTGTTGATCGTTATCTAAACCTTTGTTTCTATTATTTTTTTCCGCCACATATATATATATATTTTTTTTTCATTTGAGAAGTGTCATTGTCTCTACCGAATGGGTGCGTATGTTTCTGCGTAGACTTTATCATATCTTTCTAAGTGGATCACTGTGAGGTGTTTACGTCATATCACGTTACGTTACGTTGCGCTACGTTACGTTACGTTGGCGACAAATCAAGGTTTTGACGTAATTGTTTTCTTAAATCCTAATACCTCTTCGTCAGTTCGCATTGATATTCAGCTCTTTTGTGAAGATCTTTTAATTTATCAATGTCAAATTTTATGATCGTCTCCGTGGCTAGCCATGTCGGTTTTCTGTGAGTTGGCTCCTAAGTTTGTCTATCACTAGAAGATGGTCCGGGCGGCAATCTGCTCCTCTGTACGATTTTACGTCAAGGATATTTGAATGGTGCCTTTGTCTATGAGGAAGTGGTCTATTTGGTTATGCGTTATGCCATCAGGCGATATCCATGCGACCTTATAAGTTATTTTATGTTTGAACATGTACGTGAACGTGTATTCGATAATTCGAATTTCATTATCATTTGAGACGTCATGTAGGATTTACCTATAGTTGGTTTGTGGGGGTTCTCTATACCACACGGAGAACCAGCCCACAATTCCTACCTAACTCCGACCGCTAACAGCGCGTCGCCATAACCCTAATCCGTAATCCATGCACATACACGCAAAGAACACATCCCAATATGCAACAGCATCCGTCCCCAAACCCGCAATTGCATACATCCCCCAACTTACCAAGAACCCATCTCCCAAGCTGTAATAAATGCATATTCAAATTTACAATGGAATACTCACCATCTCCATCAACTACATCGAGCCCCACACATTTATCCAAAAACCGCTTCGGTCAATTTCTTATAGAAATTATATTCCTTGCCTTCTTATAGAAATTATATTCCTTGCCAAGCAATTCTAATTTCCCCGGAAAATCATTCCGGCTCACTTCCTGCTTAAACTATTTCCTCGCTTGTAACCAAGCAACATTCAAGCATCCTCCGAAAATTATTTCAGCTTCCATCCTACCCAATACCAATTCTCCTTACTGACAAGTCACCGCACGATGCGTTGCATTTCCGCGAAACAACCATCGCAACGACCAAGACCCACATTCCTTTGTCTAACCAACCACTCATACCCATACTTGGTCGTATTTCCAAACTAATTTCCTCGTATACATAGCGCCAGAGGAATTTAACTCAGCCTATACGGCAATAATTCTCCGGAACTAAATTCCCTCTGCAAGCATAGCAACCCATTTCAAAGTTCCTAGTAAATGGCCGTGAGTTTATTTAGCTATGACTCCAGTGCCACGACGCGATGAACTTTTCCTCGGTCATAATGATCAGTCGAGTTTTACCATCAGAGGAGTACCCACCGTGAGCGGAGGGTCAGCCAGAGTCAGAGTTGGACGCTGGTGTTAATCGTGGTTTTGTGGTCGCGAAAACTGAATATGCGAGTTGAATACAAACATTAATTAAAGTAGTAACGTTAAGTGCATAACCATTTGTCACCACTATAAGTAAAAATAAAGTGTTCTCTATACGTAAACCTTCATTCGCCGGCGGTAACTGTATCGATTGGAAAGCCATGGAAACGTTAAGTATATAACCATTTGTCACCACAGTAAGTAAAAATAAAGTGTTTTATATACGGAGGCCCTCATTCGCTGGCGATAATTGTGCCGGCTGAAAAACCGGCGAAGGTGGTAACGTTCGGCAGTTTTTACGTGAATCATCGACGCATCAACCCAACATACCTCAGCTAATTAAAGACCTGTCCTTTGGAGCAATATCTAGTGCCACAAAAGGGGATTGACCTCAAAAAAAGGGCTTACCTCAGTCGGAATCAGTGCGTTTTATTTATCCTTCAGCGGATGTTTTCAGGCAGAACTGAGTGGGATATTAGTGAACCCATACCCGTGCCGGTACACCAACTAATATAACACCCCACAGGTTATGTAGGCTTCTTTACCTACAGTTGATTGGAAGATATCGCCCTTTCCAATTTTCATGTTGAGGTCGCTGAGGTGCATTTTAACACTGAATGCTTTTGCTTCAGTATGGCATTAACTAATGGTAGTTGTCCACGTAGTAAAGAGTATCTTTTTAGAATTTCAATTTTGAATTTCGTAACGGGGTTTCTAGCAACAATCAATTTGGCAATTGACTGCAGATTAGTACCCAGTTTGTTCTGCTGTTTCACCAAAAATAAACTTACGCCGAAGTAACACCTGTGAATTGTGCAAATATCTTTGGAAAATTATGGTTCAATTCGCGAAGGTACGTCCATTTAACTCTTGATATAATCGTTTGTGTGAACAGGTTATTCGATTAATCACATTTCGTTTCCAATTACTTATATTCAAACTGATAATGCCTACCCGGAGAGATGTGGTAGACCTTGCGCCGAAGAAGTTATTTTTGCTGTATACGGTAGTATTGAGAATGACCTGAATAAGTCAATTCATCGTGTATAGCGATTGCAGCGGTGTCCATGAACTTTATATAGGTTTTTGCGAAAATATTTTGGTCTAAGAGTGTACAAGATTTAATTCGGGCTGAGAGGCATACTGTATTTGAGAACGTAAAGTCCCTTCTTCGTTACAAATCCATCAATTGCTGGGATGAGAACAGCCTCTTATTGATTTATATCTTTCACTGATCAGCATACTATTAGATTGTACCACATGAACTATCCGTTTTTGCCTCGGTCGGAAATGAGCAGTTCTCGAATGAACATGTGTGCTAGAACGTTAAATGTTCTTTTTTTTTATAAAGTAAAGTGGTACGTGTGCTTGACGGGTGAGAGTTTTAGGGTTCGTTACAAGTACAGTTATTTTTTTCTAGGAATTGTTTACCATGCTGTCGGCAGTTCAAGTACGAACCCTCTTCCTTTATGAATTTAAAATGGGGCATAATGCGTCATTGGCAATGAAAAACATTAATGACGCATTTGAGGATGTAGCGGTAAATGAACGGACTTTACGACGTTGGTTTGGAAAGTTCCGTTCGGGAGATTCCAGCCTCGAAAATGAACCACATGGAAGGGCGGAAACGTTAGCTGACGACGATGTTTTAAGAGCAACTCTGGATGCGGACCCAACGAAATCGGCGCGGGATATTGCAAAAAGCATGGGAGTATCCCCAATGACAATAAGTCAACACCGTTCTCTCATAGGAAAGGTAAAGAAACTCGATCAGAACCCCATGAATAGAACGAGTCCCAAAAACTGCGGCACCCGGAAATCTGCGCATCTCTTAGCTTAAGAAACCAAACTGAACCGTTTTCGCATCGGATAGTCACCTGTGATGAAAAGTGGATTCTGTATAAGACCTGGGCAGTGGTCGGATGCAGGTGAAAAACCAAAACACACCCCCAAGCCCGATTATCACTCAAAAAAAGGTTATGGTGACAATTCGATGGACATCAAAATGACCAATCCACTTCATTTCTTCAACCTGGAGAAACGATAAACGCTATCAAATATTGTGAGGATATCGACATCTTGCATGCCAAATTGGCTGAAAAACAATCTGCGTTGGTCAATAGTCACGGCCTGATTCTTTTACATGACAATGCTAGAACCCATACCCTACAAATAACGGTGCAAAAACTGTTGCAGTTCTGATTTGAAATTCTCCCGCATCCACCGTACTCTCCTGACATTTCCCCAACGGAATACCATCTTTTCCGCAATCTGGATTCATTTTGCCGGCAGAGTGTCTTTCGAAACTGAGCAGAGGTCATAAAAGCTTTTGAAGATTTCATTGCCTCAAAAAGTCAGGACTTCTACGAAAAAAGAATATTTAACCTTGTACCACGTTGGAAGAATGGCATAGATGCCAACGGATCGTTTTTTGATTGAATAAAAATTTGCGGAAAAATAACATTGGCTTTTACACTTTATATGACTCCGATCATCTTCTAGTGATGGGCAAAATTAGGATTCGGCTCGCCGTAAACCCACATGGACAGTCACGGGAGACGAGCAAAAAGTTCGACATTGATAAACATAAAGACCTGCACAAAAGGGCTGAATATCAAGACGAATTAACGAATAGGTTTACCATACTAGAGAATGGGAGCAGTGTGGAAGAGGAAGTCAATAGTGTGGACACTAAATGGACAGCGATCAGAGACACAATCAAGCAAACAGCCCAAAAGGTATTAGGATTTAAGAAAACAATTAAGTCCAAACCTTGATTTGACGATGAGTGCAAGGCGAAGATCAAAGAACGTAAACGACTTAGAGTGATCCACTTAGAAAGAAGATGAAGTCAACGCAAGAAGATACGCGATGCTAGAGAATGGGAGCAGTGAGGAAGAGGAAGTCAATATTGTGAACACTAAATGGACATCGAGCAGAAACAAGCTGCCCAAAAGGTATTCGAATTTTTGAAAACAATTAAGTCAAAACCTTGGTTTGACGATGAGTGCAGGGTGAAGATCGAACAACGTAAACGTCTCAGAGTGATCTACTTACAAAGATATGATGAAATCTACGCAAAAATATACGCGACAATTCGGAAAGAGACAATGAGACTTTTCAAGCGCAAAAAACGTGAATGGAAGCAGATTCGAATCGAATAAATCCTAGAAAATGCCAGAGCAAAGAACATCAGAGGTATGTATGCTGGCATAAATTCAATTAGAAATGGCTATCGAGGGAGAGCCAAAATAATTCGAGACGCAAACGGCTGCCTGGACACAGAAACTAACAATATCGGGACAAGATGGAGGCAGTACTTTGAAAACCTGCTCAATGTGCGCACCCATCAACCACAAATAAACGCTCCAGACGTACATACAGCCGAGCCTCAGATCCCA
Organism: Microdon myrmicae; assembly: GCA_963931805.1. Lineage (NCBI taxonomy): Eukaryota > Metazoa > Arthropoda > Insecta > Diptera > Syrphidae > Microdon > Microdon myrmicae. Next base: position 118,598,859 of record OZ007498.1, on the reverse strand, counting down.
GAGCCCTCTTTCAACGAAGTTGTAGACACAATAAATCGATTGAAAAACAACAAGGCTCCCGGAGTCGACACCATACTGACAGAGCTTGTGAAGCATGGAGGAGAGGCAACCGCTCGTAAGATCCACCAACTCATCAAAACAATATGAGATAAGGAAGTCACTCCGGAAGAATGGAAAACCTCAATAGTCGTCCCCGTTTGCAAAACAGGCGACAGATCTGACTGCGAAAACTACAGAGGAATTACATTGCTCCCAACCACATATAAAATACTAACAAATGTCATACTGGCGAGAATCACACCGTACGCAGAAGAAATACTGAGAGACTACCAGTGCGGATTCCGTAGGAAACGGTCAACAAGCGACCAAAGAAAAAGAGACGGTTCACCAACTGTTCGTTGACTTCAAAAAAGCCTACGACTGAGTCGCAAGGCAAAGAATTTCCCATATTGTAGTTGAGCTGGGAATCCCGAAAAAATATGCCGCCCTCACTAAAATCTGCATGCATGAAAATAAAGGGCGAGTTAGAATAGAAAACCACCTCTCAGAACCATTTGAAATCCGGGACGGACTGAAACAGGGCGATGGCCTTTCACCATGGCCTTTTAACGTTGTGCACGAGTATGGTATGTCATCAGAAAGGTACAAGACAACAATATGGCCGGATCATCCCTGAACGGGATCACACAAGTGCTCGCATATGCGGATGACATCGCCGTTCTAGGCGATAATCTAGAAACTGTAAGTAAAAACAGTGAAATCATTAGAAGAAGAGGTGGGCCTAGAAATAAATGAAGACAAAACAAAATACATGATTACGGCGAGAGCAGTTGTACCTCAGGGAACACATATAAATGTCAAAGGCAAGATATTTGAAAGAATTAAAGAATTTAAGTATCTGGGAACGATATTGACGGCCAATACCGACATGTCGAAGGAAATTTACAAAAGACTGCATTCCGGCAAGGCTAGTTGGCACGCAGTCCATAAACTTCTGAAATTCAAACTGCTATCACGTAACATAAAGCTCCGTGTCTATAGAACCATAATCATATCGATAGTTCTATACGGATGGAAAACATGCGCTCACACAAAACGGGAAGAAAACAAATTCCGCGTGTTTGGGAATAAAGTTTTAAGGGCTATCTTTGGCGGAGGAAACTTCACAACCACGAATTGAAAGAGCTATACCGCAAACCTACAATAGTGAGAGTAATTAGGTCGCGAAGATTAAGACATGTGGCGCGAATGGCCAACGATAGGACCGTGCGTAGAATTCTTGACCGTAGACCAACGGGAAAGAGACCGGCAGGACGGCCGCGACGGCGATGGGAGGACAATGTTAGGTTTGACCTTGAGGAGATCGGATCGGCTGGTCAAGCGTGGAAGGTGAGTGCACAGGACGGAGAAAGATGGCGGAGTCGAGTCGGTGAGGACATGAATTTCCGGGTTCCTGCAGGTTAATAAGTAGTAGTCATCATCATCATCGGCACTACAACCGGGATCCGGTCTTGGCCTTATTTAGCAACTCGCGAGGCGTGTTACATTTTCCATAATAATTTATTTTTACGGGCAAGATTATTAGCATTGTGACATAATAAGTAGTAGTGTGGGGATTAGGAGTTTTGTGCCGAACCTGGACACACGGTTCACTCCTATCCCCATCCGACTGTCACTAATTGTTCCGACACGTATCAAAGGGAACACCAACACAGGACAAGTAAAAATAGAAAACACGCTATTTTCTTGTTTAGTTGTATTTTTATTTTAAAGAAAAACCCTATAATTGAAATAACTTGTTTGAATCCATGGATTATTGTTCCGTTTCATTTTTTGATTGGATACTAACATTTTACGGTGGCACTGTTTAAAATACATGGACTAATTCGAACACTGGTGGTACGGACTCGCTTTTGGTTATAATTAATACCAGGAGCCACGACTCGGGGTACAACACGAACACGACCCCGATATATATATATGCGCGTCTCCGCAGCGACGGAGAGCGGGACTGACGGGTGACCATGGCGGTCAGTGGGTGGCAAACGACTCACCGAGGATAGAACTCTGACATGAATTCCATCCTATGTTAGGGTTAAGAACAAAAGAAGAGAGAGAAAAACTTTTCTCTTAGGGGTGCGGCCGCCAAGGGAATGCACTCTTTCAGTGCAATGGTATGCGTGTGTGACCGTACAGATCGATGTTATTTACACGTGCTCCAAAGCAGTGGAACAACGAAACAGGCAAGCGGCAAAGACAAAGGAGATTTATGATCTGTGTCTATGCTGTGCATTCCAGCTATCATAGAGTTCATCGGAGAAATGTGGTAAAAGCAAATAAGGGTATCATATAGACATGGATGAGTGGTGCGGATGCGTAAGTAAACGTATCGCCATTAGGAAGAAGTGCTAATGGTTTTTCTATTTACACAATGGGAAATGTGTATCGCTGGTGATGCTAAAGGGATCGAATTGTATACATGATTACATGCGAAGGAATTCGTTTTATGACTCTAGGGTAAGATGAGAGTATTTGCTTTTGTCCGATGGTCAAAGAGCTGCCGCGGCCGTGGAAATGCCAGGGACATGTGGTATGCACATGTACGGCGGAAATGCATTGGTGGAACAAGGGTGCCTAATGGTCGGGAATCTATGGTGCATATGCACGTTAAAGAACTGTTTTTAGGAATTTCAAATTTGATTTGCATCAAATGTCCTTGGAGAAGGAAATGTTTTCAGGTGTCAATGCGAATGCATTGGCGGGAAACAATGGGAGTTGTGGAATTCCTAAAAAGGTAATGAAGAATTCTTGCAGAGAATTGTATGCGAAGAGATGCATGATAGTAAGTTTTCTTTTACAGAAGCTTTGAAATAAATAAATTCGGTAAGCTTGATGCGTGTAGCATTTACAGATGCTAATGCAATTGCATTAGCGAAGTTAAGAGGTTGAATCGGCGTTATGGGGGTTTTTTAGGTAAGTGTACCGTGGGGTTTGGCGGAACCGCCACAGTAGCAGTATAGTTTAAATTTTATATAAAATCGGACATTTCATGTGGTATAAGCCAATAAAACGTAGGCGATCTGGAACATTAGAGACATCGCTGTCATTGGGAGTTTGCTTATCCCTGGGACTACAGAAAGCATGGTAAATAATGAGAATTCCATGCTTCTTTTGGAGAAGTCTTTTTTTATCCAAAAAGGGCAAGGCTTCTGAGGGAATAAGCCCATTTTGGAGGGTACTCTTAATATGTAGGATTTAATTTTAAAGTTCTACACCTTTAAAAGATCACAATTTAATTGAGTTAGTAGATATGTTTTTTTTTTATTTTTTATTTTTTTATTAGACTTCTCTCGGGAGAGGCGAACCTATAGCGCCGAGTGGGCGCCCCGAGATGCCATCAAATAACTGTTGCAGTTCTTTTTGAACAGTTGCAGGTTGTAACGCTCCGGGAACACCCGCGTGGGAAGGGAGTTCCAGAGCTTCCCCGCTCTGTAACGGAACGAGTTCTAATGGAGGGATGTTCGCGCCGTCGGGAGATGAACCACAGACGGGTGCGATCCGTCGGATTGTCTTGTTGAGCGCATATAAACCGAATTGCGTGGAACAATACCAACAATCTCCGAAGAACAGCACCCGTGATAATATCTGTAAAACAGACAGAGGTCGGCTACGCGCCTTCGATGTGATAGCGACTGTGGTCCCGACGTCAGCGCCGAGTCCCCGATCAGGCGGATCGCTCGTCTCTGTATGCTCTCAAGTAGGTCGAGGGTATGTTTAGGAGCCGAGCTCCAAACATGAGAGTAATATTCGACCGCGGGTCTAATTTGGGATTTATATAGGAGAAGAAGTTGGGCCGGAGTAAAATATTTCTTGGCTCTAAAAAAATACTCAGTTTTCCTGAGGCTGACCTGGCGATGCTCGACACGTGTTTATGCCACGATACATTCCCACAGACCGTGACGCCGAGCAATTTCAAACTTTCCCCAGCCTCGAGGGCCCGGCCATTCATCATCAGCTGTGGAACCGATGATCCACTTTTCATTGTGAATGTTGTATATTGGGTCTTCGTTGCATTGAAGTTGTGGTGCATCTACGTGGTATGGCAAAGTACCGGGTGCCACAGGAGCGCAGGTTCACCACGTTTGTCCACCGTTCTCTTCCGTCTCCGACTCTCCAAATTAAAACACAGCCTCGTATATATTTGTCGACACTTTATTGACTATACCAAATTAATTAGGTTCTCAGGTTCCGAGATCCAACTCCATGAAACAGCATTAAGTTATCACATTAATTATTCAAAACATAGGAAAACAGTATTAAATTAATTGTTCGCTTAGGTTATTAGGTTCCGAGATACAATTCATGAAACAGCCTTAAATTATTAATTCATTGTTCACAACATCGGAAAACAGTATTAAATTAATTGTTCACTTAGGTTATTAGGTTCCGAGATACAATTCATGAAACAGCCTTACATTATTAAATTCATTGTTCACAAAATAGGAAAACAATATTAAATTAATTGTTCACAACATAATAAAACAGTATTAATTATCGAACTACTTGCTCACATTAAGTTCTCAGGTTACAAGACACACTTCATGAAAAAGTATTAAATTAATTGTTCACAATATAGGAAAACAGTATTAATTATCGAACTACTTGCTCACATTAAGTTCTCAGCTCATAAGACACACTTCATGAAAAATTATTAAATTCGTAGTATCTAATTCCGCGCTAGTGGCTCTCAATCGAATTCCATTGACCGCAATTCAAGACTTACATCTCTTGGAACGCCCCACGAGAGATGTGTGGTTTAACGTGAGGGCACAAGCTACCCTCACGGAATCTAATTCGCGATTGAATAAGCTTATCGAAGCGACAGAATACCAGGTATTCCATCATCGCTTCGATGACCATATTTGGTAAGGTATCCCTTTTGCGTTTGGTTCAACACAAAAGGGGTTGAAATACACACACGATGATTGCTCTGCTTCTCATCGCGTGTATCCGCAAATATGCAGACTCAGCATACATCTCATTTAAAGTTCGCAGCAAGTGCGAGTATCTCTGCTACGAAAAGGGTTGAAGTATTTGCACGATCAACGTGTGCGTAAGGCATTATTGCTGATCGTGTACTCTCCACTTCCATAAATGGATATGTTCCTTCGACATCATTGTGTGGGCCCCACGCTGCTAGGGCGCGCTTTTACCGGCGTCCCCTGGTATAAATCGCCATGCGCGTGTGTGCGAAAATGCTTTTGTCTTATGCGCATGGAAAATGTAAGGGAATCATATCGAACACGCGATGTTGCATCGATCCGTGTTTCAAGGGCATTTGGCTGGTGCCAACAATTCGCTTGTCGGACGGGTGGTCGATCGATGTGGGTATAGACGTCCGCAAAAAGGAAGAAATATCTCCTGTAGTATGTGGTAAACACATTAGGAGGCATTTCTTTGATACCTATTGGGCAGTGTTGATTGCTGCATGTGCAACCGGATTTGCCTTTGGTGAACATGGTGCGATTCGCACGACTATGCCCTTGTAGGGAATGTCTGTTGTTGCTGATATATTTTTCGTATCAGCAGACATTATGCTTCACCGGTTTTTCGTGGTTATTGGTATGACCAATGCAGGTAAGTACACGCTTTTTATGAATAAGGACGCGCGTAGAAATGGTTACCTGGTGGTAGCTGAGCAGGTAAGTAGTGGTGTTTGCAAGAACCGCCACAAAGTCGACAAGATTGGCCTTTCCCCACTGCAGGAGTTTATCCAGATCCCGATTCAGAGAGTCAATCTGTCTACATCTCAGCCGGTGTGGCGTTGATGCACCAATCGGCCGATCACTCGAAAAGGAGGAAACAAGCGTACTATCATCCGCAAAACTGAACACTTTGTTATCCGTTGTCTCCAACAAATCATTTATGCGAAGTAAGAACAAGGTTGGAGCCAAAATGGGGCACATCCGAATTAACAGGATACAGATCCGAACATTCGCCGTCCACAACAACGCGGATCGATCGATTCTCGAGAAAGCTCCTCGTCCAGTCGCAAAGCTGTTGGGAAAGTCCATATGAACGAAGTTTGCTCAGCAATGCCCCGTGCCAGACGCGGTCAAAAGCCTTGGAAATAACCAATGCGACCGCCCTTGACTCACCATGCCGTTCAATCGCAGATGTCCATATACCGGTTATATACATTTTCGATGATGATGAAAATCGGCACTACAACTGGAATCCGATCTTGGCCTTATTTATCAAGTCTGAGGCTTGTTAAATTTTCCATAATAATTGGTTTTTCCGGGCAAGGTTATTAGCCCTGCGCCCGATGTATACATTTAATTACAGTTAAAAACACTCTATGTAATCATATTCAAATATCGTACGGTTCAAATTTTATTACTTTCGAGTGAACTAGTACTGATACGTATTAACGTTGCTTTCCTTTACTCTACGTTGAATATTTTATTCTTAAACTTAAACAAGCATTTCTCGTCCCTCGAATCTAATGAACACCCTAGTTGGAAAGCTTTTCTGGACATTTAAAATGTTGTCGGTACTGAATTTAACGAAATATATTCTCACATAACGAAGAGCACATTTAAGTCGTGTTGAGAGCGGTTGGAAGTCTCCACCAAGTAATTCCTAGATGGGGGTTATCAACTCTGAAGAGAGTGTGACAATGTTGCAACAGAGTGCTCCAACTTTACGAGCTTACCTCGTACGATGTGAGAAGCTTATACAGTAAGAAAGAACGAGGTAACTACTGTGGCAATGAACATAAATAAGAAAACATGAACAGCAATACCACCTCGAATACTGTTAAAGAAAAGAGGAGAGTCCTTACGGAGAGATATTGATTGGCCAAGAGTCTCTTTTACGCTCTTTTGTCAATGAGTCGAATCCCGAAATCAGCTCAAACTAGAATAAATACGAAGGACCTTCTTGCGATTATATATCGCTGTTATAATCGTCCTGGTCGCCGTTGTTCTCATCTCGCCGTTCTAGTTGTTATGTCGTTAAATTCACCAACTTTTCGTTTAGTTTTCTTTTGGCTGTTTAGGGCGGTTCCGCAGGCAGGTTGATCCGAACGTTCAAGCCCGGATTAAGGAACAAGAATTGAGGAAAAAAAAAAAAAACTGGACTTGAAAAAAGGATGTAATTAGACAACTGAAAGCAATAACGGTATTGAAATCAGATAACAAATTGCTTGATTTTTGAGATAGTGAATGAAAGTTACTCGTTGCGATTACAGTCATTCCTTTTCTTACAATCCCATAACGTGAGTTAAACGAAGTGTTAAAAAAAAAGAAATATATAAACCATTAAAATAGAGTTCCGTGAATAGTATCAGTGGGATCCTTGGCATGTGTTATGAGTTATATTCAAAAATAAACTAATTTATATGAAGGATTTTCGATTGGTTCAGTTGGTTTTTTTGTAAAGTGCGTACGAAAAGAGCTTGGTGTGCTTTAGGAAGAATGGGTGTTCAAAATCATGTATAAGTTTTTACAAATGCCTATTATGCATTCAAGTTTTGAATTATTTCTTTTTTGCAAATATCTCACTTTTTCCGGAATGAACTGAATCCTTTTTTGTGTTTTATTGTCTAAATTTCTGTTTGTGCTCTTTTGGGGCAAAATTAGCTCAGATTTCGCAGGAGTTTGTTACTCAAAAAAAAAGAAGATGTTTTTCAAAGTTGATGCATAGTTTGTTTTCAAGTTACATAAAAACAACAGTAGCGAAAATGGAAACGTTAAGAACATTAACGTGAAAGTTTTCCATATATATGTTCACCGTTTTCTGGTGTTTAACTAAAATCTGTTATTTATAAGTCAAATGGAAAGTTAACATAGTATTATACCTCCCGAATCCCATTCTCCTAAACTCGCGTTGCGACGACAAATCCAATACATTCAAAATTTGCTATAGACGTCTATGCTAGACAAAAGTGCGAAAATCAGTGAAATCCAAAGTGAAAGTGTGTGAAAGTGTTTGATGTGCCGCTGCTACTACAAATCTCATTCAATGTTGGTCGGTCTGGTTTTTTTAATCTTTCCCTTTGTTTTAAGGGCAGAACGTTGGAAAGTATAATATACAGGAGAATCAGATAAACAATTTAACAAGATTCTACACATATACGTGGTAATTTCCTAAGAAAGTTTTGAAGCATTTTGAATGGTAGGACTGGTCACAGCAGATAATTCCACCATCAATTAGATAGCATGGCGCGTGAGGGACATAAGTGAAAGGTAGATGAGGTGTGAGTTCTGAGGCGTGCAACATTTTTAACTTGTCGTTTCAAAATTTATAATTCGAAAACAGCCTCTGCATCGGAATGTGCGGTTGTAGTAGGAGGTAAAGAGATTGAACCAGTATTTTAATGAGAGCCGAAGGATAGAAAGGACATCCCTCTGTCAGCGGATAGAGAAGAGAGCAAACAGTTTTTTGTGTATTCCTTTCGGTGCCCCTTGAAATACAACTTTACTCTTTTTTGTTGTTGTTGCATTACGTTTTTTTTTGTGTTCCATTTGGGAATACTGTTATTGTTCTTGCTGCTTCGGCTCCTGGTGTTTAAACTGGCAGAACTACACACTCTGATTATTTTGTGCCTTTTTACGTTCGCCTTTTTATTGTATGTGTATATTCCTTTTTCAATCATACCCCTCGCCAGTCCTGTTTATAATTCATTCTAAATGAAATTCATAACAAGAACACAATAGAATTTTACTAACAAAATACGAGTATACATTTGCGCGTAAAATATCAAGAAAAATATAAGTAAAAAGTCAAAAATAATAAACGGTAAACCAAAAAGAAAAACGATTATGCAAAGGATTAAGCTTTTTCCATCACCACCCGAAAAGAATTGTTCGTGAAGCTTCGCTGTAGCTGGCGGGTACCTTTTGTGTTCAAAGACAGCAAGGTACGTTAAATTTAATTAAAATCCATTTTATAAGGTCTTTGATTTATACATGCTAATTATACGTTTTATTACCTTATTGTTATATAACTAAGGATTTCATGGATTATTTATTAATTTGCCTTAACTTTTTTTCTGTATTCTGATTTCCTATTATACAGTATCTGTTTATCTGTTGGGATTAACCCGACGGATCTGTATTCCTGTGTAACGTAGTTCGTGTTAGATCAGAAAAATCAACCCTTTTAGTTGGTTGTAAATATAATTTTGGTTGAATGCGTTTACCCTTTGGTATTTCGAGGTGAAGAGCCAATGCGAACGTCATCAGAATCGTCAACACATTATGCCCAATGAACTGAAAACCTTTTTGTTACTTGCCTAGAGATCTGGGAGAGATGATGATTTTGGTTTTCGTATCCTTTAAATATTTGTCATTTGAAAAAAAAAAAAACTTCCTCCTCTTGTTTGACAGATTGATTTGGAAAGAGAGGGCATACCATTCTATCCTCAGTTTTGGAGAGGTAGTAGGGACATGAGAGACGGTAGGCGTGAGCCCAGGACTAGAGATATCGTATCGGCAGTGCTCGCCATTTGTGTACCTATCAGGAACGTTTATTTAGCGGTACCACGGAACGGAGATGGTAATTTGTAACAATTTTTGGTTCTCTGTCGACAATGGTGGCTAAGGAATATTGGCACGTTGTTTGGAGAACATTTTTTCCGCTGATTGGTTTGTTTATGTTCGGCGTAGGAGATTTTTATTTGACTCCAAGAGAAATTGTCAGCGGTATATCTATATTGTCCCTTGTTTTACTATGCTGCTTCAGCTCATTGTTGACTTTAAATTTTTTGGTTTTTTGTTTCTGGTACCTTCAAGTTATTTACTTTGGAAGGTATGTTAACATATTTTTATGAAGGTGTATAACAATTTTATAGACAGTATTTCGCGTGCGTTTGGTGGAGCACACCATTGGACTGTTTCGTATTTATTGCCGTGGGGTGTTTTAGGAATAATTCATTGGAGTGGGCTTTGTACAGGTATATTTTACACTTGCCGGAGTATTTTTGGGGGTATTTTATGCTCAACATTGAAGATGGTTACTTATTATAAAAGTTGGTTTTGGGTTTCGTTAAAACTTTGCACTAAAATTTAACGATCTATTCCTTTTTGTGGTAGCGTGAATTTTTGTTTGAATTGACAAACTTTGAAATGCTAGTACGTTTTCTCTATCATAAAAAATAACCGTATGTAGGCTGAAGAGCCACTGGAGAAGACTCAAGAGCTTTGACTACATCAACAGCAGCTTGGCGTGGTTTATGAACCATAGGCTTGCATTTCTTCAAAAATAATTAACGTAAGTGAAGTAATAAAGAAACAATTAATTACAATTTATCATCATCATCATCGGCACTACAACCGTGAATCGGTCTTGGCCTTATTTAGCAAGGCTTGTTAAATTTTCCATAATGATTTGTTTTTTCCGGGCAAGGTCATTAGTCTTGCGCCAGAGGCTCCCCGACGGGGAATCGAACCCCGGTCTCCCACGTGACAGGCGGATATATTAACCACTATACTATCGAGGAGCAATTACAATTTATAGGAATATCAAAAAAATCGTCCAGGTTATATAAAACTCTACCTCCCCCATTCGATCTTTCATTTTCTCCACTACAGTTGGGGCAAACCAAATTTAGAGATTGGCGCAAAGTTAATAACCTTTGCCTGGAAAAACAAATTATTATGGACAATTTAACAAGTCTCAGATAAGGACCGGATACAGGTGGAGAGACTTGCTAAATAAGGCCAAGACCGGATCCCGGTTGTAGTGCCGATGATGATGATGAAATTTAGAGAAACTCTGTATCAAAATATTGTTACACATACTAAAAAATGCGGTTTGGTGGTATCCACTTAACAGTTCTACAATCATACGAATGGGGTACTTGGGATGAACACGTCACGTTCGAGTTTATTTACTGACTTACTTGGCTTCTATAAGTCATCGAGTTCTGTTTTTTTTTTTTTTTTTTTTTTTTTTTTTTTTTTTTTTTTTTTTTTTTTTTTTTTTTTTTTTTTTTTTTTTTTTTTTTTTTTACAATATATGTGTATACGAGAGAATCTTCACATTTTTAAATGTCAATAGGCAGTAGGGGTGGAAGAAGTCGCCAATCATTGGCAAAGGAAAACACAAACACGGAATTTGAGCCCCCTTTAAATGTCAAAGCACAGTGTTAGCTGAAAAAGAGGGACAGGACAAGGACAAGGCACACCGATGAATATTGGTTTTGAATGGCTGGATATTACAACGATGAGGACACTAATAATCGGGCTGAGCATTCCACATTGCTGTGGTTCGGTTGAAGAGTGATTTTCTGTTTATTTATACGTTGTTGTTGTTGTTGAATAACGCACATTTTACACAATAATTTAACAAATGTTGACTTAGGACTAAAATGCTAAATCCTATTTTGCAAACTTTTCTTATTCATAAAATAATTTACTGGCTCTACACGAGCACTTTAAATTACAAGTTTGTGTAATGCCTTTCGGCGTACAATAATATTTTTATATATTTATATTCTTATATTTTTATATTTTTATATATTTCCTGGAAGAAGTTCTCTCTCTCTCTCTTTTTTTTTTAAATAACATAAGATAAAATAAAAAGTTAACAAATAAAAAAACAGAAAAGAATATTAACAAACATATTAACAAAATGTTAAAATACAGAGATTTTAAAACGAAAAGGAATCTAAATGCAAAGTGGAAACGAAAAGGAAGAATAAATATATATGAAAAGGGAAATGAGGAATAGAAAAGGAAAGCGTAGCGTCTGAAGATCTTTTGGCGTAATTATTATTGTGTCCGTGTGTTCCACCGAACACTGTTTACCGCAGAAAAACAAAAATGAAACCAGAGCGAAAGATGTACTCTGCCAGCACTGTCCACAAATGAAACTCCAGTTCTTCTTTTATCAAGCACTCCTTTAATGTATTGTTCTTTTATTTACTTATATACACGTCTTATTATTTTCTTCTATTTGTCTTATGTTTTTTTAATTTTTGCAAACATTACGTTTATCTATTTCACTAATTTCTAGTCTGCGGTGACTCCTCACACACGCGACATACTGACGTTTCCTTTTGGGGTACTTCCGAGATATTCTGAATGTCGAATATCTGCTTGACGCGGACTATCTACCTCCCCGTTTGGGTTCTCTATCTCGACTCCCTGCACGATGACTCCTTCTCCTAACTGTTCGATGAAGACTAATCTCTAAGTCGACTCTGTATTCGCATCCTTCATCGTAAGGGAAATTTTCCCAGTGCATCTCTACATCGAATTTCCCATCCTGTCCGCTAACAGAATTTCCCAAAGTATCTGTTACCTGCATTACCCATTGTCTCTGTAAAAAGGAGAAATCTTCCTGATGATCATTATCGTCATCATTACCATTAATTGCTGATGGTCGGTATCACGTCCCTTTGTGTGTTGATCGGATGCCGCCGCTTATTCTCCGATCATTCTGTAGTTTATTTGCTCTGCACCTCTGGCATTCGGCAAAAGATCGCCTGCATTTCGGATGTGTACGCGGCCTATGGGACGTAAGGCTTTGTTTGCCTTTCCCATCATAAACCTCTATCAGGGATAGTGTTATGAGTTTATGGCTCTATGGCTGCTAATCAGTGGCGCAACGAATCGCTTGTTTGCGCAAGTGTGCCTGGATTAGGTGCTAATTGCATTTAGCTACCAGCGCATGCATCCGTTGCTCGGACTATTTACCGAAAATGGTATTTCGTGGGAAACCATCGCGTTGCTGCTCAGGCTCGGTGGTCGATTCACATGCGATGATTTCCTGCATTTTGGGATTGGTTTTGCATACGATGGATGGATGCGTTGACTCGATATTGAAAGTTTTTGAACGTTAAGTTCCTTGGTTTTTGATATCGGGTTCAACATTGTTGCAGCTTCCTATGACCCTTGTTACAGGTATGATTAAGAGCTTTGGGACACGTGTCTGTGAGCACGTGTAATGAATAAGGTAAGTATGTTCCTTGGCGGAAAGGACATCTCAACCTATAGTTGGTTGTGGTGGTTCGTAGAACCTATATTTGGAGATTTAACCCCTTTCTTCATTGTCAATCCACCACCAGTTGTGGTGGGATCGGTCATTCATAGATTTATCTCGATCACCTCTTGCCATGCTAAAGCGCAAGTGAACTGCAACATTTGATATATCACTGTTATAAAGAATCCGTTTGTCCCTGGCAACACGAAAGGCGTGATAAATAATAGGTACTCCGTGCTTGTTTTGGATAAGACCTTTTCCATCCAAGAGAGGGATCGCTTCAGGTGGGATAAACCCATTTTAAAGTGTATTCTCCAGGTACATGTCATTGGGATAGTGTGGGGTTGTTTTAACTAGTGCACCTTCACGGGCGCGGTTTCAGTAAAGCACCCACAGATGGGAAGACAACTCACCAAACACACGAGAGAAGATAAGAAGGAAAAATGTCACAATAATAAAACGCTTTTGGAGTTGTGCTGTATACTGTTTTCTATTTTATTTCACGTATTTTCTTAACTGTTTTTCACAAATTCACTCCAGATTATGGTGGGCTTTTATTATTTAAAACTCTAATGTCATAATACTCTTATCACTATGTAAAAGAAAGTCTAATCAGGTACAAATTTACCACTAGCCCTTCAACACCTTTTTCAAATGAATCCTTTTATTTTTTTATGCTCTCAGTAAGTCCCATAGTTTGTTTAATTTTCCAGCAGCACAGGAAACACACTTATTTGTAACTTTAGTTGCTTATTGATCGATTAACACGCACTATTCGTGGTACGATGAACAGAGGTTTCACGAGGGAAAATAAGGGTTGAGCTTGGAAAGCAAAACGTTTTGTCTCGCGCAGAGACGGTATTCGACCCGTGTGTATAGTTCGGCGGTTAATATCTGACTCTCCGATGCAATCCATATCTGCCAGATTCAACGGTGTGGATAACATTGGTGTGGGAGGATTTTATATGTGTCCGTATAGGACAAGTACGTTGCCCTTCAGCCTGCATATCGGCAACGACGAAAATGCACCTAAATAAACATGGGCTGGTGTAATGAATTGCACGCATTATATGGAGAGAAATAGGTTTCTGTGTCTTAAATAAACAGAAACGCTATTTCGAGGGCCATAAATCCTTGATGACCTGCGCCTGAGAACGAAATAGGTTTTTGCTCTAAGATAAACAAAAACGCCATTTCAAGGGTCACGATGATATGCACATCGTGTTTACTCAGGCGTTCATGATAATGCCTTTGCGGGCTATACATTCTGGTGACGATAGGTCAGCTGAAAATTTGGGTCTTGTTTACAAGACGGTGCCGGCGCATGACTATAATGGCGAGGAATTACCCTTGCAGATGTGCAAGCGTACGCCTCGCCCAGGGTGGCCATGGACCAGCGGTCGGTTAATAGGGTAAACACAGTGATGCTACTGTGTGTCTGTTTGTTTAACAGGCCGGAGTATCGTTAGGCATGATCTAGGTATGATTGTCTAACGTCAATCATATTAGTGCCCAAATCTCATTATCGGTAGATAACCGATAAAGGAAATTGGTCGCAACTGTAGCGAACCTTGGAATAGGGGCAACATTCCTCATGAGCCGTAGCAAGAATACCGGCTACAGCTGTGTCAACAATTACACTGGCTAGCGAGTGTTTATCGTTTATAATTGCTGACACGCCGAGCCGATTGTCTGGCACGGTTCATGTAATATGAATGAAACAATCTGTTTGATGTGCATGCTTGCTGGGGTTTTACTTTCAGGTGAAAGTTATTTGAAAGAAAGCTTACACTGCTCGAATGCAGATAAGTATAGTGGTTTATGAAATGAGGGAAAAGTAGGTTGTTTTAAAGAAATGGATGGTTCTTTAGGAAGGTTTTAAAGAACCGCCACAGCAGTATGCTCCCGAGTTAAGATTATTTTTGCTGCACATTGCCCTTGCCGTGTGACCACGAATAATTTTGATAATGAAATTGTCTAACATATTCAGTCCTGATTTGTCATACAGTGTCTTATTAGGATAGAATTTCCTGTATTGAGACTCAGGTGTTCTATGTAATCCGAGGTAGGAACGCAAGCACTGCCTCTCGAACATGCGAAACTTTTCCATGTAGGATGGGGAAACGTTAAAACATACCGGGCAACCATACACTGATATTGGACGAATAAATGCTGAGTACGAAATTATTTTAACTTTGTGATCTAGGAGACTATTTCGAAACAGACTTCTTGTCATTGCATATGCACTTTTAGCTGCGGAGAGGGCAGCTGCTATGTGCTTATCAAAGTATAGGTATTGGTCCATCCAAATACCAAGGTACCTGACAACAGTTTTGATTTGCAGCGGTAGATTATTGCTTCCTACAATGGAAACGTTTTTCCAATTATGCCTTGTATCCCTTGAAGCTGTAGAAAGAGGTGTTCTGAAAAGGATGGTTTCTGTTTTTTGGAGGTTAATTTTCAATGTCCAATCGTCACAAAAGCGTTTGATTTTATTGAAGTCGCCTTGAAGAAGTCTGTTAATGGCATCGATTTTTTTTTCTGATCTGTACACTACAATATCGTAGGCATATGCAATAGCATGATTAAGAGACCCAACTAGATCACTAGTATAAATATTGAAGAGAATGGGAGAATTCACGGCTCCCTGCTGTGAGCCATTTTTAATATGGAAAGTTTTATTGGGGATTTTGTCCCCACAATTGTTTATCCATTATCATGTCGTAAATGATGTATAACAGATATTCAGGCAAACCTAGATTTGATAACTTATATACAAGTCCTTCTAACCATACGGTATCGAAGGCCTTTTCAAAGTCAACCAAACATACGCCTTTAGATTGTCGTTTTGCCTTGTTCCACTGTATATCGGAAACAATTTTTGTAGCTGCATGAACTGTGTCGTGCCCCGCTCTAAAGCCAAACTGGTTGTTCGGAATGATGCCGTATTTATCACACCAGTTTATCAATGTCTTATTTATGATTTTCTCGAATATTTTGCTATTGTTTGGAAGCAGACTAATCGAGCGAAGGTTAGCGGGATTGCTCCTGTCCTTGCCCTTTTTGGGGACGGGATGGACTACTGCTATTTTCCAACGTCTTGGAATGTATGCATTATTTAGAGCGTTATTGAACAAGGTAGTGTAATTTTCACCCCTTCCGGAGGCAGATGTTTAAGAACTGTATTCGCAATACCATCTGTACCAGAGGATTTCTTGTTTTTAACGGATCTAAACGGATGTTCATGAGTTCATTCTTATTCACAAATATATTTGTGTGGAAATTTCTAAGCGGCGCATCCGCTCTATTTTTTTCACTGAAGGTGGTGTTGATGGTGTTGCGAAATATGGTTTTGGATAGCTCTGTTTTCTATAGGTAATACCTATAGGAATGGATAATGTTGTGTCTATGTTTTAACAATGGAATTGAAAGACTTACGCCCGGATTACCAATAAATTTCACCGCTTTTTTTGCGTTGTATTGAACACTCTTAACTTAGTTTTGGGCGCCTGACCAATTATTAGAGTTGAATTCTGTTAGAGAACAAAATATGAACAAGCTGTCATTATAAAGTCTTCTTGCGTCTCTTTGAAGGGTTAAACAATATTGAACTGCAATCTCAACTCCTTTATTTCTGTTTATTGCCAAAATATGGCAGCAATGCACAGAGAATAATATCAAACAATTTTTACAATTATAAAGTTTCAAACCAGCGCGCTGGAGACCGGATGCGCAAATCCAATATACCCAACGACCAAACGTCGGTTATTGCCAACCGACAAGAAAGTAAGCAAATCTCTGACGAAAAATCCGATTGTTTCCATGAAGCGGGCTTTTTCTTTCGTTTTGTTATGACCGACGGGAGCTGTGTTCTTCTTTGGGAATAAGTCAGGGTCTTAACTGAATCTCGGTCTGAGTGCGCTAAGTCTCTTATTCGTTGGGTTACAATTCGTTGTGTATTTGTGCGTCATAGCCTGTGTTCGTCACATGCAAATACGTGGATAAAAAATTAGAAAAATCTCTTTTTATTACAGTAAAGTAAAGAACACTCGGTAGTTGGGTCTACCATAAGTGTATATAAATCGATTATTTGAAATCCTACGGAGGTCTCCACAAAGTTTGTGTTTAGTGTGTCCAAAGGTTACTTCTTGTTTCCGAATCATCATAATCATCATCATCATCATCATCATCATCATCATCGATACTACAACCGGGATCCGGTCTTAACCTTATTTAACAAATCTCTCCACCGGTCCCGATTTCGAGCCGATGTCCCCCAGTTTGACACTCCCAGGCTCTGGGCGTCCTGATCTATGTCATCCCTCCATCGCAGACAAGTCCTGCCGCGCTGTCTCCTTTCATACATCCTGGGCAGGCCCCTCTTCGCCCATTCGAGCTAGGTGTCCCGCCCACCGAAGTCTATCGAGTTTGATTTTTCTTACCACGTCAGCTTCAAGGTAGATCGCGTACAACTGATGGTTGTAGCGTCTCCGGAATCGTTCTCCTTCACTTACTGGGCCAACAAGTCTCCTTAAGACCTTCCTCTCGAACGCGGCTAAGAGTTCAGAGTGCCTTTTATTGAGCACCCAGGTCTTGTACAGTAGTAGCTTGGATGTTCTGGATACATTTAGGGATTTAAAGAGCCTTGATAGACAATAGTAGGCTTTGTTGGATTTAATCAGCCGTTCGCATATTTCTTCTTTCATATTGTTATCGACTGATACTATTGACCCAAGGTAGTTAAAGGATTGCACTACTTCAAATTCGTGTTCCACTACCCCGATAGTTTGACCAACGTTAGGTCTTCTCTTCGCAGAAGTTGCCACCATGTACTTAGTTTTCCCCTCATTATTGTGCAGTCCCAGTTTTTGTGCCACCTGCTCGATCTGGGTGAAGGAGTCCTGTACAGCCGATTCGGTTCTACCGATGATGTCGATGTCATCTGCGTAGGCAAGTATCTGACTGGACTTAGTGATAATAGATATCAGGTTTTGCTGTTTACAAATATTGGTGGACGGCGTTTACATTCGTTTGGTGAAACCGATGCCCCTGATGTTACAAAATCCCGTTAGCAGTCGAGCGGGGACAGAGCATCGAGAGCGAAGCCGATTAAGCGGTGACGAATTTCTTAAAGTTCGGTCATCTATCATAATATCTGCATGATGTTCCCCCTGACATAGCCCCCCCCCTATATCAGAAGGTACCATCATGACTTATCTACATATGAGGTATCTCTCCGTCAGTGATACCCCACCCCTCTTGCACTCTCAACACCTCCTCATACTGTGGGAAGAGGACAGCAACGATTTTGGCCATGTCAATTTTAGTTTTTTGTATTCGACTACTGTTGTTGTGTAGTTTTTTCATGATTATACTGTAGGCGCTGCCCCATGGGTTGTTATTTAATTCATCCCTTAGGGAGGAGAACGCGTCATATTTGCTTTTGCGGATGACATTCAGCAACTCTTTCCGTTTGTTGACGAATTCCGCATGCAACTGTAGGTGGATGTTACGGTTTCCTGTTCTTTGTTGCAAGCGTCTTAACCTGTTGTACTCCGATCGCACATGGGCGATTTCTGAGTTCGATCAATACACTGGTTTGATAGCCCCTGCTGGTTGTCTTTGTCGTGGTATAGAAGCATCACATGCGATAGTTAGCCACTTCATGACTTTTCCAGCCTGCCTGTTTGCTTCGGTCTCTGCGTCAACCTGTGCGATTTCGTCTTCCAGTATATAATCGAGCCGTTCCGCATCGAGCTCCTTCTCGTTCCACCCATTTGTCTGGGCTTTTTTCGTCAATTTGCCAGTGATGAATCCCCTGTGCGGTAATATTGAAACGGTACTTACGCAAAGATTAATAATCGAAATATTCGCCTTTGCTCTCTCTAGTCTTTCACCATTTACTGGGTAGACGATGAATACTTCGCGATAGAAACTTGGTGGTTTCGAACCAAAATAGTCATCAAGCCATTTTCGCACATCTTCAATGTTCGTATACCACAGGTCTTTCAAATAAGACGACATCGATCTGAATAAGTGGTAATCCGAAGTCTGGCGAATAAGCCGCATGCTGGACAACTTCCCAGTCTAAGGAGAAGGTTAGTTCCTGGGCTAGTTTTGCTGTGTGGGGACGTATAGCGTTTGGGATGATAGTGAAGAACGTGTGATTCGAACTGTCGCTATGACAGTTAGAATCACCAAAAATTTAACCAAGGCGCAGCCGATCAGGCCACCGCCGTGTGTACGAATTCGATTTTTAAACTCAAGTACATTCGACTGATCTATATTTGTTATGTTATCGCTATGGTATACGGCTCAGATGCATTTTCTTATTCGATTTTCGTTCGGTGTTCTTCACTATTTGCTTGTGTATTGTGTGTGCTCTGTTAGAAACGCCACAGACGGGCATTGCCGTGCAGCAACGTCACTTTGCGCCTTCCTTGTCCTATAAATGGTATTTTTTCTGCTATAGCATCACTTAAGTCGATCAATTGGACGTAATAACGTGCAGCTGTAACAGTTTGACCAGGTTCCAGAATCTCGAAGTAAATGACTTCTTTCTAATCCCACCAGACCCAGAGTAACGCTTTCTTGGCATGAATATTCGGGTTTGCAAGTGGTGTTGATGGCTGGCTTGGATCAACCCACGCGTTTCTGCTTTTACGATTGCCGTACAAAATCCACTTGTCATCGCTTGTAACGATTTTGTGGACAAAATTCTTTACTTTGTAACGAGAATGCAAATTCATGCAGATGTCAACTCTTCGCTTTTTGTTTCCATTCGTTAATTTATGAGCAGCCTATTTTACTCCTTTCTGTATCTTTCCCATCGCATGCAATCGAAGTGATATGCTTGGTGCGAAACTCCTAAGTGCTCTGCAAGCTCTTCTTGAGTTTGACACGAATTTTCATTCCGTAAGACTTGGAGTTCTTCGTTGTAAAATTTTTTACTCTACCTGGACGTGAAGCGTCCTCAAACCCTGGAAAACACCTTTTTACTGTTGAATGACTTATAGCGTTTGAAATAATAGTGAAGAAGATCGTGTGATTCGAACTGACGCTATGACAGCTCGAATCACGAGAAAAATTTTACCTAAGCGTTACACACCAGGCTACTGACCGTGTTTAGAATTTGATTTCCAAACTCGAGTATATTCCACTGGTGTGAATTATTTTTATTTATCGCTTGGTATACGGTTCTGATGTATTTTTCTTATTCGATTTTTTCGTTCGGTGTTCTTCACTATTTTTGCTTGTGAATTGTGTGTATCTGTTAGAATCGCTACAGACTCACAGAATGTTTACCTAAAGTCGAATCAATGAATTCCATAGCTTGAGCAGGATTTTTTTTTTAAACAGAATAGAATGCAGTGGCGCAAATGTTGCTTATCGACATCCATCTCTTATACAGCTAATGCACACGGAATGACAGCTTGTAAATGATTAAAACTTAGTTATAAAAACAGCAATGACTAAGCTACATGTATCCAAAAAGCGTGAGCGAATTGTATGCGTTTAAATATGTTTTTAATGCAACCAACTTCCGAGCCGAGTTTCTACTTGCACACCTATTATATTTGCCGATTGTGTTGATGACTGTGCCTTTATTATTTATGAGCAATCGGATGTTTGACGAAATAAATACTTGTGCTGTTTACGATCATCATCATCATGGGCACTACAACCGGAAATCGGTCTTGGCCTTATTTAGCAAGTCTTGAGGCTTGTTAAATTTTCCATAATGATTTGTTTTTACCGGGCAAGGTCATTAGTCTTGCGCCAGAGGGTCCCCGACGGGGAATCGAACCCCGGTCTCCCGCGTGACTGGCGGGTATACTAACCACTATACTACCGAGGAGCCTGTTTACGATACATGCAATTAAATATGCAGCCAAATCTGAAAATATTAAGTTCTCCAGGCAGGAATGAACCTGTTGTCTCATGGAGATGGAGCTGTATAGGAACCGATCCATTTTGTTTATTGTAGAGTTGTGGAATCGGAGAGATTGACTTACCAGGTCTACAAATAAGTTTTTTCCGGTTTCTTCGGTAAAAAAAATACGCAATTTTCTAGGGAAATTAAATTTTTTTATTCAGAATATTGGCCATCGGCTTCTACACATCGCGGTAATTTTTGAATAGCATGCCAAAAAAACTGTTTGTCTTTCGCGGGAAACCAATCGTCGAGCTATTTTTCAAATTCCTCGAAATCGCTGAAGTGCCGCTCAGTACGTGCGAGCGCGTGCCCCATTGATGCGAAGAGGTGATGGTCTGATGGCCCCAAGTCTGGGGAGTACGGCAGGTGCAGAAGGATATCCCATCCAAACGGTTTCAAGGTGTCTTTGACTAGTGTTGCTATGTGAGCGCCGTCTCATGTAACATACGGTTGTCGTGTAACAAAATCACGTTGCCGTGTCTTCTGGCCCATTCAGGTCGTATTTCGATCAATGTGTGTGTTGGGTTGTGAGGGCGGCGTAGTGGATGTGCCCGGCCTCTTTAGTGGGATGGACTTCCTTGTTAGCGGTGGTGCCGGCAGCGTTGCCAATCTCGAGGAGATGAATCAACGGTTGATACGTGAGCATACCCGCAATCGTTTTTCACCCCTGGTTGGGCAGGCCCACTTGGGCGGCTTCCGGTGGCTGGTATACGGCTGAGGGGGTGTAGGAGCAGAGTGCCCACCTTTCTTCTTGTTCAGCCTTCAGGGTGGGCCGCACTGTCGACGATTGCCCCTTGAGGTTAAGGATGTCCCTAAGAGATGATGGACGCCCTACGTAGCTGTGATGCCAACAGTCTTGGTCGTCCTTGTGGAGCGAATCAACAGCTTATGACTGCTCAATGGGAGAAGGTACCCACAATAATCACAATAAACGAAAAGGCAACTTTCTATCTTCTAATACGCAGCTTTTAATGATTTAATTTCGCTGGGAATTATTTTACTTTTTTCGGCCGTAACTTGGTTTTATATTTGGTCTTCTGGATTTAGCTCATGCGCAACCAGGGATTCCGCCCTCTGGAATCTTACTGATGTCGAAATCGAAAATTACTGCCCTTTTATTCTTTTTTACGTTGGGATTTATCAACGTTTTTAATGTAAAAATTCCAAGAAGCACACACAAGATTTTGTGTGCTTCAATTGGAATTGTATTCTGGGAATTGATTAAAGGTTTAGTTGGATAGGTTCCTGGAAGGGAAATCATGAAATGCGTTTTGAATTAAGCATTTCATGATGTCCGGATTTTGGGAATTGAATCAATGTGCGACGAATTAACTTTCGGTTTAATTCGTTGCTCATATGATTCAATATGGAATTTAGGTGTAAGTTAACGGGAAATTAAATCAATGTGCGAAAAATTAACTTTTGGTTCAATTTATCGCTCATATGATTCAATATGGAGTTTGGATTTGGATTATGGGGGGTATTGGGGATTTGAATGGGAGTGGCGATTTAGGATCGCTACATGTGGTTTAAATTAATAATTTATTGACGATAGCGTTGCTTATTAACGGTTTCGCCGGGCTTCAAGAGTTCATAATACACAATACCGATCTGGTCCCTTCAGACACAAGGCATGGTCTCCTTGTCGAAGCGATTTGGACTTGGTGTTGAAGGACCGGCTGAGCCAGGTTAAAGCCGCAATTTTTTCCGCTTCGGGTTTTCAAAATAAATCAATTTTTCGTCATCCGTCACAATTCGATGCAAAAATGATTTTCTTTCGTGGCGTCGAAGCAGCATTTCACAAGTGACTTTGCGATTCTCCATTTGATGTTCATTCAAATCGTGTGGGCCCCACTTACCGAGTTTATTGATCTTCCCCATTGCTCGGAAACGTCTGCTGATTGTTTCTTGTGACACATGTAATGCCTCCTGCTAATTGCCGTTGAGGTTGAGCTGGGTCATCATCCAATAACTCCTGCAATTGCTCGTCGTCACGCTTTTGTGGTCTACCAGAGCGCTAACTGTCTTTCACATTGAAATCACCACTTTTAAATTGTCGAAACCATGTCTCATTTGTTCTAATTGATGGAGCACGTTCACCACATGTTTCTTCCAGCAAACGATGACTTTTAACAGACTTGTCCTTTTGATTAACTAAGAAAAGCAATGCGTGCAGTAAATGTTCTTTTTCAGGCATAAAACTCGATATGATCACTGAACGATAAAACAAATACGCTAGTTTTTGGCGGACTCAACTTGGGTGTGTTTATAGTTAAATCTCAGACGAACAAAATGACGTATGTGTCAAATTAATGCACTGCGTACTTTTCGCTGGTGTCATTTCCTAGTTAAACCAGAAAAAACTTATGCATACACCTGGTATACATGGTAGTTGACAGCCTGAATTGCGATAGGTGTTGAACACTAAAAGTTGGTTGAATGTGTAAAGTGAACGAATACCCACTTCAATTAGCGATGATACAGATACTAACTAAAATGGAAACCTCTATTCTTTCAGTAAGTAAATCATTTCACTGCAACCGGCATTGTGGCAAATGCAATTTTCATAAATAGATTTCATCTTCACTTTATATTGTATCTAATTCACTTCTTGAAGTTCAAATATTCTTAGCCTCATCTTGTAATACGATGCCTGTACAATTTTGGTTTCGACGAGACATAATCAAATTCTTTTCCTGTTGTGTAGCAAAATCGTTTCCATAAATAGAAAGAGCAATTATTATTTATTTCGTTGTGAATCATTTCTGAAAGTTCAGATATAAATACATTTTCCCCAAAGTTTATCAAACCCCTCATCAAAATTCTTACATTCTTACACAACTTATTAACTTTCTTGACATGTCCTTAACGTATTTGAAGTCAAACATATGAGGCATCAACTTTCGAAGGCTAATTACTCAATCAATGGTAACCAATCAATCAATCAAGTAATGAATTACATAATCAATCTTCACATTTATTACATAATCCAGAGGAATAGGGGGAAAAGGAGACAATTGTTGGTTTAAAATCTGTTAATCATTTTAAGAAGAGGAAAGCTACGAAATACATACCTATGTAGTGTGAGTAGATATCACTTAACGAGGGTAGCCTGAAAAGTTTCCGACCTAACAAAGGTACAAGACATTTTTTCTTAAAATTTATTTTTATTTTTCTACATAGTCTCCTACTAAATCTACACGCTTTTCCCAGTGATGCTCCCATCTCTCTAACCCGTCTCAATAGTACTCGGCGTTTTTCCCTGCAAAATACCTGTTCACGAAGGTGAGTCCTCATTTGGCGAAAATCTCTGTCCTCCGAGCCCAATTTTTAGATTAGGGAAGAAAAAGAAGTCGCTCTGGTGAATACGGCATATGGTCAAGTAGTTCAAACTGTAATTCGTGTATTTTCGTCATGGCAACCGCTGAGGTGTGAGACAGGGCATTGTCTTGGTGAAACAGGATTTTCTTTTTCTGCAAATGTGGCCGTTTTTCCACAATTTCTGTCTTCAGTTGGTCAAGTAATGATGCATAGTATGCTCCTGTAATGGTTTTTTCCTTTTTGAAGATAATCGATTAAGATAACTCTATGACTATCCCAAAAAACAGTTGCCATCATTTTTCCAGCCGAAAAAACAATGTTTGCTTTTTTTTGGAGTTGATTCCCCCATTGCAGTCCACTGTTTTGATTGTATTTTTGTTTCGGGCGTATAATGGTGTATCCAAGTTTCATCGACAGTAATTAATCGGCGCCAAAATTCGGATTTATCGCGCCTAAACTGCGCCAACAGAGCGTTAGAAATGTTCATACGAAAACGTTTTTGGTCTAACGTGAGAAAACTCGCGCGGATAGCTTTCTCATACCTAAATCTTGATTTAATATGTGACAAACATCTTCCTTGGGCATTTTCATAGCCTCTGTTTTCTGTCTCACTTTAAGGGGGTATTCTGGTCTAGACGCACGAATTTAACGCAATTTTTGAAGTGCTGTGAAAAAAAGCAGTCAATATTTTTACAATTCAGTTTTTTATAGGATCTTTATTAATATTTCAAGAATACAGTAAAAAAAATTGAAAGTAAAAAATTCAAAATTCAAAAAGTTAGCAGCTGATGAAGTGGGGGATCTCAAAAAGTTGGCACGCGACCATACCCACGATTCAACCCTTTTAGCAATCTGAAAAAAAAAGATTATTAATTTACAGAAATGCATCTATCGTTGGAACTAAAAAAAAGTTGAAAAACAATTATTTTTTAAACAAAATTGCGACTGTAACACTTTTTTTAGTTTTTCGAATTTTTAAAAAATAGTTAACATTGAAATTTGGGGATGAGGACAGTTCATGCAATAGAAATGCATATAAAGAAGACATATACTAAATTTGAGGTAAAACGGTTGAGTAGGACTTGAAAAATCGTTGGTATTGTTTTAAAAAAGGCAGTTTCGAGAAAAACGCGTTTAAAGTTTTACGTAAAGTTTCTCGCGGTCTAAGCCATCGAATGATATTTTAGGCTTACGTTTATTCAATCTGCCATTCCTGCTGCATACATTGGACCTTCCTCGACTTCGAAATAAGCATCTTTCGCGCTTCTCTCTTCCAACCGAGCAGTTCTGGCCTCCTTTGATGCGTTAAACGCATCTCTGAGCGGTCAATCCGGGCATTGTCTCGTTTCCCAGCGAATTAATAAGCTTCTGGACCAATTTTGACTCCCATAAGCATCATTATTTTTAAAAGAGGAATGTAGCCTTCATTGAATATGCAAACAGCAATAAACCTAGCAATTTCAATGACGTGAGTTCCGGAATGAATATGTTTTGGCGCGAAAGTCCAAATCAAAGAGTTTAGAGACTCATTATTATTTTCAGTTTCTGAGCCTAAACATCGAGTCAATAATTCCTCCGACGATGAACTCTCGTAAGTCGGCTTCATACTATTATTGTATTTCAATACGAGGGTTGCCTTTTATATTTCGGGATTAGAGAACAAAAACATATATTGATCATCGAAAATCACTTTATTGTTTTTCAAAATATTCCCCATGAAGATCTATACACTTTTGCATGCGTTTGAACCAATTGTCGAAGCACTTTTGCCACTCTGATTGAGGTATCTCCAACACATGCATTCTGAATGCAGCAACCGCTTCTTCAGGTGTCGAAAAACGTTGACCTCTCAGTTTGTTTCTTACGTACGGGAATAAAAAGAAGTCATTCGGTGCCAAGTCAGGACTATACGGCGGATGACCCATCAAATCGATGTTTTGGGTGCTAAAAATTGCAGTTGTCGCAGCCGATGTGTGAGAGCTCGCATTGTCGTGGCGAAGAGTGATCCGTCTTCGGCGGTTGGTTTTCCTGATTTCTTGGAAGACAACTGGCAAACAAATGGTTGTGTACCACTCAGAATTGACTGTTCTGCGTTGTTCTAGTGGTACGGTTGCGACTTGTCCAGTTTTTCCGAAAAAACAGGCGACCATTTGCTTGGAAGTGCTTCGTGCGCGAACAACTTTTGTTGGATTTGGCTCATCTTGAAACACCCAGATAGTCGACTGCTGTTTACTTTCGGGCTCATACGGGTAAATCCACGATTCATCACCTGTCACGATGTCATAGACGTGTTTCGAAGCACCCCGACCGTATTTTTTGAGCATTTCTTTCGACCAATTGACACGACCCTTTTTTTGGGCGATTGACAAATTGTGTGGAATCCAACGCGAACAAATTTTTTTGACAGTCAAATGTTTATGCAATATTGAATGTATGCTGGTCCCACTAACGCCTAAGGTTGTCTCAATCTCACGTAAGGTCACATGACGATCTTCCAATATCAGTTCGCGCACAGTATCAATGGTTTTCGGAACAACAACTGATTTTGGACGACCTTCACGAAATTCATCTTGGAGTGAACTACGACCACGATTGAATTCACCATACCATCGATAAACACTGGTCCTTGATGGAGCTTCATCGCCAAAAATTGAATTAAGTTCATCCATGCACTGTTGCTGAGTTAATCCACGCCGAAAGTTGTAAAAAATAATCGCACGAAAATGTTGACGATTTAATTCCATTTTTGGGCCGAGATGAATCTATTAAGTAAGTGTAAACAACACAAATAGCGCTCGTATGTCAAAACGTTCTGAGTGCGTATAACCTCAAAAATGTCCAACTTTACGACAGAGCTGTCAATTGACGGATTGCAATACTAGGGTTGCCAAATCCCGAAACATAAGAGGCAACCCTCGTATATATATAAAGGCACAAACGGTTTTATGAGGAAACAGGTTCGCAGGTTGACAGAAAGTCCCTAATGCCTTTTGTTCGATTCGTTCCGGCCGAGCCGGTTTAGACGGCGCGTCAGCAAAACAGACATACCTCCGAAAATAATTTGAATTTTCTAAAATCCTCTTAAAGACATATTCTTAGACGGTTAAGCTTTGAAAATATGAAAAAAAAAAATTGTTTGTTCAAATTTCTAGACTAGAATACCCCATTAATTCGGCGATCGTCTAGCACCATTTGGTGAACATTGGCGATGTTATCCTCAGTCGTTGCAGTTTTTGGACGTCCCGAACGTTCATCGTCTCCGGAGCTCTCACGGCCACGTTTAAATTCAGCTGCTCAAAATTTCACTTATTCATTTGCGTAGGCGTATTGCCTTTCAGCTCGATACTCATTTTTGTCCATTTTCACAAAAATACTCACATCGACTCACTCATCCGACGGTCAAATAAAAACTACGCATCGAAAATGGCTGAAATTTTGGTGAGTAACTGTCAAAAGATACACAACTACATTCACTAGCTTTTATTGACGAGTGCTGCTATCTTAACGTCGTGGTCGGAAACTTTTCATGCCACACATGTAAATCTCTTTTTACCACCAAGTACAACATTTAAAGAATATTTACTTGTTTCTTAATTTATTACAAGGGATGACTGGCGCCGGGTTTATTATTTTTTTAAAAATTGAATAAAGAACCAACTGCTTGAATTGCATTTTTATTAAAACTATTTTAACATAGCCTGATGTTGCGGATTAGCTCCTCAATAGTATAGTGGTTAGTATACCCGCCTGTCACGCGGGAGACCGGGGTTCGATTCCCCGCCGGGGAGCCTCTGGCGCAAGACTAATGACCTTGCCCGGAAAAAACAAATCATTATGGAAAATTTAACAACCCTCAGGACTTGCTAAATAAGGCCAAGACCGGTTCCAGGTTGTAGTGCCGATGATGATGATGATGATGTTGCGGATTATTTAGTTTTCAATATCCACATCTTGGACGATGTTGAAACTATCAGTAACTGCGTGTCGTTACTCGCGTCATAGGGTTTTGTATGCTTTTTAAATGAACCTACTAGGCCCGCTTCAGGAAGCTGTATTGATCATATATATGGACGCCTTTCTTATGTTTCTTATGTTATGTTTCTATTAACGACTGCATGAAACGTGTCTTCGATTTGCAAATCTCTGATCATTGCATGACGGGGCTCTTGATTCCCGTCCATTTAGGTAGAAGTTGTGAACCTTCTCCTACTCCTCTAAATAGACCGAGAATTGACTTCGTTGCGCTTAAGCGAAGATTATGTAATGAAACCTGGACAGATGTGTACGTTTGTGGCTCCTCAGCTAACGCTTACGCAATCTTCACCGCTACTCTCGATAGGCATATCTCCTTCTGTTCCTCATTAGTGTGACCCAAAGATTCGCCAAAAAGACTTAAACCTTGGATATTGACTGCCTTAGTAAACAAGGCTGCAGCTAAGAACCAACTTTGGAAAATATGCAAAAGGTATCCTGATAACCTTGTTTTAGTACAAGAAGGTATAAATTATTATGTGCTGAACTCAAAAAAGAGATTGCCATCTGTCGCGATAATTACTACCATGCCAAATTCAGATCTGTGGCGCAAGGCTAATAACCTTGCTCGTAAAATTAAATTATTATAGAAGTTTAACAAGCCTCGAGACTTGCCAAGACCGGATCCCGGTTGTAGTGCCGATGATGATGATGAAATTCTGATCTGCTCAGGGTAAATTACGTAAAGAGTGGTGTGTAGTGAATAGTATAATAAATAAACTTCCGGCTTCAAAATCACCTACTGTTCTACACGTTGGAAACTCTGAAGTGATGATAAATTAACGATTGCTGCCGCATTTAAAAATTATTTTGCCAATATTGGCTGTAATCTTCAACCGAGTACTGCCCGTTCGTCAAGTTGTACTTGTCGTAGCATTTCCGTGCGATCTGAACCATTGCAGAGTAGCAGTTTTGCTTTCCAGCCGTTTACTCCTTCTGAAATTTTGAAAGTCATTGGTACTCTACCTAATTCAAATTCATGTCGACCTGATGGCATATCAAATAATATACTTAGGAAAACAGCGTGTATAATAGTGGACGATCTATCTACTCTTTTTAATCGTTGCATGTTTGATGGGATTTTCCCAAACAATCTTAAATGTGCAGACGTCATTCTTCTTTTCAAGAAGGACTCTCCTGCTGAGGTAGGCAACTACAGACCAATTTCATTGCTGTTTTGTCTGAAAATTTTTGAAAAACGTATAAAAACGACAATAATGAAATTTTTGGAGAAAAACGAAATTTTTTAGTCCAGCACAGTTTGGTTTTCTTATACGTAATTCGACTGAGGATCCACTCCTGCAATTTTGTTCTCAAATAATGTTGCAACTCGATGGATAGAAATGTACGGCTGGCCTATTTATCGACATTACCAAAGTGTTCGACATGGTCAACCATACGTATTTATTAAGGAAATTAGAAAAAGCGGGATTTCGAGGTTTCATGCTTGACTGGTTTCGGACGTATCTTAAAAGTAGGTCGCAACGAGTGAAGATAAATGATGCCCGGAGTGGTGAACGTTTTCTCAACGTCGGCGTTCCACAGGGCTCCGTTCTGGGTCCTGTCCTTTGTTTGGTCTACATTCATTCACTGTTCACTCTTGATTTCAAGGGCTTACCTACAGCTTTTGCTGATGATATTGCCTTCTCCTGGGTTCTTCGATAGTATAGTGGTTAGTATACCCGCCTGCCACGCGGGAGACCGGAGTTCGATTCCCCGTCGGGGAGCCTCTGGCGCAAGACTAATGACCTTGCCCGGAAAAAACAAATCATTATGGAAAATTTAACAACCCTCAGGACTTGCTAAATAAGGCCAAGACCAGCTCCCGGCTGTAGTGCCGATGATGATGATTGCCTTCTCCTATGGTTTGGGCTGTCCGTTAGATATGATCTCCGATGTTAACTGGGATTTGAATTTGCTGAGACACTGGCTTGCTGAACATAACTTGGTAATCAGTTCCAAAATGAAATTAATGTCCTTTAGCTTATCTCCTGCATCCTCCTGAAAGCCGTTCTGCATTTCATGCTCCGGAATGTCGTATACTTAATCTTACAAACTTGTGTTGCTTAAGAGATTTCTCTTCACCCTCTTTTTGATACAGTCGAACCTGTAGTGATAAATGTTTTCCTATTGAGAGTGTAAACGAATTTAAATATTTAGGACTTACACTCGGCTCTAGAATGAGCTTTTCATGTCACGCTAATACACTGAGAAAATATTTCCGATGCACTTTTCGCACACTTTTTATTTTTTACGTAATGTCTGTTCCACAAAACTTTCGAGGATCATTTATTATGGTTTATTCCATTCCAAGCTACAATATGGAATTTCATGTTGGAGTGGTGGTTGTAAAAATAAAATACTACCACTGTTAATCCTGCAGAAATTATTCCTTAGAAAAAATTGTGGAAGCCTACCAGGCACCCGCCCTTTCCTTTGTTCAGGGTCCTGAATATTCTTCCCTTAAGACACTTGTATAGTTATAAAGTGTTAAAGATATTCTTTTTGAGGTCTGGAAACCTTAATTTTCGTTTAATCTTCCGATATAACCTTAGAAGTAATTATTTATTTACGTTTACTGTATTTCGTACTACAGCATATCGTGATTTCTTTACTGTGTTGTCACTTCGATTATTCAATGAGTTACTCACATCAGCCAGGGTACTGTGGGATTGTTCTTCTATCGTCTTTGTGCCAGCCTCGGCACGGATTCTACGAAGGCTCCTACTAGTTAGTCTTTTGACGTGACAACGTCTTATAAATCGGTATACCTTGGGAGGCATTCGGAAAAAAGTTTGTAGCGTTACGATAACGATAACCGATAACGCACGAGCCGCAGTGAGCGAGAGCGCGACTCTCTTAATTGCTCTTAAGTCAAATGCAGAGAGACAACAGGAATACAGACAGCGCCTTGCACTGTTGAGAACAGCTGTGCAGGTTGAAAGTGTAAAGACAAAAAATACACAGAGACAACGCGAATACAGGCAGCGCCTTGTAGCATTAAATAAATCGGATATAGCTAAGAGAAAATTGACTGTTCATAGTGGTTTCGCAGCGGCAAGCTCAAACACCAAAATTAATGCCTACACTTGGGAGGCATTCGGAAAAAAGTTTGTAGCGTTACGATAACGATAACCGATAACGCACGAGCCGCACTGAGCGATAGCGCGACTAGCGAGAGAGAGGTTGACGTAGCAAAACGAATAAAATAAAAGAAGAGAGAGTATTGTGAACTGTCGAAGAAGCAAGAATATATCGTATCAGTGGACGAAATGGCAATTACTGAGCCACCAACATTAATTGCTCCTAAGTCAAGTGCAGAGAGACTATAAAGGAGAGATGGTTCTGTGGGGAAGAAGTATTGTGCCTGACACGGACACTTGGTTCCCTTCTTCCTCCAGCATTCACTCCACTGTTCACACGGTTCCGCCCAAACTCTTGATGATTCACCGCAGCAGGAAAGGAAACACCAGCGTCGATCAATTGTCACTGATCACGCCATCACACAAGTAAAAATATAAACTCAGGATCTCTTTGTTTTAGCCTTATTTATTTTACGTTACGTTTATAACTTCACAAAAAATGGTTTAAAGCTATCGCCCGCACGACTACGGGTGGGAGTGGCATGACCGTACTGGCCTGCGGATGGTAAAGGACTCTTCGAGGATAGAACTCTGACTTCTATTCTATCCTCAATTAAGGGTGCGATATGGAGGGGAGAGAGAAAATGTTCTCTTAAGGGTGTGGCCACTAAAAAAATGCGATCTTTTTGGTACAGTGGTGTGTGTGTGCGATCGAACAGATTCAATGTTGTTCCGCGTGTTCGAAAGCAGTGGAACAACGAGAAAAGCAGTCAGCGAGAACAAAGGAAAAGGCGACCAAATGGTTTGCTCCGTAATGAGGGTCATGTTTATGCAACGTCGCTATGACGGACGTTGGAAAAAAGGTGTTAATGGGATACGGTACTTCATACCATGGAAATTGTATATCGTATCTTGGGTTAATTGCCGATACGCATCCCTTGCTTGCATTTAGGTATTCCAATTAATTAGTGGTGGCGACGAAAGAAATGCATCATAGTTTGTCGCGAGTGTTGCAGCTGTAAAAACAAGCTGACGACATAGTATTTTAACTCAGACAGAGGGTATCGAATGTTTGGTATTTATGGTGCATATGCACATTAAGGATCAATTTTAGGAATTTCAGATAATGCTTGAAAGCATTACATGTCCTTGAAAAAGGAAATGTTTTCTGGGGCAAATGCAAATGCATTGGCGGGAAACAATGGGAGTTATGGAATTTCTAAAAAGGTCAAGAAGAATCTGTGGCGATTCCGCCAGATCCCACGGCTCGCCTTCCTGAAAAAAACCCCCATAACCATAACCCGGGTCTGCACCAACTTTTGCTAATGCAATTCGCATTAGCATCTTAGATGCTTCACGCATCAAACAGACCCAATTATTATAACCCTAAAATCCCTATAAAGAAAACTTACCTTCATGCATCCCTTCGCATACAATTTTTCATAAGATTTCTTTGTTTGCTTATTTGGTATTCTGAACCAATTCGGTACCAGACAAATTCCATAAATATCGCGCCGTCTATTTTCCTAGCCGCGCCATATACCTTTTCATATACATTGCCTGGCAACCTTTTTTGTTTGTCTTATCAACAAACAACCCAAGCAGCTGCATATAATTAGCGCAATAGACGCTGAAACCAAATTCTCCAGCATTTCCTAATGCAAATATGAACCCGGTTTCTATTGCAGCCAGAGATGCCATAAACATCCAATTTGCTTTTAGCACCTTTTTCTCCTAACGTCGAAAATAGCGACGAGGCATCGTATAAACATGACCCTCATTAAAGAGCGAACCATTTGGTCGCTTTTTCTTTTGTCTTTGCCGCCTGCCTGTTTCGCTGTTCCACTGCACGTGTGAATAGCATTGATCTCAACGATCCCACACATACCACCATGACCTGTATTACAAGATCTGGTTTCCTATACCACCGAGAGACTTTACGTTTCCCTGGTGGTAGGTAAAAAACTATATCCTTATTGGTGAGGATATCGTTTGAGTCTCATTCCATCACCAGACCAAGTCGCTACCTTTGCGCTCGGTACGCGTAGATACGATGGGCCACCCTTTTACCATCGAGGGGTGCGTCGGAGTTCGCACCCCCGTGAGTCGTGTGTGTTTTATTTTTCAACTCTAGGAAGTTTTAGTTTATTTATCCTTAAGTTCATTCGAAGTGTTCAATAGTTTTTGGAAAACGTATAAATCATACAAAAATGTAAGAGACAAACAATAAACAATTTATCAATTTTCTATACAATTAACTATAAATTTGCAACTTTGATCATGTTTTAATAATCGCTCTAAATTATGCAGAAATTAATTAGTGATTTGAAGTGCAAATTTTTACATACAGTTCTCGTTGGTTAAAACCTCTTTAATTTATTTATAAAAGATATCGGCATTCGTATAGATGGATATATGTCCGGAAATATATTCGTTTGTATGAGTGCGTTTCTTTTATTTTCTTTTGAAATGTACAAACCAACATGAACAATTGGAAATATCCAACAGCACGTATTCCACATAGATCTTCCTTATAATAAATATGCAAAGGAACTTCTATTATTATTATCATTTTTTCGTTCTTCTACTAAACATATACATCACTTATATAAAGATACATACATACAATCAATTCTTAGACAACTTAACCAAGTTAAAAGAAATCATAAACAATTGAGGGGAAGTATATATTAAAATACCACCTTGTTTAGTTTTAATATAAAAATGGAATCTTACATATGTACCCACATATACATAATTATTCATCTAAATGAGTAACATAAGACCAAGAGTTATGTACTGATTAATTTTTGATTTCCCCTGAGAGTACCTTATATCCTAATTACGCGGCATTATGTTCTTCTCCGTCTTTAACATAATTTTTACTTTGTATTAGCATTAACAATGAAATAAAACAAAAAAACAATGTACCCCTACCACGAAAAAAATTATAATAATAATAATAATAATTATTATTGTAAACCCCTTCTGGGTACAGCGCAATATACAACCCTTTCCAGTACGCACACGACTTCCTTCAACTCGGTCGACATTATTTTTTTTTCTCAACACTACTCGACCTTTTTGGACTCCATTTCGACTACATCCAATCTATCCACCTCTTCCTAAGATATTGGCGCATAATGCCATCACACACACCCGTCTTCACCATAGACTCCATACACTGTTTCGACATTTTTCACTCAACCGACCCCATTGGCATCATGTTCAACCCTTTTGACTTCACTCGACACCTCCTATTCGACGTCATCAAACTCCTTCGACTCATTTTCAACGTCCTTCGGCTTCACGCCACCTCACACCCGATTTCTTTTCACCCTTATCAACTTCGCTCGGGTTTATTCAATCCCGACGCCTTCTCAACACCTGGTGCACATGCGCCAAGCGCAGTCTTCATGCAACTTCGCTCGCCTCTATGCGACCCTGTCCGCCTACTCTCGTCTATATACATTTCTGCAAGCCGGCTCCTTAAGTAACAACAGCTACTACGCGTAGCATATAATCTATAGGACGCCGGTTTTGTCTCGTGTGAAACACCCTCACCCTTTTCTGTCTCTTTTCTGAAGGTTGGCGCTCACGCTCGCCAACCACAGCCTTCACGCAACCCCATGCATCCCTTCTCGACTCTGCTCGACCTCTCTACCCGATTTCAGCAAGCCAGCTTCCCTCGTTACCACAGCTACTACGCGTAGCAGCACCCATCAGGGCACCTGGTTTTGCCCCTTTATTTAAATTTCAGGACATTCGTCCTTAGATCTCCTACGTCTCCCAAATGCCTCAGCAACACCGGTCCACAAATCAAACCGATACCACCGGGCTGAGACAACATACCTGTTTCCCCAATCCTTTAGCCACCATGGTTCCCCTTTAGCGGCAACTAAAGGCTATACACGCCCCTCTACGCCGCCTCAAATACCTAGGTGCATAATACTTCGGAGAGTGCAGCAGTTACTCTAGGCCGCCTTGTGGTTGGACACAATCAACCACCCACCAGGAGCCCCCTAACCAAAGTCCCTTATTTTTTTTTTTTTTTTAACAAGCGCGACGGCCGGGCCTCCCAACAAGCGCCGCTTGGTCGAGGTCGCGGTCGCCGTTTATTAAGCTCCGGGGTCGACACCGGAGCCGATATATCGGACCTCCCTCGATCGGTAAGCCGCGCAACTGGAGCGCCCGCCCCCTTTTTACCAGTCACAGCGGCAAACAATTTGCCATACAAACGTATGGACAAAAGACACCCGCTCTGGACTTGGTCCCTTTCCATTCCGCACACGGCAACCCGTCACTGCGGATGGGAATTACCCCGGGATAAGTTCCCCTCCTTCTCGCACACACTATATCGTCACTGCGGATGTGAGCGGATTTCCGATAGGTTCCGACCTATTCGGGCGATAAGCCTGTTGGTCCACGAGACCCATAACAGGCCGATGGACCACGCCGCACACATTTGCCCTTGATGGCATCAAGCGGTAACAACTGTGTCCATCTTATCGATAAAGGCCCAAACAATAACCAGGAACTGGTCACAACGACAGTCCCGTAACATTACCACAGCGCATTCCGAAGCAACCCCCCTATCATTACAGCACCCACCATCGAGCATTCCCTCGCCCCTACCTTTTTTTTTCGTGACTACGTCACTGGGAGGGCAGTACTGTGGCGATTCCGCCAGATCCCACGGCTCGCCTTCCTGAAAAAACCCCCATAACCATAACCCGGGTCTGCACCAGCTTTCGCTAATGCAATTCGCATTAGCATCTTAGATGCTTCACGCATCAAACAGACCCAATTATTATAACCCTAAAATCCCTATAAAGAAAACTTACCTTCATGCATCCCTTCGCATACAATTTTTCATAAGATTTCTTTGTTTGCTTATTTGGTATTCTGAACCAATTCGGTACCAGACAAATTCCATAAATATCGCGCCGTCTATTTTCCTAGCCGCGCCATATACCTTTTCATATACATTGCCTGGCAACCTTTTTTGTTTGTCTTACCAACAAACAACCCAAGCAGCTGCATATAATTAGCGCAATAGACGCTGAAACCAAATTCTCCAGCATTTCCTAATGCAAATATGAACCCGGTTTCTATTGCAGCCAGAGATGCCATAAACATCCAATTTGCTTTTAGCACCTTTTTCTCCTAACGTCGAAAATAGCGACGAGGCATCGTATAAACATGACCCTCATTAAAGAGCGAACCATTTGGTCGCTTTTTCTTTTGTCTTTGCCGCCTGCCTGTTTCGCTGTTCCACTGCACGTGTGAATAGCATTGATCTCAACGATCCCACACATACCACCATGACCTGTATTACAAGATCTGGTTTCCTATACCACCGAGAGACTTTACGTTTCCCTGGTGGTAGGTAAAAAACGATATCCTTATTGGTGAGGATATCGTTTGAGTCGTAATTCAATCTCCGTGGCGGTCGGGTCGCTCGCCATTCACCGTACCTCCGCCGGGTACGGTGCGAAACCAGTTAATTCGAGTCGAGTGTTTTCTTTTGAAGAAGTTAGTGTGGTGTAGTACTTTGTGGTTTTTAAAAGATGCTGGGCAATTAGATAACAAAACAAGTAGTTATTCAGATTGAATCAAATGAAGCCATTCGATAAAATACATCCAATAAAAATAAAGTTCATTAACTGTTTGATTTTCAAAATTTAAAGGTAAATTAAATTCGCAACTAGACACATTTCGTTGTTAAAGCGCGTTTCCTGTACCTGCTGCGATATTCGGCCAAACTTAATTAGTGACAATTGGATGGAGGAGGAAGTGAACCGTGTGCCCATGTCAGGTACAATACTTCCTCCCCACAAATCCTTACAGAAAATTGAATGCAAAGGGATGAATGAAAAGGTAAGTTTTCTTTATAGGGTGAAATTGCATTGGTGGGTTTTTAAGGAAAGCGTACCGTGGGGTTTGGCGGGACCGCCACATTTCTCTTGTACGTTCAGTTTCGCAACGAAGGGACAGAAATTATCGATCAGAATAAATTTCTGCAATTATTTGAGGAAAACGAAAACTTGATCATGGAACGCTGCAGTTTATTCGAGGCGAACCTGAACATTGAAAACGTCATGAAAGAATTGGAAGCAATGATGATTTTGCAGAACGAAGATGAGAGTACAAATGTGCAAGAAGCAGAATCAAGAACGGCATTTGTCGAACGCCTGCTCGGAGAGAATGGTGCTGAAAATGTTGACGATATTCACGAAATAGTTTCGCATCCGGGGCTATCTATTGTAAAGAAGCGCAGCAACGTGAGGACGAAACAGCAGTATTGCGAGCTTATACGAACCACCAATCCGGAGCAACGAGAGATTGTTCTGGAGGTTATACATCGAATACACGGTTGTGGAGACGGTGTATCTGAACCCATACACATTTTCTTTACAGGCCCCGCAGGTTGTGGAAAGACGTATACTTTGAAATGTCTAATGGAAACGTACAACCGCTACACTCAGCAGCATAATTCAATGAACAACGCATACATTGCCTGTGCGAGTACAGGTAAAGTAGCTGTGCCTCTTGGCGGCACTACTGTTCATTCGGCGTTCCGTTTAACCACTTTGCGCATGACGAAACTCTTGTCGACAGAGAATTTACAGGCTTACAGAAATACGTTTGTAGGCGTCAGAGTGGTGTTTGTAGACGAAATCAGTATGTTGAGTTCTGATATTCTTCAGAAAATAAATTATCGACTGCAACAGATCGCCGATATATACGACAAACCATTTGGAGGCTTCCACGTGATTTTATGCGGCGATTTCAGACAGCTGCAGCCGGTACGAGCAAGTCCGTGTTACAGTATACCGATCAATCAACTCGGACGACCAATTCTGTGGCACAGCATTAGTTACTTTCCGCTGGTTCATGTCGTGCGGCAGAGCAACGCAAGATTCTCTACCATATTGACGAAAATTGGCGACGGGCTGAAACTGAGTGACGATAAGATCGCACTTATCGAGTCCAGGCACAAAACTGAATTTTGGTGGAAAGAAAACGTACAGAATGTCGTTCGGTTGTACTACAGTACTAACGAAGTTGATTCGTTCAACAGAAGCGCCATAATTAACGTGAACAGTTGTCTAGCGCAAGACATCATCATCGGATACTCGAGTAAACAAGAGAACACACAGTGTCGGGGTAAACTTCATAAAATGTCTGTGGCAGAAACCGACGGATTGCCGTACTTGCTTCCATTGGCAAAGGGGTATCCGTACATGATTACTTGCAATATAGATGTTGCTGATGGACTTGTAAATGGTGCTATTGGTGTCTTGCAACATATCGAGTGTCAGTTATCAAATAAAGGCGATAATTCTGAAAATGTGGAAGCATCGCACAACAAAGATCGACCGGCACTTGAAGAAGAAATAATTGCCTTGTGGTTTGAGTTTCCCGAAGCGACTACCGGTACCAGTGCTAAAATCAAATGTCGACCTTACGTACAAAACAAAGGAAATGCAATTTCTAGAAAATGGGTGCCGATTTATAAAAAAGTAGTGAACCTTACGCTAACAAAAACCGTAAAGTGCAAACGAAAATAGTTTCCCTGTGTGCCCGCTTGTGCGATTACGATTCACAAATCGTAGGGTGGGACGTTTGAAAAGATCGTATATAAATACTCTGCCAAGCAACCGCAGCAGTTAGTGTACGTAGCGATGAGTCGGGTAACGAATCTAGACGGCTTGTATGTCGTTACGGAGAACGATGAGCCATTTGTCTTCAAGCATGGGCGTGAAGGGAATGACTCACAGAATACACGCGATATCCGCAACGAGTATCTGCGACTCAACGGACACATACTTTCAACTATTACCAAGGAGGCAGTGGAATTCTGTAACGAAGCTGACAACGCTAAACAAACAATAGTGACAAACCTCAATGTGCAAAGTTTGTCGGCCCATTCAGAGGATATTCAAACGGATACTGTCATACCAAGATCAGATTACCTCGTATTAACCGAAAC
The DNA here is from genome assembly GCA_963931805.1 of Microdon myrmicae. NCBI lineage: Eukaryota > Metazoa > Arthropoda > Insecta > Diptera > Syrphidae > Microdon > Microdon myrmicae. Next base: position 118,559,498 of record OZ007498.1, on the reverse strand, counting down.
GTGGATGCGCGATGATTGTGATTCAGTGCCAATCAATGATTAAGAGTGCGTTACGAAGCAGAACTATCGTTCGGATTCTGAAACAAACGCACCTGGTGGAGTAGCGATTTATAGAAGATTATCATCGCCGTCCATGGCAAAGGAAATTCTTCGAGTTGAATTGTCCGATTCAGCTCGTCATATTAAAAACACGGCTGATGTGTGCTTGGCTGAAATTTCATGCTTCACTGTCGATAGGATGTACAAAGTATTACTCGGGGCAGTGTACATTCATCCTGGATCAACTATCCCGAACATTGGTTTGTTGTTGCACCAAGCATTACTCCCACATGTACACAATCAGAGTGTACCGACGATCTATGAAGTTGATGCAGACATACCAATTCTTCTTTGTGGCGACTTCAATATAAATGTCACAACTGATAGCGCATTTATTAACTTCATGAAAAGTACGTTCAATCTCGAATGCGCGTCGAATGTCAACAAGCCTACAACATTGGGAGGAACAACCCTCGACCTAAGCTTCTCAAGACACGTTACAGTTGAGATGTTACCATTGATATCGTACTTCTCGTATCATCGTCCTGTCGTCAACAGAGTAAAAGCAATCGAAAGAAATAACGCAACATAAAATAAAATATCGAACATAATTATAAAAATATATCACAAAATGTAAAATATTAAGAAATAAAAAAAAAAAAAATATTACTTATATATGTAATTATCATTTAAGGAATAAAAGGAATAAAAACACTTTAATTTTGATTTAATAACGTGTATATTCAATGTTACATATTTAGGATACGTTGTCACGAATATAATGTCCGAGCGCCTTGCGCCCAGACAACCATTTTTTTACATGTTCATTTCGCCGATGGGGATGGGTGCGTGTATCTCGTGCTTGCCCAAACCCTCTTACCTTTTCTTACTCCTGCAGCGTGGACAGGTGTCCTCTCAACGAGCAAAAACTCCGCCGAGACGAACGTACGGCGTTGATAATCAGCAGAATCGTCACCAACCAGGAAAGAAACACGACATAATCGCTTCCATTAATAGTTGAGTTTATTATGTACAAAATTAACCACATTCACGTTTAATTTGTAACTAAGGACACAAATTCCTTTAATCATTAATACTATTCGGTGATTGTTACTCGGCTTTACGAATTCTGTTTCTATTAATAATGGAGTTTAATGTGTATTCAAGTATCCACATTCACATTTAATTTCTAACTAAACTGTTCACGAAAACTGAAACTTTAAATTTATCTTAACGTATGAAAGTCAGCACTATATACATTTAGTTTTGGTAACCAGACTGTTCAAGAAAACTGAAACTTTAAGTTTATCTTACTGCACGTTCAAAGTTTGTCTCTCTCCAGTGGGCGTCCGATTTCGGCTAAACTGTGTCCGCTCGGCACGGGGGTTAATATTGTACTCCGACTCGATATATTTAATTAAAGTTTACGTGGAGGACACTGCTTGCCACCACGGAATCTGTATCAAGACTGAAGAATGACTTAGAAACGAATCGAATACCAAATTATCGTTCGTCGTTTAATTGACCAATGGGGGAAGTTTCTCCACACATTGGTCACGGTAAAGGGCGCGGAACACACACACGATGAGCCTTTTTGATCGCTCGTGATGTGTGTCCCTGTGTCTGCAAACCGCGGATCATTCGATTCCCTAGGGGAGAACCAAAGGAAGTGGTTGCAGCTGCGCAATAATCATGAACTGCTGTTTACATGATAAGCAACCGCGTACAACATTTATGCTGATCATGCACCAGTCGGTGGCGTCTTGAAAGGGTCGAACTCTCGTATGTGTACTTGCATTAGCGAGAACTCGATTTCCTTCGCAGCCAGTGGTGAGGTATGCTATTACGTATTGTCGATCGGTTTAGCAACCGATGTGCTTGCAGCAAAAAGGAAAGGAAAGAATATCTCCTGCTTGTGTGCTGTAGAATTCGACAGGGGATATGGGCGCCGATATGTTTTGAGTTTATATCGTTGCTTGGCGTTGCGATCGATTCGGCGCATGATGCGTTTTATGCGATCAACCCCTTTGGGGAAAATGTCTGTTGCTATGTGTTGCGGATTCGCACTGGACACAACCAGCGAATTCGCAACTGAATGTTACCCGTGGCAACGGAATAACAAATGTCAGCAACTAGCTGACATAATCAATTTATTCTGGTTGTCAAGTAAGCAAAATCAACAATCTCTTCTTCGTTTGCTATTCATGCGACTCAGATCGCAAAACAACTAATCTCTGTAAATTAACATAATTAGTAATACAAATAAAAGTTATCAATAGTCAACCGTCAATCGAGCTATTATTGGACATTGCAGCTTTAATCTTGAGGTAATCATTTCACATTTAAAAGGCATTTCAATCAATTGATTATAGACAACGGCAAACATCGCTGCACGCCAGGAGCATTTCGGTCCTCTTGCCATTCCCCCGGCCCACCAACAAGAAAAATTTGTTAGTGGACGCTAAAAACGAAGCTCCATTTGGACCAATGCATGTAACTCGATAAAAAACATTTAGACAAAATTTAAGAAAAGAGTGAAATCCCTAACATTATTCTATGTGAACATATTGTGACGCATATGACAATCAGTACTGGAATCTTCGAGAAAGTCCGAAACAAAGTACTAGATTATTTTAGGAAGTACTGGAAAACTGGAGACTAGGAACAGTAGAACATTCAAGGCAATGGAATGGACGGAAACGAAACGCTGAAACAGTATAAATACGCCGCACACAGAGCATAGTGATGAGTAAGAAGTAGAACGTGTAATACGTACGAACGTAATAAGTTAGAGATAAGTAAGAGAGTGAAGCAAGCGATACGTCTCGAGTGAGAAGTAAGCAGTAAAAGACGCGATAAGTACGGAAGCGATAAGCAAAGAAATCGTTAAGTGTACGGTATAAGTAACGGTTGTACTACGGACTAATAAAGTGTTATATTAATTCAAAATCGATTTAACGGCTCTTATTTATTTTAAAATAATTAATCCAGCGAACCCTAAGCTCGCTACAATTGGTGTCAGAAGTGGGATTAATTATTGGTGAAATAAATAAGTCTGTGGAAGTGTATTGTGACGATGGCAGATCGACATTCGGAGAAGAGTTCGCAACCGTTGGACATTTCGGAGATGTTCAGGATTATGATGGCAAAATTGGACGTGCGAGCTGGAGAGTTTAAGACAAAATTAGATGCGCGAACTGCAAAATTGGATGCGTGGGCTGCAGACGTTAATTCAAAATTGTATGCGCAAGCTGCAAAATTGGATGCGCGAGCTGTAAAATTAGACGCGCGAGCTGCAGAGTTTAAGGCAAAATTGGATGCGCGAGCTGCAGAGGTTAATGCAAAATTGGATGCCCAAAGGCAGTGTATGAAAGAATTCTGGGATTCGGAAGCGCTGAGGATGAGGAGGAATTGGAGCCACAGGAAATGAAGAAACTCAGGAAGAGCAAAGTTATGGCCGACAGCAGTGAGGAAGAGGAGGAAAATGACGATGATGCGTTACGTGAAGAACTGAAGGATTTCATCGATGATAACCCGATTGAAGAGGACGGCAGTGATGATGAAGACACTGATGCTTCAGGCCGTTCCCTGAAACGGGTTTACAATGATGATGACGAGTTGGACGACCGACTGGAAGACGACGACTGTGACCTTATTGAAGAGAATCTTGGTTTGAAAGTCGAAGGCAGAAAGCGTTCCAAGTGTCTGCGTCGTACACAGGATAAGGAAAGTGATGGAGAGGAACAGCACGTCGATGAAGGTTCAGCACGTGAGGCTATAGACGAGCAGCTATTCGACGACGAAGACGATGTTGAACGCCGCTCTGAACGTAGTCACAGGGAAACTGAGGCGGCAAAACATTTCAATGATGAATTGGAAAGGGGTCACTTTACTGATTTGGACAATGAAATCCGTAAAACAGATATTCCTGAGCGAATGCAATTACGCGAAGTACCGGTTACGCCTGTTCCAGAGCGACCCAATGAACTACAAGATGAAGCTGAATGGATTTACAAACATGCGTTTTGTAAATCAACTGTTTCCGACCAAGAGAGATCAACGGATGTTGGAGGTCGAGACCGCTATTGTAAGGCACCAAATACGGGGGGAAAGATCAAGCAAGCCCTAGATTGTAGGCGTAATCAACAGCTAGATGTGCAGTTCATTGCGTTCTATAGAGAAGAACACGTGAAACCAGAATTAACGTGCGACGATCTATGGAAAGTCTATTACTACGACGCACGCTGGTGTTTACTGTCAGCTCCAAACAACAAACCGCTCCAGTTATTTGAAAAGATGCGGAACTACCAGTTGGATACGGTTATGAAATCGACAGATGCTCCAATACCAGATGGTATGCGTGTAATTAAAGATGAAGATCTAGATCGCTTACGTGATGCGCAAACTCCAGAAGAGCTTAAGAGTGTACACATGCATTTTCTCTTATACTATTCGCATGAGATCCCTCAAATGCAAGAGGAATTCCGTCGTCAGGAAAAGAAAGAATGGCGGCAGGCTAGAGCTGACGCGAAAAGGAGAGCAGTAGAAAAATTGGATGAAGGTCAAAAACTTCCACCGCCGAACGCCAAGATGAAAGTGGTGCATCGGGACCGACTGGCGGCGTTTGTTGGCCCGGGAGACCAGTGAACTTAGTTCGGGACGAACTAATCTAGGCGGAGGGTAGTGTGACGCATATGACAATCAGTACTGGAATCTTCGAGAAAGTCCGAAACAAAGTACTAGATTATTTTAGGAAGTACTGGAAAACTGGAGACTAGGAACAGTAGAACATTCAAGGCAATGGAACGGACGGAAACGAAACGCTGAAACAGTATAAATACGCCGCACACAGAGCATAGTGATGAGTAAGAAGTAGAACGTGAAACAAGCGATAAGTCTCGAGCGAGAAGTAAGCAGTAAAATACGCGATAATTACGGAAGCGATAATAAAGAAAACGTTAAGTGTACGGTAAAAAGTAATGATTGTTATTACGGACTAATAAAATGTCACATTAATTCAGAATCGGTTTAACGGCTCTTATTTATTTTAAAATAATTAATCCAGCGAACCCTAAGCTCGCTACAATATTTTAATAAACACATAGTTCAAGTAGTTCATTGTTAACTCAATTTATACACTACAAACTAGCCCCCAAACACCTTTCATATAGTGTTACGGATGATATCATGCAGATGGACCCATTAGTGTCAATACATTGCGTTAATCGAACTGGAAAATTCAGTTTAACTCTTTTCAACATATCAAACAGTGTGGTGGTGATAACCCAACGGATGTCGCTCTTGCACGATCTTTGTAAACAAATGATTTGGATTAGACCCATGAAAAGTTACAGGGGGTAATTCAGGCGACCGTGGCGGTCGCCATAAATCTCCCCGGTAATGATTCAGGGACCTCCCGAAAAGTACGACTCGACGCCGAAGGACCCGTGACATTCTGGGTATTATTGTTACTTTTAAGCAGTTTTACAGCAGTCTTTATGTGTTTAGTGCTTTCTACTTAATCTTAAAGGTCGCAAGTGGTACCCGTGTCGTCAAGAAAACTCATGCTTTGGTGACCACTACGATATAAGTAGGTTCATATATAAGAGCACTAAAATCACTAAATGTACTTATAGTATATAAACAATAAAGAATTTACAGCTTGACTCCAATACAAGATGCTTAGCAAGACAAAGTATGTATATATAGTTTAGGATCATCTTAAAAGTGACGGGAAAACTGTATGCGGCTGGAACGACTTGAGTTGGATTGGGTTTTATAAAGGTACATTTTAAGTGGTCCCTCCGGTAACACCATAAGTTTCATATAGCTCTACCCAGAATTTATTGCTGATGGCTTAGGATAAGAATATTTTCTTATACTTGGTGCAAATATTGCCCTTTTGTAGTGACATACTGCGGTTTAGGATAGGATATGCTGCTACATTATGACGGTTAACACAATCGAAGTTATGTAGTAATTTGGGATTAATGGTACGCACTACTTCGGCGGGACATCAAATAGTCAAATTATCATAATTACAATATATAGTGAGAGGTAATTTTTCTAATTTCACGGCAATGATTTTAACTTTTTTAATAGCGCTGTAGAAGGGAATAAAATATATTCAATTTCATACGTCTATTGGTGTCAACTCGTGGCTACATGTAGGTCAGTTAATGTAACATGTAGGTCAGCTAATGTACACATTTTCCAGGGTAATTTTAATGAACCCTGTGAGTAGGACGTTAGAATATACTCACAGATAGGCCGCCTTATCGTAAGAGTGGACTAAAGGCCGAGTGGTAGGTGGGGTCCCAACGTCCTGTCGCCCGGTGAAATACCACCTCATCGAGCTATATGCTGCGTGAAATTCTATTCTATTTTATTTATTGGCCTGTAGGAACCCGATTGCGTGAAATGGTCGGGAGAAATCCCTGTTCATCTTTCAGAGCTTGGCTGATGGACCGGTTCGAGAAAAGGTTGGTTTAGGTGGTAAGTCAGTCCCAAATTGAGATACCACCCCGTCACACTGTACAATCCGCGATATCGTCGGGAGAAATCTTTGACTATGTTTCGAATGTGTGGCTGATGTCCCGGACTGACGCGGAGATAAGTCATGATGGTGCTGTAGCGTCTCTAACAGATACACACACAATACACAAGCAAATAGTGAAGAACACCGAACGAAAATCGAATAAGAAAATACATCAGAGCCGTATACCATAGCGATAACATAACAATTCACATCAGTGGAATATACTTGAGTTTAAAAATCGAATTCCAACCACGGGCAGTAGCCTGATGTGTTACACATTGGTTCAATTTTTGCGTCAGTTCGAATCACACGTTCTGCACTATCAATCCCAAACGCTATAGTACCTTCTGAGATAAAGAATTCCGGAGGTAAGCTAGATTCCCATTCACATCTGCGTGGGGACTATGTCAGGGGGAATGTCATCCAATTATTTTGTTAACTAATCGAACTTTATGAAATTAGTCATCCCGTAATCGGGTTCGTTTTCCAAACTCTGTCGACGTTCGACTGATAACGGAAATTTGTAGGATCGAGGACATCGGTTTCATCAATACGAATGTAAACGCCTTTCACCAACATTTGCAAACAGCGAAACCTGATTATCTTGCACTAACTGTGACCCAGGCTGTGACGACTTACATTCGATATTCCATTTTAAGAGTGGAGACTGCGTGTTCACGCGGTCCAATCTGGCTTGCCAAAGGATGGAGGTGTTGGAACCCAATAACTTGGACATCATGTGGTTGAAGGTCGTGCCGAGGAATTCCTTAAATTTCATTTTTGTCTTTACCGTTCCCCGAATGACAATCGACTGGGGATATTTTTCGAACATCTCTCACGTACTGTCGACTGGATACAGACCAACAACCCAGCTTCTGAAATTGTCGTCCTTGGCGATTTTAATGTACACAATTCCGGCTGGCTAGTACGTTCTTACAGAATCGACGAGGCTGGAAGGCTGGCGAAGATGTTCGCTGTTAGCCGCAATTTGACTCAACTTGCGGAAGAACCCACGCGAGTGCCGGACACCAGAGGTGATTATGCGAACATCCTGGATCTGTTTTTGACATCCGAACCAAGCGTTTATAGTGTGGAAGTTTCTGCGCCACTGGGAAACTCAGATCACAGCTTGGTATCTGTCGAGCAACCACTTGCATTTCAAGCTAATAACCGACCTAAGCAGCCTCGCCATCTATGGAGGTATGGGCCTGTCAACTGGGACGATTTGCGAGATTTCTTCGCATCCTTTCAGTGGTCAGAAGTGTGCTTTGGTGCTCGTCCTTTCTGGTCAATGGCAAGGGCTGTCAGCATTAACTTCGCTTCCTCCTCTTTTCCTCCATTAGTGACGGGCAGCGGGACGTTAGTCAGAAATGCAGAAGATAAAGCTAATGTGTTCGCGAATTTATTTGCCGGTAATTCAAACCTCAATGCCTGTCTTTTAGAACCACCTGTAATGGCGCCGTTACGGTCTTTGATGCGTGATGTGAGGTTCCGCCCGCTTACTTCAACGCATCTTACGTGGACTAGACTATAGGAAGGCAACCGGCCCGGACGGAATACCTGCACTAGTCCTTAAGAACTGTGCTCCAGCACTGCCGCTGGTTCTTGGCAGACTCTTTTCCTTATTTTATGCCTGCTTGAAGGTGGCTCGAGTTTCCCAAAGAAGGGGAAAAAGTGTCTCCCACAAAATTATTGACCGATAGCATTATTGTCTGTGTTATATAAGGTGATGGAAAAGGTCTTCAACGCCGAGTTAACTAAGTATTTGGAGTGCAACGGACTTCTGAATGATTGTCAATCGAGATTCCGTGGCAGGTGGTCCACGGGAGACCTTTTGACCCTTATAACCGATATATGGACATTTCCTAGCAGCTTTGGGACTGGACGAAGAGCTTCCTCGAAAATCGATCGATCCGGGTTGTTGCGGACGGCGAGTGTTCGGATCTATATCCTGTTAATTCCGGGGTGTCTCAATGTTGTAGTTTGGTTCTAACCCTGTTTTTGCTTCACATAAATGATTTGTTGGAGTCGACAGTGCGCTTGTTTCCTCTTTTTCGATGGATAGACCAATTAGTGCATCAACGTCGCACTAGCTGAGATGTAGCCAGATCGACTGTCTGAATCGGGATCTCGATAAGGTCGTGTAGTAGGAAAAGGCCAAGCTCATCGACTTCAATGGAAGGAAGACACACTTTACAACGTACACAAAGAAAAGTGGATCACTGGTTTCACAGTTGATGATGAATGGCCGGGCCCTCGATTCTGGGGAAAGCTTGAAATTGCTCGCCGTTACGGTCTGTAGGAATGTATCGTGGCATAAACGCGTGTCGAACATCGCCGGATCTGCCTCAAGAAAACTTAGCCATCTTTTTAGAGCCAAGCAATATTTTACTTCGACTCAACTTCTTCTCCTGTATAAATCCCAAATTGGACCCGCGCTCGAATATTGCTCCCATATTTAGACCTCTACTTCTAAACTTACCCCCGACCTACTTGAAAGCATACAGAGACGAGCGATCCGCCTGATCGGGGACATGGCGCTGACACCGGAACTACAGTCGCTATCACATCGAAGACCCGCAGCCGACCTCTGTCTGTTTTACAGATATTGTCACGGGTGCTGTTCTTCGGAGATTTGTGGTATTGTTCCGCGAAATTCGGTTTATATGTGCTCTACAAGACAATCTGACGGAGCCCATCAATTTGCGGTCGATCACCCGACGGCGCGAACATCCATGCATCAGAACTCGTTCCGTTATAGAGCGGGAAAGCTGTGGAATTCCTTCCTCGCGCAAGTGGTCACGTGGGTTACAAACCGCAACTGTTCAAAAAGAACTACAACAGTTATTTTGTGGCATCTCAGGCGCTGTGTCTGCGCTATAGGTTCGCCTCTGCTGAAATTTTTACCGACTAAAACCTTTTCTCGCCGGGCACATATTCCCGTTGATCTCCTCGGAACTTTCTTTTACATATTCCATTGAGAGACGCGACGGAGTTTACCTGTTACTCCGGTAGTCGCGTCGCGGATGCTGCATTATGTCACATAGAATATCATTTGTTACGGACCATGTTTTGGTCCATTGACCCTGTAATTTTTCGACAGCAAGTCGTTACCCAACAACCCGTTTTCCGATATCACCGGCAAGGTGTCCATTACTTGGAAGCTGCAGGAAATTTCGTGGTGCAACTTGAAATTCCCAAGGCAGTTAGCAAACATGATTGGTCTCAATTAATGGACGGAATGAAACCGACAGTGGCCACTCTTTTGTATTAAACCGCAGCATCCCCTCGACTTGCTTTTGACAAAATACGTCTGGAGGGTCGTGGATTTTTGAACACCCACAACATGTGTCAGGTGGAGTGCCTTCACTCCTCGACTCTTTGTCAAAACACAACGGCGCGATACCACCGGATCTTTTTTTTTATATCCACCGTAATCTCAAAGAGAGACCAATGGCGATGACCAATCTCGAGTTTTTCGGAGATATCATCGCCGATGGAATAACTGGGCGTTTCCATACGCCAGTTCTATGTTTAAGTTTTTACATTTAAATTTATGTTCTATGTTTTATATTTGTAATGTTAAATGTAATTTAATGTTTTATGTATTGTATATTTAATTATGTGTAATTGTACATTGGATAAATGAATGTGTTTATTTTATATTTAGCAATGTATAATTTAAAAATGTTGGGGCAAGGCTAATAACGTTGCCCGGAAAAACAATTTATTATTGAAAATTTAACAAACCTTGGGACTTGCTAAATAAGGCCAAGACCGGATCCCGGTTGTAGTGCCGATGATGATGATGATGATCATTTAAAAATGTAAATTGTTTGTAATGTATGTGTTTAATTTTTAAATGGTTTAAATAGTTTATGTGTTACTTACTTTTGTTTATGATTAATATTTTATGTGTTTCATTTAATGTTCTCTCGCTGGGATAAAGATGGTGGGGGAGTTACTACGTAACAAAATTCGTGATGCCTAACATTAGCTGGTGGCGTAATGTTGGATTCGCTTGGTACAGAATGACATTATCGATATATATCGAAAGCATCCAATAGTCTCTCCTTAGAGACATAATGTTGAAAACCGGAGTGAGAGCTTAATTCACATTTAAATGGGGAAGCCTCTCATGAATGTTTGGCTTATGTTTCGCCATTTTGGATTGACACGACGCAAGCAGGACAAAGGCTTATCCTAAATAATTCTTAATCGGCTAAGATTTTAGGCTATTTACGATCGTCATTGCGTCTCCTGAATTAATATGCACTTGGAGAATGTGCGTGATAGATGCATTCGTGTTTATATATACGAGGGGAGTTCAATAAGTCTTTAGAAAACGATGAGGTTTTTCTTTTATTTTCTCATTTAGCTGACCTTATAATGACGCATAATCCTGCCAGTTATATGTCTGTCTTTTTCCAAATCGTCAATATCGATAATGCTACGTGCATCCAGATGTGCAATCACAGTAGCCATTACCTTTCCACCTGATTTCACAGTCTTTGCTTTCTTTGTGGCCCGTTCACCTTTAACAATCCATTGTTTTGACTGTTCTTTCGTTTCGGGAGTGTAGTGGTCTATCCATGCTTCGTCTACAGTTACTAATCTGCGCAGAAACTCATCTGGGTTGCGATGGATGCGCTCAAAAATGTCTCAGCTGAGAGCAAATGTGGCACCCATCTTGCAGATATTTTCTCCATACCCAATTTATCATGCAACATTTAAACATCAAACAAATTGAAAGCTGACAGATACCTAGTGAGGAATGATGCTTACTAAAAACAGAGCATTAGCGGTGCTGCGAGGGCCACCGTAGGGGATTCTAAGGACTTATTGACCTACCCTCGTAGTTCATAGCTGTTTGTATTAAAACACAAAAATGGTTTCAATTCTCTTCATAGTGTTCTTGAATTAGGAAATATAATTAAGAAACGTGTTTAGTCTTCATAATGATAGCTAAGGGTTACAAAACTACAACTACAACTTTCAGAACTGGACCTACCAGATATATATTGTTAGAGATGTAGTCCACAGTCGGACTTTTGTGGTACTGTAACGCTTGAAGAAAATTCCTTTCAAATAATTGGTGCGCTTTTTTACATGTGTACTTATGTTTCACAAGGGTTTTTTTAGTTTAATGTATATATTTATTTTACCAAAAAAATGGACCATTTTTACTTAAGATTAAATACTATATAAATACTTTATCTTGTGGGGATACGAAGTCGTTGCACCGGCATAGGTGCGAGTTCTACTTCGTCCCACTCGCCGCTAAAACTCTGCACGTCACCGAGGGGAAGAAAAACACATTAAAATACATTAAAACACACTAGACTGTTGGTGGTGATTGCTTTTATTGTTTTTTTTTTAAATGTTAATTTATTTTAATATTGCGACGTTCAACACTGATTTATTCATTTAATTAAAAAATAGTCTTTCATATACCCGGAGTTGTAAGATTTTAGAACAACAACTTATGAATAAAAAAATAAACAAAATGCATTTAAAACAATAGTCCGCAAATCGAACTCTTTCTTATTTATTAATCTCTTATGCTAAAACAAAAAAAGGAAGACCCTGTACTCTACTTGAATTACATTATATTAATTGATACGACTCGATACGCGTTCGACTCGAACTCGACTTTTTGTTTCACACCGCACCGGCGCCGATACGGTGGATGGCGGACCACCTGCCCGCTTTGATGGTTGTAATGCGACTCAATCGAGGGTTGGAATCTGGTTCTTGATTCACCCTCGATTCGGTGGTGGTGGATATCCTCTTCGCTAAGGATATGTTTTTACTTACCACAAGAGAGACGTAAAGTCTCTCTCTGTGGAACAGAAAACCAGATCTCGTAATAAAGATCATGGTGGTACACATGTATGTGTGTACATTGGTTCATTCATGGGATAAAGCCATGAGAACGAAACTGAAACAAAGAAAGGTCATAATGTGCATCCATGAGATGTGAGTTCGGCTAAGTAAACAAGCCGAATCTCATTGGGTGCTAATTGGGTTTGTGTTTGCTTATGTGAGAAGGTCAATGGTAAACGGATCCAGGGATATGTAGGACAAAGGGAATTTATGATCTGAGAGTTCAACTGAGTAAACAAGTTGATGGTTTGGATTGTTTGCCGTATCGCCAGAATGCCTGCTGAAGGACAGCGTTCTTTTGTTTGTATATGGCACATGCTAGGGAATTAGTTTCAGCGTCTATTGCGCTAATTATATGCAGCTGCGTTGGACTGTTTATCGTTGGGTAAAAGGGTCGCCAGCTAATGTGTATATAGGTAAATTTATTGTACACATGTTGAGGCTGGGAATAGCCAACTCAAGGTTAAGATTCCCTGATTATGCGGTTGCATTATACGTGAACCGATGAGTTTTCTTTCAGAGAATTTATGATGAGTTTGGAGAGAATTCTTATAGGGAATTTTTAATTCGAATTAATGAATGAAGGTAAGAATCTTTTTCCAGAAGTTTTTAGCTAAAACATTTGGTCTTTGTTGCGTGGAGCATTTACAGGCAGAAAGTTATGATGGCTGGGTTGTAGTTATGGGGGTTTTTTGTGTAAGTGTACGGTGGGGTTTGGCGGAACCGCCACAACCTAAAAGCATATTTACATTTATTCGTTTTTTATTAACTTATTGGCTCTTCACAGGCACTCTAAATTGTACAAAATCTTTTTGTTTTGTTTTGTTAATTTTTTTTTTTCATTTTTAAAATTTTTTTTATTTTCTTTCTATATTCTTAGTTTCTAAATTAAAGGCTAGACAAAAAATGCTTAAATTCTAGCTTAAATATCTTATATAATAACTTACTGGTCCTTCGCAGACGCTCTAAGCTAAACATTACTTAACATTTGTATAATTTGCCTTTCGGCGACAGAACTTTGTGGCAATACTTATAATTATTTGAAAGACAAAGAAAAATGTGAAAAACTTTGTCAATTTTTTTTGTTTTTTTTATTTCTTAAAATTTACCTTACTTAACTTACCTATTTTTTTTTTTTTTTTTAATTTTATGTAAAATCACTTAGCTTAACTTAACTTAAATCTTATACTACCCTAATTCTAGAAAAGCTAAGTCTATGTAAGCTAGCTGATGATAGTGTGATTCTATACCGACTTTGGTATCCAGGTCTTTATATGCCATTCAACCACCAGAACTGTTGACGCTGTCTAATACTATCGTCCCGGTCTCTGTGGGAGATAGCCCTACTGAAGCGCAGGAGCTCTTCTTCGGTGCGCGTTACTTCCCGGTCGTAGCACAATCGCCCGTCTACAGATGATCTACTTACATGATAGATCAGCGAAATTCCGGATCTATCCTGTATAAGCCCTTTCATATCCAAGTCAAGGAACGCCTCTGGTGGAACAAAACCGTTGCGACGCACGTTCTCATAGTACAGGGTATTTGGATAATAAGCCCCGAAAATTAGGTCATTGGACGAGCTTATTACTCTCGCAATATGTCCTCTGATTAATTTAATCATAAAATTATCCACCCTATTTATGCAGGCTTCATTATATAAAGTCTCAGACACTTCCTTTCGAACACCCGAATCTTTTCCATCAAATTTGGACCTATGTTAAACCATACTGGACAGCCATATATGAGCATTGGCCTGATTAGCGTCATGTAGCATATGACTTTTACCCTGCTGTCAAGTTGGCTACTGTGAAATAGCCTCCTTGTCATAGCAAACGTTTTTATAGCCTTGACCAGAGCAGCCTCTACATGTCTGTTGAAATACAGATATTGGTCTAGCCAGATGCCCAGTTATTTAACTAAACTCTTGGTTTCCAGTTTATCTCCATGCGGTCCCACGATAACTAGCTTTCGCCAGTTTTTTCTTGTGTCGTTCGTGGCTTTATATAGTGGCGTTCTAAATAGGATGGCTTCACATTTCTGGAAGTTGATCTTAAGTTTCCAGTCGTCGCAATAGCGCTGCACTTTGTTGAAGTCTCGCTGTATTAAACTATTTATGATCTCAACTTTCGGAGCTGTTCTGTAAATTATGAGATCGTCTGCGTACGGAATAGCCTGCGGAAGTGCATCTAATAAGTCGCTAATGTAAATGTTAAAAAGAATCGGGGAGAGTACCGCACCCTGTTGCAAGCCATTCTTGATATTATACGTTTTATTAGAGATCACGTTACCACTTTTGACCACGAACCTCCTGTCCTTTGACATATCGTAAAGTACATATAGTAAAGGCTTATGTATGCCATGTCTGACCAGTTTGTAATACAACCCTTCGATCCAGACGGTATCAAAGGCTTTTTCCAAGTCGATCAGACAGGCACCTGTGCATTGGTTCCTACATTTATTCCATTGTATGTCGGAGACCAGTTTAGCTGCGGCATGTGTGGTTTCATGACCCGCCCTAAAGCCAAACTGGTTATTTGGAATAATGCTATTGTCATCTACCCATTTTACCAGAGCTTTGTTAATGATTTTTTCAAATACTTTACTGATGCTTGGGAGTAAACTTATCGAACGCATGTTCATTGGGTTTGTACAGTCTTTGCCCTTTTTTGGGATGGGCTGAATGATAGCCGTTTTCCAACGCGCGGGATAATATGCATTATTCAACGCGTTGTTAAACAGGACTGTATATATATCTATTGCCTTTGGGGGCAGGTTCTTGAGTACGATGTTAGGTACTCCATCTATTCCCACTGACTTTTTGCTTCTTAATGAGTCGAAGATACTCTGGATTCCTTCCCTTGTGATTAAAAGGCTATTAGCCCCACCATTGGCATTAATGTCAATTAACAGATTATCTTCACTGAATTCGGTAAAACCCGGATTCTCCGATTGCCAAAGTGAAATTTCATTCCGGAGGTGCAGGTGATTGAGTAGAACTCTGTCCTCCAGGTCGTGATTTCGGTGAATGCTTTCATTCACCTTGTACATTTCCTGAAAGACAGCTCCCAAAGCGTTCACCTTTTCCAAAGGATCTTCGATCACGAAGAGCTCACCATTGAGGATAGCGTTCTCTGTATCTATGCCAATGTTGGTTAGCAGCTGCTTGTTTACCTGAGTACGTGGGATTTGGAGACACTGAATCTCATTTTGATTATTTCTCCTGAATATTTTATTTATTTGTGGGAACATATTCGCGTTATTAGTTTTTATAGCTCGAATTCTGTTGTTCCAATACAAATTTGTTGCTAATCTATAGTTAGCTTTAAGTAGTTTTTGGAGGTTTTTTAATCGGGATTTCAGTGATATTATCCCCTGGTCTTGTCTGTCTTGTTTTAGTTTCGATAGCAGTCTGCTCTTTTTCTTGTGGAGTGCGTTTATTGTTGTGTTTCTGTACATGTTTACGTGATCTGTAACTGTTGTTTTGGGGATTGTTTTGTCCATTGTTCGTTTTACGGTTTCGTCCATTTGTTGAATGTATTTGTCGATTTCGTCATTTGTCAGGTTTCTGTTTACTGGCAGATTAAAGTCATTCGAACAAAGTTCTCTTGTTAATGATCTGGTGAACCGCGGCCATCGCATTGCCCCGTAGTTATAGGGTTGCGGGATCACGAATTCCTCTAGATCTGCGAGCTCGTTCGGAAGCTCTATTACTGCCGTGAATGCACAGTGGTCACTGTCGTATTCAATTGTCCGTAAACAGTTTGTGTTTCGTCTGTTGGTGTTAAGTAATCTCAGTCGTGAGTCGATTAGCAAGATATCTAAGAACGATCTACCTCTGGGGAACGATGGATATTTCGTAGCTAGCAGGTCAGTTCTATATTCAATATGAAACTGATCTAACCAACCAGCCAACTGATTTCCTCTGGCATTAGATATATAATTTCCCCAATTTCTATGCTTGGCGTTCATATCTCCCCCTAGGATAAAGTAATTTTTGTCCAGGTGCAATTGTAAGCATCGAAAGAGTGTCTCGAGCTCCGCTATAAATAGGTTTTGTTGGTGCTCCTCAGGTGCATAGACCGCAATCGCATACAAACCCCTTCCTTGCTGAAGGGGTATGCGGACAATACAGGCTTCCAGCACCCGGAACCTGCGCACTTCTCCACTATATATTACTTTATGATTGATCCCTTTTCTAATAAAGATTGCGACACCCCCTCCTTGAGAGGAGTTAGGTCGATCTCTTCGTATAATATCGTAGTTTTTATGTCCTATCTCATATCTCTGGTTTAACTTTGCTTCCCCCGCCAGAAGTACATCAGGTTGTTCCTCTTGCAACAGGTTAAAAAGATTGGCTCTTCTCTCAGTTCTTATTAGTGAATTTACATTCACGACAAGAGCTTTTATTGATGTTGTGGTTAGAGGGTTTATATCGACTTGTTATTTAGACTGGGCAAATGCGACTAGATCTCGTTTATTTGGCTTTGTAGCTGTGTCATCTGTCTCTGCAGATTGAGCAGGATTGCGAACACGTCTGCTTGCGGTGTTGTTTCAGTCCGTGTGGGAGTATTTGTGGCTACCTGTGATGTAGCCTGATTTGGTGTTCTCCCACCCGAAGCAACTTGTGCGTACGACCGCTGTGCTGTTACGGGTGTTGTTGTGGTACGAGCTGGCTCTGTGTTTTTTTGCCGATTCACACTTCTTGTCATTATTTCTCGGAATTTAGGACAACCTCGATAATTAGCGGGATGTCCCTCATTCCGACACACTGCGCACTTTAGAAGGGCTTTGTCTTCTACCCTTTCTTTTCCCAGAGGGCATTCTTCTGCCTTATGGTCCTTTTCGCATTTTACGCAACGGCGCTGCATTTCACAGTTAGCCGCCGAGTGACCGAATCTTTGGCAACGGACACATTGCAGGATGTCTCTGCCTTTTTTTAATTTGTCCCATGTGACCATTTGATGATCCAAGACTGTAATTTTTCTTAGACCACCAATTCTACTGCTGGGTGTTAATTGCACCAAAAAGAAGGGTAGCTTGCGGTTTTCCCTTCTTGCCTTGGGTGTGGTGAATGGTTTTACCGCGGTAAACTCGAGATCTTCGTGCTTCAGGTTTTGAAGCATTTCGAGCAGAGCCTCCGGTTTCATTTCAGGGTCGACACCCTTTAATAGAACCGTTACGCTCTTCGTTTGTTTCGGCGTGAACGAGTAAAATTCCGTGGTGGCTCTTTTTAAGACCTCTTTAATTTTGTCGTGGCCTGCCACCGTATATGTTTGAATGGCGTGCCTGTTACCCGTCAGTCTTTTAACTGCAAAATTGTTAACTATGGCTAGCTTACAAACACTTACCAATTCCTTACAGTCAACATCTATGGTGTTGATTGGTGGCATCTTTATTTTTCCGCTGATATTGTTGTTTTGCTGCTGCTGTGTTGCTTGCTGGTTCGTTGATCGCTTTTGTGTTGGTAGTTGCTGTTGATGTTGAAGTTGATGTTGCTGTTGATGGTGAAATCGTTGCTGTTGGCCGACTTTTGGCTTTAGCTTTTGTAGTTGTTGCGGGTTTTGTTCTTGTTCGAGCGCCGCTATTTTTTTCTTTCGGCGTCTCTCTTGTAATCGGGCTCTTGCCATCGCCAGTTTCGCCTCCAATTCACTTATCTCTTCCTCTTCATCCTCAGACTCTGAGGATGCAAGAGAAGCGAATGAATTATTTGCTCCATATATGTTAAAGTTGGAGGGGAAGGGGAGCTCACTGTCGTCCGCCAATTGTTGATCTCCTTTATCCATTGTCAATTTCGCGGTTTTGCTTCGCGTCACAATGGAGTTTTTCGGGGCGCCTTTTCGTTTGTGCGTTGTCGTGTTTTTATCGTCCTCCGCGTTCATTCTGGTTCTTTCCAGTTTGTTTTCATTAAAAAAAAACAAAGTCGACCTTTTGAACCACGGCGACTTGATTTCTCCTGCAAGCTGAGTTGAACTCGCCTACCGCCTGGTAAGAGTCAGTAAGCCTGCACTCGCGCCAAACGACGATTTAAAAATTGCTTTCTTAACAAGCAATATATTATTTGTTTTAATTTTCGCGTTTGCGACCGAAGTGTTATCTTTTTATTGTTTTTGTTTTTATTGTCTCGAACACTTTTTGCGCCCCACTCAACTGTTTTTATATGCACTTCTTTTTGATTATTAATGCACTGAGAGACACTGATTTGTCACTTTTAGCTTTCGTTTTTGTTGTTTTATTGATTTATTGTACTTTATGTTTATTGTAATTTGTGTTTATATTAATCTTTAAAACTCAGTACAGACATTCACTGAGAACATAATTGTGCACGAAACTGTTTCTTGAGATATTAAAATAACTTTTATTTAATGTGTTCTATTTGTTAACACTGGGTTGTCCGTTTGACGGCATTTCTAAACTTGGCAAGGGGTGTGTTTTGTTTTGCTTTTCGGCGTACTATGTTTCACAGGGCTTAAAGGCCTGGTAGTCGTTGTCTAAAAATTGTAGTAGACAAAACAAATTTACCAAAATAGCGAACTGTCCATTACGATGACATCATTGTTTTGAAGTATTTTTTAAATTAAGCACAGTTTAATTGTAAGATATCGGGCATGTATATATTGGTATGAATTGACTTATGGTATTGAAGAAATAATTAACTACGCAAAGTGTGATAACCATACGACATGGCCTGGTTACCAAACTCTTTGTGTAAGATTTTCTGTATGGCTGTACTCATTTTAATAGTGACTGACAATGCTTATAAACATATGAACAGACCTTGTTGGCATCGTTCTGTTGTCGCGTTTATTGTTATTTTATCAATCACGTCATAACGGAGAACAGCTCTTTCAGTGCGAGGGTGAGGTTCTACATACACGTGATCATACGAATGCTATTTTCAAGCTCTTAATACAGATGAGCAATATTGGAAACGTCGGCATTTCCAAGATGGTTAGGGAGATTTGGTTGTGTCCTATCGATTGTATAAAATTCTTACAAATTCATATGCACAAAGAACATAAAAGGAGAGGCAGCCGCCGAGGACAAGCCACCAACTTTGCTATTGATAGTGCCATCAAGCTGGCGTGGTAAAAGTTCTTCGTGGTTAAACGATATATTTTTGACTGGTTTATCTAAGCCATCCGACATGTTTGTATTTGTGTCACCTTCGCCTTTTCTTGTTGCCTGTTGGTTTTTCTATAAAATTTATTGGTTTTGGCACATCGAATATGTGTTCTAAATTGTATCGAACAGGAAAGGGAATAAAGCCTGAACGTACAAGTGTATCGATATTTGATTTCCAATGTGGAGACTGACTCCGACATATATGAATAGGAAAACTGGGACTTGAAAGCACAATTACATAATTCAAAACTATGATTGTAAGCAATCGATTAGCAGACTGTTACGCGTCCATGGTTCTGAGGTTTGGTCTTCGCGTAACCCAGTTTTAAGTATAATTAAGTATAATTATGATCGAAGAATAACGCGATAATTGTATCGATTTGAGAATGTAGGTATTTTTATTAACACAGGGAAGTTGGTCGTTTGATTCATACGAGTATATAAATTGCGGGATAAGGAGTTATTGTATATTCTCGTTGTAGGATATCGGTTATCCTGCTCCTCGTGCATTTACAAGGCCTTTGACCGTGTAACGTATGAGTACGCCTCTATTGAGGCAATTTATTATTGAATGTGGAGGAGTAAAAGGAAAGATCACGGTTGGATGATTGAAGCATTAAAATTGACAAATCAATTCGATATTTTATGGAACAAGGAATTCTTTGGAAATTAATAGCTTTAATATTTTCGATGCTTGGTGGTAAATTGATCTCAAAGGATTTTCTCGGCTAAGCATATAAAATGTATTGTTGGTTCTCAGTTACGCTTTCGTTTTTGGCCTAGAAGTTCCTTCCCAAAAGAATTTGACGTGAACTGGAGCAATCAAAATAATAGCCTGTTTTTTATTTTTTATTGATGAGGGAATATCTACTTCTTTCACATTTTCATCTACAATAAAATTCTAATTTCAGAACCAGTTTCTGTTAAATTGACTGTAACAATTCGAGAAGATTACATGCGCTGTATATATTTTCATTTTATTATGTCTCTTTTTTTGATATAATGATTGAGTTAATAAACTAATGATTTATGACGATAACTTATAATTGATGCTTATAACTGATGCTTATGACTGATGCTTGTAACTGATATCTTAGCATTCAAATAATAAGGATTTATAGCTTTATATAACAAGACAACGCCCTGTCGATTCCATATCAGGTGCATACAGCTCTCCACGTTCAGTTTCTGTGGGTGAGTATCTGGATCAGGTGCAGGCGAAGGGGTAGTTGTTGGTCTGCTTGGTTTTTGTTTGTTTGTCGGAAGGTATTTAAATTGAAGATTGTGTTGGCATTATATAATATAGAGTTAAATTATGTTCGATGTTGTAAGGCGTCATATTGTATTGAAATGTTTTTATATGGGTGTTAACTTATACGCTTTAGCGCGAAACACCCAAGGTAGAATGATTCACAAGTCAACTGGGTTCGAAGCAACATACATATATACATGCTTCCTAAAGTTGTATTATTTGTACTGCGTATTCGTATCGGACATCGGTGTCCTAACCAAACAAAGTAATACAAGATGGCGCAAATTTAATCATCCAATTTTGTTTCTGAATTACTTTTTTACAAAAAAAAAAAAAAAAAAAGATTTTGAATGACGCACATTTTTATTTGGTTCTTTACAATTTTTTATGTTAAGTGGAAAAGATGATATCCGTCAAGTGGCTGCCGCGAGTGTTGATACACGTTTGTACCCGTTTTATCGCCTTTTCCATGACTTGAATTGAATTTGTTTAAAAATTGTTAAATATGTTTGAAGGTTAATTGTTAACCCTTTTATATTATATATATTTATATTATTGGAAAAATTTAAATTGTTTTTTGTTTTGGGTTCGTTGTCATCCTCTTGGTATGTAATGGTTTTGTGGCTCACACACTTACCAGTTCTGACGTCGAAACTTCCTACCCCTTTAAGGTGGCTTATGGTACGTTCTCCTTGGACTGCCTTGGTTGCTTTCTGACGGGGGGAACCACGAAAACACATCAATCTTTAAGGTGTTTATTTCCTTTTATACATCATACTGTGTTCTTATAGAAAAATTAATTCTTATTACACACTCTTCTTATTGTTTATTATACATTCGCAAAACTATTATATATTTTATTAAAACTTTTACAGTGTCTTAACCATGTGGCAGTTGTCCCTTGTATGTCTTGCCACAGAAAATCAATTACCGTTTAATTTTACCTGTGATTGCTTTCCTGTCCGCAGCCTGGTGAGATTCCCATTCCCCGTCAATTGGTTATGTGCTTCTATGTGAGGGATTTGATATGGGCAATTTTATCACTTTTATTTCGACTTTATTTATTCTGATTTTAATTTTGACAACTTTAAACTTATTCCTTTTGTACAATTTCAATTTTAAGAAATTTCAACTTTTCTTTTGGTGCCGTGACCGAATCTTTTTTCTTACTGCTTTTTTCTTTTTTTTCTTCTCCTCTTCTCTCTTCTTTTTACCACTGTTAGCTTTCCTTTTTCCTTTTCTTTGTTCAACTCCAAAACAAACCGTCAGCAACGGAACTTAAGACCGTATTCTTGAAAAAAGGTCAACCCTCCGTCTCTCTCTCGCTCTCCATTCACGTCCACTTCGAAAAACAAATTCGAACTCGAAGAACTGCACGATCCACACCCGAATCGGGGCGGGTTCAAAAACTCACTTCTGGATCGTGCAATTCTTCCACCACCTTACCATCGTACTATTTTAAAACAAAATTATATTAAACACAAATTATCTAATGATGGTGGTGGCCGACGTACGTGACACACCTCCCCCCCCCACAAAACTGCGTGGCATTCTTAGGAGAGGAATGTCACGCCGGAGAGTGGACGGCGGAGAGCAAACAAACAAACAATCAGCAGACCAATCAACAAATAAATAAATAAATAAATTAGTCTACATGCTTAAGTGTTAATGTTAGTAAGGATTTTAGGCTACCTATATGCTAGGGTTAGTAACAATAAATAAATAAATAAATAACATTTAATAGGGGAACACTAACTACACAGATTCCCATCTATCGCGGCGGGCCCGACACTGAAACGACGGTCCGACCGAAAGCTCGACCGCCCACACGATCCGGTTAGGACCCCCTCGCTAAGGCGAGGCGATCCCCTCTCGTTCAACCTCCGAAATGTCACCCGGCCGGCGAAAACGTCCCGCTCTTATATATCTTCTTTAATCCTCCTCTTTTGGACTCGGTATTTGCCCCGGTTCATGGGTTGGTAGATCGGGGGGTTTGTCCCGTTTCGACGGCAAAACCTACCATCACCCGACATTATAGTGCGCTTTCGCACTTTCATATATGCGATCCAACCCCTAGCACTGGGGTTTGCCTCTGCAGTCTGCGCTGGGACTGCGCCTGCAGCATTAGGCCTGGCCTTAAAGACTTTTCGTCAGACTCTCAAGTTGGTATCCCTCGACGAAGGTCCTTTACAAGGACGAAGATTCCGGAGGGTAACCAGAGTCTGGCCAGCTAGGATCAGGGGCTCCAAGTTACCGGAAGGCTTAACCTTTCCGTAATTGTTCTTTTATAAAAAACGTTGTCTATAACTATATGTTATTAACGTCCACTGTTTGGGGTTCATCCGGATGACCACGTGGGTAGCACGTGGTTGAACAGCTTTTCGCAGCCCTCCCCTGTATGGGTAGGGTCTCCGGGCGAGTACCTGCCGCAGTATCGACCTTAACAGGTCCCTTTGGCACGTCTCCCCGTTTGGCTGCCACGCGCTCAACCCTTCCCGTCCCATTGCTGATAAATTGAAGGGAGAATGGCACGGGATTTACGGTCGTTCGGGGAAAAACCAAACAACCACCCGGCCCGTCTACCTTACAATTCCGAGACAGGAAGTCGTACCCCAACAATCCGTCTTCCTCCAAACCCGGCAAGGAGTCTACTATTTGGAAACTGCAGGGAATCTCATGGTGCAACTTGAAATTCCCAGTGCAGCATCCCGTCGACTTGCCCTTGACAAACAGCGCTTGGAGCGTTGTAGATTTATGCACATCCATGCCATATCTAGGATGGAGTGCCTTCAGCTTCAACAGGCTGATCTCAGCACCGGTGTCCACGATTAGGCGCGTAGGGTTCCTACGGCCAATGTCTAGTGGGAGAGCGACAATCGGGACTCGAGTCGGCGAAAACTGAGAACAGCTGGAGCTGGGTTTCGTTTTTAGTGCGGTCGGGTAGGATCTTGCCGACCCGACGTTGGGGAGTTTCCCGAAGTCTCCCATTTTGCTTTATGTCGACACTCTGCCGCCTTGTGAGTGTGTCGACCGCAAAACTCGCACAATGTTCCGCTCCCCCGTTCAGGAATATTCCGCTCGGGAGTCCCACTGGACACCGAACTAGCGGAACTGGAGCTATTCTTTCTGCCCACTTTGGGCCCAATGCGCCGGGGCTGCCATTCCCGGCTCCCCGCGCTGCCTGATGCGGCGTCATGTCTCGCATCCATTTTTGAGGATTTCGAATCCATGGAGTCAGGCCGCTTACCGCCACCGCTCGACACGGACGATCGTCGCCCATCATCTCCGCCTGCTTTCCGGGAATCCTTACTCTCCGCGCTACCATTACCGGTGCTTCGATTTCGCCGACGCTGCCCCCGACGCCCTCTGCGCCTATTTCTCGCGCTTGCCCCAGTCTCCACACGGGTGTCTTGCTCTCGGCTCGCAACAGGTGCTGTTCCGGCGTGCCGCTTATGGGGAGTACCCTGGGAATTCTGTTGCTTTTCCCACCTTTGCCTGTATTCGCACCCGCGCAAGCTATGACCTTGTCGGCCACAAAACTCGCAACAGCACCGGACGCTGAATACTCTTGGGCCTGATGTCGCCGGTCCGCCGCCCGTAGACGGGGGCCGCGGCTCTGGTAGGGCTCTCTGCTGAAACTGTGGTCGCTGATGAGGCGGTTCCTGCCGTGCGAATCCGCCCTGCTGACCTCTACCCCTGTATGTGGTCTGGGGACCGCGCGTCCTCGTCGGACGACCCGGGCAGTCCACTATGTCGTGGCCATACCGCCAACACTCGCGACAGAAGGGAGTGCTTCGTCTTTGTAGACACTCGTCGTATACGTGACCTCTCAGATGGCAAAAATTGCATATGGTCTGGGATTCCAGGGGGTGCGCCGATCGACCAACCGGATCCCTGAACGGATTGTCCCGACCCGATCGATCCTGTGGCACATACGTCCCCTGAGCCAAGCCCTGCGACCCTTCACTCCGACTCGAGGAAGACACGGTATTTGACCACGCTCCCTCGCCAGAGGAGGCCGGAGCATAGGCACCAGCATCCCGTCGATAATTGAGAGGCCCGTACGACCGCTCCCGAACGAAACCATCCTCCCCCCGTCGACGACTATCAGGCTCTTCGGCCGGCAACACGAATGACACCGGCCGGGGATTTAAATTCGACAACACCGGCGCCGGCGCCGCGGTGTAATCCCTAGAAGCGGAGGATGAATTTTCCAAAAGGGTCGAGCAACTTCCCGGTCCTAACTCTAATGTTTCCGACGCTCGCTCGGCGATTCCGTGCCGCGCATCTACAAACACGTCGTCCTGCCTCAGCATTTCCCTACGAGCTCGCTCAAACCCGGTTAGGTGGTCCACCAGGCTACGAAAAGGGACATTACCCAACGTGAGAAGGAAGTGCTTTAGTCCTTCCTCCCTCAGACCCCTTACCAACACCGGTTTGGCCATGCCCTCAAGCTGGCTGGCGAAGACGGACCTACCCTGGCGACCATAAAAGCGCTCAGCTGCCTCCTCGCACCGTACCACGGCCCGCTTCACTCGGGAAACGAAACCTGTGGCATCCTCGGAAGGAAGTTGTCGCATTTTGGAAAGTTGCGCACACAACTCCTCATACGACACCCGGGGTTCGTAGGCCTCTCTAAGACGCTGTTCCGCTTCAAGGAATGTCGTGGGTGGTCTCTCCTCGAACACCCGATAGGCCTCGCCGCTCAGCCTAGAGGGCAGCCACCGGAGGAAGGTATGTTCCTCCTCCACCGCCAGCCCATCCAAGGTCCTTCTACAGCCCTTGAGAAACGAAGAGAGTCTCTCGGCCGTATCCGGGCCTTCCTGTCCCGAAAACATGGGGACCGCCTTCGACACAAGGTCGAAAACCCTATCTGTGCCCAGCATGGTCCGTACAGGAAATGGTTGTGGGCCCAGTTTGAAATACGAGGGCATCGGCGTGTCCTCCATGCTCCCGACAGGCTGTTTACCGACGGTGGGAGGGGGGCGTGTTGGCGATCGGTCGTCCACAAATTCGTCCCTCGAATCATGGAACGCCTCCGGATCCACCTCGTCAACCGGCGGCTCGGGAAATGCCTCGGGTCGTGACCGGGCAGGGGTGCCCTCTCGGACATCTCTTTGACGTTGCCTTGTCTGCATCTGCAGGCCGTCTAATCTAACCTATACTTCTCGATACAAAACGACACCCGGGATTCCGCGAAGAGCGAGCAACTCCGTCGCCGACAGAACCAACCAACAGAAAGGGGGCGAAAACAAAAACAAACACGCTCCCAAGATACAACAGGACGCCGTCCGACGAGCTCTCCCCTCTCGCAAACACTATATGGGCCTAATACACAACAAGGAGACCCGGAACAACAGAGAAGACCAACCCGCAAACAACAGTTCGAAAACAAAACGACAGTCGAAAACCCCAAGAACACAATTCACCAACATTCAGCGGGAACACAGGATGGGCTGCCAACGGATTCACACAATCACAAAAGCACCAAACAAATACTCTCAAAGGGGAAGAGAAGGAAAAATAAGGGAAAAATACACACCGCACCCGTCAGTCAAAACGAAAAACCACAATTTAACTAACAATCGCCGTCCTCAGTGGGCGAGAAATGGAGAGAGAGAATCGAGCAAAGTTCGATTAATTAAACGCAAATCCAAACGAAATCGCAATAAAAGTTCCACGACACGAGACCAAACCAACGTTTGAAGATAATTCAGAAAACTGGACAGTCTTAAATTACATTAACACTACAATAAACGAAATTTTTTGAAAGGAAAAGAAAAACTGAAAGCGCACCAAAATTTTGAATGGAAGGCTGAAAAAGCTTAATAGTAAAAAAAAATTGTTTGCCTCAATAAATTAATATGAAAAGGAAAATACAAAAGTTTGAAATTCACAAAAAAAAAAGAAAAGAAAAGAAAAAAAAAAACAGTCCGGACGAAGATCTGAGGAAACTCAATAGTCCTCAGTTACAATCAAAATTACATAAAATCAAAACATGCAATTACAATAAATATTCTTTAACAACAATTAACTCCAACCAAAACTCTCGGCAAAACAATTCTACAATTATTGACAATAGATTTTTGAAGTACAAAAAAAAAATACAAAAATAAAAAATACTTTCGCCGCTCTCCTGCTGATAACAAATTCCATCCACAGCGCACTACCTCCAGTCTTCGCTCCGTTGATTGCTATCCTGCCGAACACCTTCCAGAAATCTCCCTCGGTGATTGCAACGTATCTCTATGATTGCTGAGGTTTCCCCGGTGCGTTTGTCCGCAGCGCCAGTTGTGGCAGTTGTCCCTTGTATGTCTTGCCACAGAAAATCAATTACCGTTTAATTTTACCTGTGATTGCTTTCCTGTCCGCAGCCTGGTGAGATTCCCATTCCCCGTCAATTGGTTATGTGCTTCTATGTGAGGGATTTGATATGGGCAATTTTATCACTTTTATTTCGACTTTATTTATTCTGATTTTAATTTTGACAACTTTAAACTTATTCCTTTTGTACAATTTCAATTTTAAGAAATTTCAACTTTTCTTTTGGTGCCGTGACCGAATCTTTTTTCTTACTGCTTTTTTCTTTTTTTTCTTCTCCTCTTCTCTCTTCTTTTTACCACCGTCAGCTTTCCTTTTTCCTTTTCTTTGTTCAACTCCAAAACAAACCGTCAGCAACGGAACTTAAGACCGTATTCTTGAAAAAAGGCCAACCCTCCGTCTCTCTCTCGCTCTCCATTCACGTCCACTTCGAAAAACAAATTCGAACTCGAAGAACTGCACGATCCACACCCGAATCGGGGCGGGTTCAAAAACTCACTTCTGGATCGTGCAATTCTTCCACCACCTTACCATCGTACTATTTTAAAACAAAATTATATTAAACACAAATTATCAAATGATGGTGGTGGCCGACGTACGTGACAACCACCGCTCATCACACACTATCCACTGTATGCAACTTATATTTTATTAAAACTTTTTCATTTTCTTAACAACCGCTCACCACCCACTGGAACGCACCTGAAGTTGGTTAAACGCGAAGCAATACTCTTAGTTAAGACACTGAACAGATAGCAACTAGAAACTCAGTCGATATATTAAAATAACCCGACACACGATTTTTCAACCTCAGCACGTTACTTGCTTGTTGCCAACTCTCAACCAACAACTCTTGAACGCACCGTTCCGGTCGTAATTCCAAACACAACTCTGAACCAAGAACTCTCCTCTCCGTTCTCGACTAGCCTCCGAATCCAATTTCATTCTCGTCTGATTCTTTTTGTTAGCATCGAAATCTGGTTTTCTTCGGCAGATAAAAGGATATCTCATTTTCCTGGCCTGATTATTTTTTCGGTAAAGAAAAATCAATAGTGCTCTTATTGCGCCTGTTGTTTTCTTTAACCGAATGGGCAAAGATTTGTTCCGTGGATAACCGATTGAAAGAAAAATCAATAGCGCCCAGGCGAACGTGCATTTGGTTTTATTGCCTGTTGTTTGTTTTAACTTAATGGGCAAGGATCTTTTCCGTGGGAGACTGATTGAAAGAAAAGATCAATAGCGCCCAGGCGAACGTGCATTTTGTGTTATTACCTGTTGTTTGTTTTAACTTAGTTGTGTTAAAACGGCAAGTGGCGCTGCTTGTTTTAATGGTTTTAGGTAACCCTTTTTCTGAGGGATCATAAAATTGCTGGCGCGCATTTTTATGATTCTCAGTGGTTTTGTTTGAAAGACGGCATCTGGCCTGCACATTTGGCTCTTAGGGGTTGTTGTGGTGAACCCTTGGTTCAATGATTACATTTCCATGTTTTTTATGTGAGAAAATTGAACGTTTAGTTCAATTTGCTTGGGGTTTAATTGATTAGCGCAAATTAAAAGTTCAGTTCGATTTGCTTGCTATCCATTTATGTGGGACTATTGGTTGTATGGGCTAATGTTGTTTTGTTTTATGCGAACGTGTAGTTCAATTTATGATGCCTGTTTTTTGGCTTAGTTAATGTCACATCCTTTAAGTGGATGTTCTTGGCGTGTATCGCCGTTAGTGGTGGAGGCTGGCTCCACAGAGGTAAGTGTTATGGGATGGGTGGTTGTGGCCGTAACAGGTATTGCAGTTTTAAATCTATGTTGGTGGTTCTTTTCATTCTCGTGTAATGAGATAATCTAAATAGACAATGTGCATAAATACCTTAGATATACAAAGTGGCGCAAAATTAATCATCCAATTTTGTTTTTTAATTACTTTTTTACTAGATAAAAAAAAAAGATTTTGAATGACGGAAATCTTTATTTAGATCTTTACAATTTTTATTGCTAAGTGGAAAAGATGATATCCGTCAAGTGGCTGCTGCCAATGTTGATACACGTTGGTACCCGTTTTATCGCCCTCTCCATGATTTTCCGCAAGATTTCCGGTGATAACTGGGCTGCGATTGTCTGAGGTTTGTTGACATAAACCCGCGACTTCAAGTAGCCCAAAGAAAGAAGTCTCGGATGGTTAAATCGGGCGATCTTGCCGGCCATGCCAAATAACCAAAACGAGAGATTACGTGACCAGGAAATGCTTCCTTCACCATATCCATTGTGGCTCGTGCTGTGTGTGCGGTTTCACCGTCTTGTTGAAACCACATGTTCACCAAGCCGCGCTCGTCCAATTCCGGCAGTAACAAGTCATCGTGGCACTGTAGCGTTCGCCAGTAACAGTGACCGTATTTCCGATGGCGTCCTCAAAAAAATACGGCCCAATCACACCTCCCGCGAGAACGCTACAGTGGCTTTGAGTAGACGTAATGGCTCTTCGTGCATCACATGTGGATTTTCAGTACCCCAGAAATGAAGATTTTGCTTATTGACGTAGCCGCTTAAGTGGAAATGCGCCTCGTCGCTATGATGATTTTCGAAACAAAACCGTCCTCTGTTATATTTTTATTCTACAACAATTGAATTTTGGTCCTAGCAGACCTTCTCCACAAAACTTACCTCTAATTATTTTTTCTAGGTGAGACGTGGGCGAATTCGGCTTCTGTTGTAGGTGGATGGTGTGCGATGTGGGTCACAAAAGAAAACTCCTTGTCTTTTTTGACTATAGATTTTAATTTATCAACTGTTTTAACTATAGGTTTTAATTAATTAACAATTTTAGCTATAGGTTGTAATTTATTAACTATTTTAACTATAAGTTGTAATTTATGAACTGCTTTAATTACAGTTTTAATTTATTAACTATTTTAACTATGAGTTTTAATTTATTAACTATTGTAATTACAGTTTTTAATGTATTAACTAATTTAACTATAAGTTGTAATTTATGAACTATTTTAATTACAGTTTTAATTTATTAACTATTTTAACTATGAGTTTTAATTTATTAACTATTGTAATTACAAGTTGTAATTTATGAACTATTTTAATTGCAGTTTTAATTTATTAACTATTTTAACTATGATTTTTATTTATTAACTATTGTAATTACAGTTTTTAATTTATTAACTAATTTAACTATAAGTTTTAATTTATGAACTACTTTAATTACAGTTTAAATTTACTAACTATTTTAACTATGATTTTTATTTATTAACTATTGTAATTACAGTTTTTAATTTATTAACTATTGTAATTACAAGTTGTAATTTATGAACTATTTTAATTACAGTTTTAATTTATTAACTATTTTAATTATGGTTTTTATTTATTAACTATTGTAATTACAGTTTTTAATTTATTAACTAATTTAACTATAAGTTTTAATTTATGAACTACTTTAATTACAGTTTTAATTTATTAACTATTTTAACTATGAGCTTTAATTTATTAACTATTGTAATTACAAGTTGTAATTTATGAACTATTTTAATTACAGTTTTAATTTATTAACTATTTTAACTATGAGTTTTAATTTATTAACTATTGTAATTACAGTTTTTAATTTATTAACTAATTTAACTATAAGTTTTAATTATGAACTACTTTAATTACAGTTTTAATTTATTTACTATTTTAATTACAGTTTTTAGTTTATTAACTCCGATTGCACCTCTATGTTAATAATATGAACTATTTTAATTGCAGTTTTGTCTTATTAACTGTTGTAACTATAAGTTTTAATTTGGTTACTATTTTAAATACAGTGTTTTATTTATTAACTCCGATTGCACCTCGACGTCAATAATTGTTCCTTAAACACACAGAATAAAACGATTATCCATAAACCTTGTGCACTTCTATGTTAATAATTGTTCCTGTTTACACGCTGAATAAAACAACCGTGTGCATTTCTAACTTAGTCGTTTTTTTTTGGTGCATAAACCGTTTGTTTTTATTTAATATTTTAATTATTCTGAACAAATATACTTTTCTTTTAAACTCTCTATCGCTTTGGTAGAAACACAACCGCACGCGTTGACGACACAATTCATGAGACCTCTCACTAGGGTCGCAGTCTGGATATCCTTTTTTGTCCCTCTTCCTCGCTTCGCTTCCTTTTCACCGGAAGGACACACAGGAAGGGTTATTCTGGAAAAAATACTGGCTGTGTTCAGTATATAACATTTGCGACTGTAAAGGTCTAAACAAATATTATACACTGGGATGAGAATTTGAAAAAAAGGGATGTTCATTTAATTTGCATATTTATAAACTCCATGGTGGGAGTATTCTATTGTAAGATTGATGTGATGTTTTAACAATGGGTAAGGATATACAGTTGCTAGGATTTTCCTTATTTTAGGGGGTACCTTTATTACACAACACCTCTCCGGTGTTGAGATTAAGGATGGCTTGACGGTAATTCACACGCTAACCATTGCTTGTCTGCTTGTATTCTGCAGCTGTCTAGTTCACAAATTTCAAATATGATTGACGTACAACGCCATTTCCTCCGCTTGGTAGAAACCTTGATGTGGTGCGGGGGCTTAAAATACAATGAATCACTCAGGCTATGCTGACGGAAGCATACGGTTCCAGCAGGGCCACTCATGTCAGACAGGCTAGCAAGGAGTAACACACAAAGATCTACCACCCATAATCCAGGGTGTTACGCTTCACCGTCCAAAATGAATTATCAATATACAAAAACCAATCTCACGAAAAACCCAGTAGGCGTAGGTGTGATGACCCGACACTACCATAAGGGAACAAATCATCAAGAAAACACCGACTCGGCCAAAAGAAGACGTAGGGGAAAAACTGAAAAAGCGGGGTATACGCGTCGGGACGTGGAATGTCCGAACGTTATATGAACCAGGCGTGATACAGGCGGTCGTAAAAAACGCGAAACAATATAAAATGGACATCGTCGCGCTTCAGAAAGTCCGACTCCTACATCAAGTGATCGGAACCAACGGGTTTACACTGTCGGGTGAAGGTACCGTTACACATAACCTCGGAACCGGCTTCATCATAAGCAAGAAGATTACGTCCCATGTAAAAGATGTGAAATTTATTAATGACCGAATGTCGGTGCTAAAAATACAGGGCCCATGGTACAATTATGTATTTATAAACGTACACGCCCCAACAGAATCTACGGACGAAGAACCAAGGACACGTTCTACGAGACCCTAGAGGAAGTATTTGATGGTATCTCATCATTCGATGTTAAAATCCTCCTCGGGGACCTCAATGCGAAAATTGGAAAGGAAGATATCTTCCATTCAACTATAGGTAACGAAAGCCTACATGACGTTTCAAATGATAATGGAATTCGAATTATTACGCTCGCAGCGTCAAAAGATCTGTTAGTGAAAAGCACGATGTTCAAGCACAAGCAAATCCATAAAGCCAAATGGATATCACCCAACGGCGTAACGCGTAACAGACCACTTCTTCATAGACAAAGGACACCGCTCGAATATCCTTGAAGTAAGATCATATAGAGGAGCAGATTACGACTCTGATCATCTTCTAGTGATGGGCAAAATTAGAAGTCGGATCGCAGCAAACCCATGTGGGCAATCATGGGAGACAAGCAAAAAGTTCAGAGGTATGTATGCCGGCATAAACTCAATTATAAATAGCTACCGAGGGAGTGCCAACATAATTCGAGACACAAACGGCTGTCTGGTCACAGAAACGAACAATATGGTGACAGTACTTTGAAAACCTGCTCAATGTGCGCACCCATCAACCACAAATAAACGCACCAGACGTACAGGCAGCCGAGCCCCAGATCCCTTCTTTCAACGAAGTTGTAGATGCAATAAATTAATTGAAAAAGAACAGGGCTCCCGGAGCCGATTGCAAATCGGCAGAGCTTGTGAAGCATGGAGGAGAGGCAACCGCTCGAAAGACCCACCAGCTCATCAAAACAATATGGGATAAGGAAGTCACTCCGGAAGAATAGAAAACCTCAATAGTCGTCCCCATTTTCAAAAAAATCTACATTTTCAAAGAAAACTACAGAGGAATATCCAACCACATACAAAATACTAACAAATGTCATTCTAGCGAGAATCACACCGTACGCAGAAGAAATACTGGGACACTACCAATGCAGATTCCGTACGAACCGGCCAACAAACGACCAAATGTTCACAATAAGGCAACTGCTGGAAAAGAAGTGGGAATACGGATTGACGGTTCACCAACTGTTCGTTGACTTCAAAAAAGCCTACGACTCACTCACAAGGCATAGGCTCTACCATATATTAGTTGAGCTGGGAATCCTGAAAAAATATGCCGCCCTCATTCAAATTTGCATGAACGAAAACAAAGGGCGAGTTAGAATAGAAAATCACCTCCCAGAACAATTTGAAATCCGGGACGGTCTAAAACAGGGCGATGGCCTCTCACCATGTCTTTTTAAGCTTCTGCTCGAGTATGTCATCAGAAAGGTACAAGACGGCTACATGGCCGGATCATCCCTGAACGGGGCCACACAAGTGCTTACATATGCGGTTGACATCGCCGTTCTGGCGATAAGCTAGAAACTGTAAGTAAAAACGGTGAAATCATCATGCAAGCAGCAGAAGAGGTGGGTCTAGAAATAAATGAAGACAAAACAAAATACACGATTACGGCGAGAGCAGGTGGACCTCAGGGAACACATATATATGTCAGAGGCAAGATATTTGAAAAAGTTAAAGAATTGAAATATCTGGGGATGATACTGAAAGCGAGAAACGAAATGTCGAAGGAAATTAACAAAAGACTGCATTCCGGCAACGCCAGTTGGAACGCAGTCAGTAAACTGCTGAAATCCAAACTGCTGTCACGTAACATAAAGCCCCATGTCTATAGAACCATTGTGGGGGTTCTCTATACCACATGGAGAACCAACCCACAATGCCAACAAATTTTGGCCGCTAACAGCGCATCACCCTAACCCAACCTGTAATCCATTTCCAAACATGCAAAAACACATCCCAATATGCAACAGCATCCTTCCCCAAACCTGCAGTTGCATACATCCCCAACCTACCAAGAACACATTACCCGAGCTGTAATAAACGCATATCCAATTTATAACGAAACACTCACCATCTCCATCAACTACACCGAGCCGCATACATTTTCCCAAAATTGCTTTGGTTAATTCTCTATCTAAATTATACTCCTTGCGTGCGACCAAGCAATTCTAATATCCCCCGAAAATCATATCCTGTAATAAACGCATATTCAAATTTACAACCGAATACTCACCATCTCATCAGCTACATCGAGCCGCATACGTTTTTCCAAAAAGCGCTTCGGCTATATTCCATCTAAATTTTATTCCTCGTTTGCAGCCAAACAATTCCAATTTCCCCCGAAAATCGTTCCGGGTCACTTCTTGCTTAAACTATCTCCTCGCTTGCAACCAAGCAACATTTAGTTCCCCCGAAAACCATTTCGGTTCCCATTCCACCTAAACCATGTAGAACCACACCAATTCCCTCTTACTGGCAAGCCAACAGCATGATGCGTCGCCTTTCCACGAAACGATCAAGACCCTTGACCATACTTGGCTATGCCGCCGAAACCAATTTCCCGCTACACACAACCAAAGAATCCTAATTAGCCTATACGGCGATGATTCCCCGGAAATAAATCCCCTATACAGGCATAGCAACCCTTTTCAAAGTTCCTAGTAAATGGCAGTGAGTTGATTTTAGCTATGACTCCACTGCCACGACGGGACGCGACGAACTTTTCCTCGCCAGTAATCAGTCAGTCGAGTTTTAGCAGCCACCACGAAGAGAGTCAAATTGCAACCCCCTGCGGAGTGCGCAACACGTTTTTCCTTTTCTTTGACGAGCAGAGATTGGTCGTTTCGAGGCCAGTGGGTCAGTAACGGGCAACTCAGTTTATCGTATATTTGAAATATAACTTAACGTGCTTTGCGGTGGTTTAAGAAATATCGGGTCTATAAGTATTCACCAATATAGACATTGAGAAAAACAATTTGGCGCGAGCAAGAACTTTAAATACATGTCTCGATCCTGCCGATAATATATTTGAGAACACCCGTGTATAAAAATAGTAGCCCAAGCGGATGTGTTGTGGCCCTTTAGATTAATATACAGAGTAAAGAAAACAAATTTGAGATTATGTACGAAGTTAATTAAGTGGACCTCTTGCAAAGTGAATGTGGAAGAATAAAGTAAAGCCGAACTTACGTAAAATAAATCAGCGTTTTATTTTTATTCGTTTTCGTCTCCCTTGAGGAATAATTTTCAGCACAGCAATCAGTGAGCGTAATCTAAAGGTGTTGGGGATTAAGTGAACCCGTGTCGTGCCAGACACCCTACTTAAGCGACCCCACACCATAATCACGCCGATTATTCTATACGGATGCGAAACATGGGCTCTCACAAAACGGGAAGAAAACAAATTCCGCGTATTCGAGAATGAAGTTTTAAGGGGTATCTTTGGCGGTAAATATGACGAGGAGGCAGGATAATGGAGGAAACTCCACAACCACGAATTGGAAGAGTTATATGGTAAACCTACAATAGTGAGAGTAATCAGGTCAGGAAGATTAAGATGGGCCGGACATGTGGCGCGAATGGGCAACGATAGGACCGTGCGTAGAATTCTTGGCGGTAGACCAACGGCAAAGAGACCGACAAGACGGTCGCGACGGAGATGGAGGACAGGTAAGGTTTGACTTTGAAGACATTGGATCAGATATGCCTGATTTTGTTGTCCCATTTTCTGGTCCTGCAAGAACCTTATGCGTTGAATACGAGTGCTGTAGTTATATTTTGTTTTCTTGAAACTGCTTTGGTTTTCCTATGTTTTCTTCGGGGTATACTTG
Organism: Microdon myrmicae; assembly: GCA_963931805.1. Taxonomy (NCBI): domain Eukaryota; kingdom Metazoa; phylum Arthropoda; class Insecta; order Diptera; family Syrphidae; genus Microdon; species Microdon myrmicae. The sequence goes on along the minus strand of OZ007498.1, from coordinate 118,523,429 downwards.
TATAGCGATGTTGTCTGCCTCGAGGTACTTAAGAGCCTATCATAAATGTTCGGTTGCAGTCGGCTTATAGTTCAGACAGGCAATTTCGTTAGTCATTATCATTTGGTTAATTGTTCATAGTTATCATATCTTATCCGACGCTATTGATGGTTTTGGACGAAGCCGTTTTTAATCCAAAGCACAGCACTCATTCTGGAGAACCCTGCTTGTGTTTGTATTTCATTTTAATCACGTCATAGCAATTTGAATTCATCATTAAAACCAACTAACTCTATTCAAAACAGGACAACTGAGCAGACATATTTGTCAGTCCAGAGCAACGTTGCAACCCAAAACAAGGCATTACACAGCTTGACGGTAACGTATTTGAGCCGGAAGAAGCTTTGAACAAAAAATGTACATATTTCGTGTCTCCCTCTGATAAATTGCGTTCTATTTCAATGATGATTACTTAAAGAAAACCTCTTGTTAGTAAACTTGATCCAAATTCAATCTCTTTCCGTTAAGTGCATGTATAACCATTTGTCTATAATTAGGTCTTTGTCATTATTCTTTCTTTGGATTTATATTTCCTCTCCCGTACGCCCCTTCTGACGGCAACCAAATTTGGCATTTTTGTTCGTTCCCATCAGCAAACTCACATCATCACGTAGGGTAAACATCTCATCTGGTAGGAATTTCTATAAATGCTAGAGACATTTCCGATAGATGTGTGGTTAGTTCCCTGCCGTGTATGGCTCGTCCTAAGCTTTCGCTTTTTTATTCCTTATTTCTTTGCGGTAACATGCAAAAGGAATAACATTTTCATTTAAACTTTGGCAAATATAAAAGAGCTTGTGCATTCCGGAAAGGATTCTCAATGTATGCGATAGAGAACAAGAACCCAAGGGTAGCAAGTGCGAAATTCAAGTCACAAAATGCCCCGTTTTCTCTGTCAGTGTCACAATAGCTCCAGTTGTGTCCACCCATATCCTATGCAACTGACAGCATCCAGATGCGGCTTAAAGGCCCTGTCTGAAGTCAAGGAAAACCCATGAAAACCAGAACTAAAACGAACAAGAAAACTAATAAGGAAAGGATAAAAAATGTCAACTTCATGTGTGCGATATTTATTTTACATAATTAGCTCAATGCGACGCATGCGTGTCACTTCCATCTTTGAATGAGGGGCCCAGTATGAACTAAAGTGGGCAGAAAATTGCCTGCCTGGGGCTGAAGTCATTCAAGGGAATGCTGTGGTAGAAAAAAAATCAACCTTTCACCGTCCTAGGAAGACGGAGCTGAGGGTAACATTTTCCCTGCTGTTGCTCTTGTGTCTCCTCAATACTTTTACTGATACTTTCTTATTCTTATCCTGCTCCGTTTTCGTTCATTTCGAGTTGATAGGATCTACAGAATGGTAAGACGACTTTTAAGATTTATTTATACACACATACAAACACAGGCAAACTTCTCCAAATATACATTTCAATGCGGAAAGGGTTGTGCTTTGACGAAAAGTCTTCGAAGGTAGACAGGAGGATTGAGTTGTCGCTTTATTCTCAAGGATTGCCGGAGAGATGATGATGGCTATGACGTTTTTGGGTGGGGTTTAACATCACTGCGCTACGGAAGACAACTTTAATGCCATTCTAACCGCATAGAGGAATATTTGGGGGTTACAAATCTCTGTTCTTCGGGATTGTAGTTACAGAAATTCATTGGGGATTCACTTAAATGTGGTTTGATGAGAAGCATATTCTGTGTGGTGGGAAAACACTGAACTAATCAGGGTTTTATAATCAATCTACTTAGTTTAGAATAAGTGTGGAGGTGTAAGTCGATTTTAACAGTTAGTTAACTAAATTGAACTATGCCTCAAAGACTTTTTAGGTTTTTTTGGTGCAGTTTTTGAATAAAATGTTTTGGACCCAGTGGCCTGTTTACAACAGGAGCTTCTAAAAGTATATTTTAAACAGTAACCATAAGACATCTACAATAATAGTCATAATATTCATTGACCACTGCCAAAATGTTGGTAAACTCATCAACTTATTTGCGGGTAACAATCAAATGTCGCAACTTACTCGCAACAGTCTATGATGGGTACTGGCGACAGCAATATTGGTTTTCAAGTTTAAAGACGGCAAAAATATCATGATCGCATTGAACCACCCTTGTAAGAATAAGTTAATTATAATATAATTTCTACTGCCGAAATATTATACTTTCTTTTAAAATATTTTTGTCTAAGTACTTCCCGTATCAAGTGACTCACATTCGCAGGAAAGGGGGTATTCAAGGTCGTTTCTTGCGCTTTGCCCTCCGCGGACTAAACTGAGAAAATCCGCTGATTCTACCACCATACACAAGCCGGCTCCCTCTAATCAATCTAAACACACTTGAAGAACGCAGAGTCCATGCCGACATCATCTATGTCCATCGCCATCTGTCTGGCTCAATCAATTGCTAAAGCTTGGTCTCCACTTTAACATTGCATACAAACCCTCGTAACGTACGTAACCCTCGACTGTTTTACGTGCCCGCTCATCATACTTCTTACGGCGCTAACGAACCCATCTCGCGTATGCTACGACAGGCCAGCTCTTTCCCCACCTCCTTCGATTTCAACATCTCTACTCCCGCTCTTAAACGACGTCTCAGAACAAACCCGTCCTAAATCCGCCGCCTCCCATCAATAACCGCTCTACCCTGCAATCCTCTCCTCTCCCTCCATCTAACTAGTTCTCCCCTACACCTTTCCAACCCCACCCATAACCCCCCTGCTCCCTAACCCCCGCCCCTGTATCAGTTCGAACCCATGCCCTCCACTGTCGCCCAAAGGCCGCGTTTACCACCCCCACATACACTCGCTCTTCCCTGGCCTCCTACCTCCCCTATCGCCCAGTAATCTTAAACTTCCCGGTTTTCTTCTCCTTTTTTTTCGATTGAAAAATCGAATAAGGTCTTAACCACTGCTCTAGATTTTAAGATAGTCTGTAAGGTTTTATGTTAAGTTAATTTTAAGCTTGCAGTAAGCTAAATAAAAATGGGGGTTCCGCCTTCAATCAATCAATCAACCAACCAATCAATCAATCAATATTATATTAAATCATTTCTGTCGAAATGCTTTCTGTTAAAATATTTTCCGTAGATACACTTTACTTTAATAATTCTTTTTATTAGATTTCTCTCAGGAGAGGCAAACCTATAGCGCCAAGTTGCCGCTCTGAGATGCCACTAAATAACTGTTGCAGTCCTTCTTTAACAGTTGCAGGTTGTAAGGCTCCGGAAATACTCGCGCGGGGAGTGAATTCCACAGCTTTCCCGCTTTGCAATGGAACGACTTCCGATGCAGAGATGTTCGCACCGTCGGGAGATAAATAACAAATTGGTGCGATCCGTCGGATTGTCTTGTGGAGCGCAAATAAACCGAATTTCGCGGATCAATACCACGATATTCCGAAGAACAGTACACGTGATAATATCTATAAAATAGACTAAGGTCAGCTACGCGCCTTCGATGGGATAGCGATTGTAGTCTCGACGTCAGCGTCGTGTCTCCGATCAGGCGGATCGCTCGCCTCTGTGTGCTTTCAAGTAGGTCGAGGGTATGCTTAGGAGCAGAGTTCTAAACATAGGAGCAATATTTGACCGCAGGTCTAATTTGAGATTTATACAGGAGGAGTTGGACCGGAGTAAAACTCAGTTTTCCAAAGGCGGACCTGGCGACCTTTGACACGTGTTTATGCCACGATACATTCCCAAAGACTATGACGCCGGGGAATTTTATGCTTTCCCTAGATTCGAGTGCCTGGCCATTCATCATTAGCTATGAAGCCGATGATCCACTTTTCTTTGTGAATGTTGTATATTGTGTCTTGGTTACATTGAAGTCGACGAGATTGGCCTTTCCCCACTGAAGGACCTTATCCAGATCCCGATACAGAGAGTCGATATGGCTACATCTCAGCTGGTGCGAGGTTGATGCAGTCATCAGCAGATCACTCGAAAAAAAGGAAATAAGTGTACTATCATCGGCAAAACTGAACATTTTGTTGCCCGTTAACTCCAACAAATCATTTATGTGAAGCAAAAACAAGGTTGGAGCCAATATAGAACTTTGAGGCACCCTAGAAGTAATAGGATGCAGATCCGATGATTCGCCATTCACGACAACTCGGATGGATCGATCTTCTAGGAACCTCTTTGTCCAGTTGCAAAGTTGCTGGGAAAGACCATGCTAGACGCTGTCAAAAGCCTGGGAAGGTATCCAATGCGATGCTCTTGACTCACCATGCCCTTTTAATCGCAGATGTCCGTATATCGGTTATTACGGTCTAAAGGCCTCTCTTGGACCGCCTGCCACGGCATCCGTATTCTGGATCATTCAGAAGCCCGTCGCATACCAAATATTTAATTAACTCTTGACTCACCATGTCCTTTCAATCGCAGATGTCCGTATATCGGTTATAAGGGTCAAAAGGCCTCTCTTGCACCTCCTGCCACGCCATCCGTATTGTGGATCATTCAGAAGCCCGCCGCATTCCAAATATTTAATTAAATCGGCATTGATGACATTTTCTATCACCTTAGATAATATAGACACTAATGGTATCGGCCGGTAATTTTTTAAGAGACACTTTTTCCTTCAAAAGCCTTGAAGATATCCAATGCCACTGTAGCGTTCTACTAACGCACAATTCCGCGCAGGTAAGGTTCCTACCTTCAAGGAACTTACTTACCTGAGAACGCTGCACGCGCCCACAGACGCGTGTCCCAAAGTCCCACCATAGGGCCTACAACTCGTAGCCAACGTTGAGCCCGAAACTAAAAAGCGAGGAACTGAATGTCCCCAAAGCTTTTAATGTCAACCTCAACAATTATAGTTCTTCATGCCTGAAACAAAGGTAAAATCATACATTCATCCTGTTCCTAAAAGCAATTCACGAAAACGTCAGACATTCTGCCTGAGCCCAGGAACACCTAATCGAACCGACAATTCCGGGTATCGATACAATGAATTGCTATCACCAGCAAATTAGCCGACCAATGGATGCACGTGCGGGTGGTCTCCCACAAAGACTATCAAATCCATCGGCAAACAAAAGAAACGGCAACCTCATGCAATAAAGCATATCGCCTATCCGTGCCAAATTGTAGGCAACCGTAGTTATCTCAACGAGATAATTCGGGGATATGTATGATGATAAAATCAACAAAAGGAACTACTCCGATCCCACGGTTCTTTTCGAATTTCACACCATTAGAAAGATCTAATGGATTTCGGCTTGTAATTACAAGACCCACGGACTGTACGTCCAAACAACCATTGAATATCTCCGGTCTGCGCGCCAGATGTGCTGTGCAAAGAGAAGGCCGTGGAAATGAGTTTCGATCACCACCACGGATGGTGATAAGGATGTATGCGACGAACGACTTTCTCCTTTTCAGGAATCTAAAAATACCCCTGGGACTAAATAACATGCTTCTAACAGAGATTCGGAAATTCTGTTAGCAGCACGAATAAGAAGATTTTTCCGTACAGATACAGATACCAGTTTTGAATCTGGATATCTGTGTGGGCAGACAGTTAGTCTTTATCGAGCAGCAGGACAGCGAACCCCACTGAGGAGGTCGAACCGCGAGACGAATACGCTAGTATAAGTAACCGCGACTTAAAATTAAAATTAAGAAAAAGACGAGTTAACGTGTGTCCAAAGTTCGTAAGTTAAACTACAGTAAAAGCGTCAGGAGTACTTAATACGAATCGTGACTCGATGTAAACTCGGAATTAAAAAAAAAATTTTTTAATAAACAAAAGTGTGCACTAAAAATAGTTCGTGTTTCATAAAATAAACAGACCTGGTTCACCTAAAGGTAGTTCGTCGCTCCCTTTGCCACCGTGTTTTGCTCCGCTTGTGTATTTTCCTCTATGGTTAACAGTGTTCGGCGGAACACTGCATCATCAAACATTTGAAAACGACATTCAAATCCGCCAAACTACCGCTCTTGACTCGCCATACCCCTCAATCGCAGAAGTCTATATATCGGTTATAAGGGTAAAAAGGCCTCTCTTGGACCGCCTGCCACGAATTACGTATTGACGTTAATTCAGAAGACCATTGTCCACCAGATACTTAATTAACTCGGCATTGATGATTATTTCCATTATCTTAGATAACATAGACAGTAATGTCATCGGGCGGTAATTTTGTGGGAGGCACTTTTTTCCACTCTTTGGGATTGGGTGAACTCAAGCGATTTTCCAGCAGGTGGGAAATGTTCTCCGTGCATAAGATAAGCGAGAGAGTCTGCTAAGAACCGGCGACAGTGTTGGAGCGCAGTTATTAAGAACTATTGCTGGTGCTTCGTCCGGCCGATTGCCTTTCTATAGTCCAGTCTACGTAGAATGCTTTAAATAGTACGCGGGTGGAGCCTTCCACATCGAAGACCATACCGGTGCGATCACTGCTGTTTCTTAAAACCCGGGATCGAGGTTTGAATTTTTGGAAAATGAATTCGCGGACACCATAGCTTTATGTTTGAATTTGTGACTAGTGTCCCGCTGCCCGTCACTAACGGGGGAAAAAGGGAGGAAGCGAAGTTATTGCTCATAGCCCTTGCCCAGAAGGGACGCGAATCAGTTAGGCGTTTGTGATTCTAACAAAATTCGCTCTGCTAACCTCGGTGGCATTAGAGCGCCATTGTTTAATAGCTCTATTTTTGACGCTGCATTTTTTATCAAACCAAGGTTTATCAGACGAAGTTCGTTTTATGGAATGTGGAATGTAGATCTGTGGCGGTCCGCCAAACCCCACGGTTCGCTTTCCTAAAAAACCCTCATAATTTGCACCCAATCCCCTAATTTCACTAATACAATCGCATTAGCATCTTAAATGCTTCACGCATTAAGGAAATCAATCTGTAATCTAAAAAAGCCACTGGAAAAGAAAACTTACCTTTCATGCATCCCTTCGCATACAATTCTCCGTAAGATTTCTTTCTTAACTTATCAGGCAGAACCCCATTATTACAACCCAACTCCCATTGTTTCCCGCCAACGCATTTGCATGGGCCCCTAAACACATTCCCTTCCCAACGATAGTAAATGTTTTCAATCCATTACCTGGAAATGCCTGCAAAGAATTTTTACTACATGGGCATTCATACATCATCAATGGATCTCTGCATTAGCGACCCAAAAACCGAATTTCCAATTACTGTAGATATTCACACTATAGTTCGATCCTGGCGTCGCCATAGATGCCATGCATAATTGACACAGATGGTATACACAACCGTCATTGTGTACCCATCTAAATTACTTTCCGAAGACTTGCAACTATTGTTTCAGCTGCAAGCACTTCTGGCGGAAATATTTCTTTGTTTGAATCTTCAAAGAATCACCGACGTCGCGCTTTGCCGTCGGATTGGATTAAATAGCATAAACATATGTAAACAAAAGAATTCGATTCTCCCAGTTGGCAGAGAGACGATATACGATTTTTTTTCCCTCGTTGTAGGTTCCGTTTATCCTTGGCTAAACGCATCAATAAATACGGTGATGTGTACAAACACACACACACACACCACCGCGTGCCTTCACACGATCGCCTTCCATTGGTCACTGGTCAAAGGAAATTTCATTTCCTTTTCACCACACCACCAAACTCACCCCAAACGTGAGTTGAATCTTGGCGTCCTTTACCATCCGCTCACCACGCTGGTCGCCCGCTCCCGCTCTCCGTCGGTGCACGCGGAGATGCGTTAAATTCGGAGTCGGGAGTATCTGAGCGTGTAGTCATTTTTTTTGTGTCGCGTGTTAAAAAATACAATCGCTCGCACTATCACCTGTACTATAATTAAACAATCTCGCGGCAGTGATATAAAATGAATAATAAATGTCTAGACATAATCCGAACAATATTGCGTGTTTTATTTCAGCGGTTTTGTTTCCTTGCTGTGTCGCAGTGTCCTGGGTGTTTATCTCTAACCCTTTACCCCTGGTTGTAAACGAACGAGGCGGCGTTCGTTCATTTATTTGTGATTGACTTTCGGTTCGGTGTTTTACGCGGCGAACAATTTATGATGGAGGAGGAAGATCTCCATCCCGAGAAGAATAATCTCCGTCACCGAAGAATAATCTCCGGGACTGACTCCGCGCATGACCATGGAAAGGATGCGAAGAAATATCACAAATCGTCTCAGATAGCAACCCCCATACATGGAAAAGCTGCTTAGGTCGGTTATTCGTTTGAAATGCGAGTGGGTACCCGATCAATACCAAACAGTGATTTGAGTTTCCCACTGACGCAGCAACTTCCACAGTATAAGCGCTCGATCCAGAATGTTCGCATAATAGCTCGGGTATCAAGCATTTGCGTAGTTTCCTCCATGAGTTGAGTCAATTAGCTACCAACAGAGATCATCTCCGCCAGCCTCCCAGCCTCGTCGGTTCTGTTAGAATGTCCTAGCTAACCGGAATTGTGTAAATTAAAATCGCTAAGGACGACAACTTCAGAAGCTGGGTTGTTGATCTGTATTCAGTCGACGGTACGTGAAAGATGTTCGAAAAATGTTGCTGGTAATTCTTCAATCGGGCAGCGGTAAAGACAACAAAGAAATTTTACAGAATTCCTCAGCACGATCTTCAACCACATGATGTCCAAATTATTGGGTGGTAACGCCTCCATCCTTTGGCAAGCCAGATCGGACCGCGTGGAGACGTAGACTCCACCCTTAAAACCGAATCTCGATTGTAAGTTTTATCCTGAGCAACAAAGATATGTCGAATCATTTGACGAATCGGACTGGATCACAGTTAGTGCAAAGATATCAGGTTTCGCTCTTTGCAAATATTGGTGGGTGGCGTTTATATTCGTATTGGTGGAACCCATGCCCCTGATGTTACAAATTCCATTATCAGTCGAACGTCGACAGGGTTTCGAGAACGATTCCAATTAAGCGATGACGAATTAAATTAATTAAACTTCGGTTGTTTATCAAAATATTTGCATGATGTTCCCCCTGACATAGTCCCCCCGGAGATCCGAATGGGAAATTAGTTTACCTTCGGGATTCTTTATCTCAGAAGATACCATCATGACTTACCTTTGTGTCAGTCCGGGTCATCAGCCGCATATCAATAACATAGTCGAAAATTTCTTCCGACGATATCGGGGAATGTACGACGTGGCGGGGCGGTATTTCATTTTGGACCAACTTACCACCCAAACCGTTTTTTTTTTTTGAATTGGTCTGTAGGAATTTCACTTAATTATGTGCCGGCATTGGCAAGGTTAAATAAGCTTCCTAACCTGTTCACTTTACGACGCACCCACGATGCTGACGGTAACATTCAGCTGTCCAACTGGTTACTGCCACTGTTCCAGCAAAGAAAATAAAACTCGCGGAAATGTTGATATTGTATAGTGACTTGTATTGTTTGTTACTCTTGATGTGGTTTTTTTTTACATGAACACTTAACAATTGTTTGTTACTCTTGATGATGGTTTTTTTACATGAACACTTAACAATTTATTGACTGCTGACAAAGGTTAATTTCGCGCGCCAGGACATTCGGTATCAAGTCTCTTACATCAACACATAACAATGACATTCAGTATGAGGTTTTTTTCATTAACACATAACAAGGACCTTCAGTATGAGGTTTCTTACTTAACACTTAATAAGGACATTCGGTCAACTCGGTAACAAACTTGGCCGTGATTTTAAACTTAAGAATGCTCCTCTCCTCGACTCAGTGGACAAACGACTCCTATACAATTATCTCATCGACTGCCACTTTGCGCGCGGATCACCTTGTTGGCCCGTGATGCGAGCTCATGGGTGGTCGAACCGTGGGAATGAAAAAGCATCTTTGGGATAAGTATTTGCAGTTGTCCAAATACTACGTTAGGGATTAGGATACATTTGGGATAATTACACAATGATGGTTGTGTTTACAACCATGTTAATTGTGTATTGCAATCCTAGGGAGTCATGGGTCGAATTCCAGTGTGAGTATTTACACTGGCATTGAATTCGGCTCTTGGCAGCTAGGCGCGAATTGCGCCGCTGCTTTGAAGATTACATAAAAGCCGCCGTGAGTACTGGTGCAACATGAAAATCTGTTGCGCACGTGTGGGACAGTAAATGCAGGCAGACAGGGGTTCTGCTGATTGTTTTCATAATCCACTTCGGTTATCTAGTATGGCAACCGAAATGTTTTCCTTTTAGAACAATGCTGAGATGCATTGATGTATGCGGTACTGGCGTACCGAATTTCTTCTAGGGAAATTTATATAACGCGTTAATTGCGTGAATGTCCTTGATGGGCAGATGCTTGATGTTGGATGCTATTTGCATAACCGAAAGGTTATGAAATCGGTGGGAGAATGCTTGGGGAAGTTATTGCGCTTGCATGGTAAAAATGATGAAATTAGTGGAGCTTTAGGAAGGAAGATTTGGAGGTAGGCTGAAAAAGGTAGCAGTGGTGTTAGTAGAAACGCCACAGGTCCATTGGCCAAGTTTCGAAAGATGGACAGGGATTTCTCCCAACCATTTCACGGAGTCTATAGCGTGACGGGGTGGTATTTGTCCAGGGGACAGAGGGTTGGGACCCCACTTACCACTCGGCCTTTAGTCGCCTCTTACGACTATCCGGCCTAGCTGTGAGCATATTCTAAAACCCTACTCATATGGCATGGACAATGTTGATAAAACGGAGAATTCAAAATTGTCGCGACAATTGGAGGACAAACTGAAGCGTGTTCAGGTGGATCAGAATGTTTATAAACATTTTAAGAAGATATGTGGGACTGCTCATTTAACTAGCTGTGAGTATATTCTAACGCCCTGCTCAGAAGGGTCGGTGACCATTATACGTGGACGTATCACTTTCTGTGAAAAGATTGTTCTGTGTAAATACTAGTAACTTGTTACCATTTTATCTTTGGTTAATGAGGTTAATGTGAAGGTACCGTCGAATGATTTTCGTCGCTGTATTTTCTGTCAATGTAATTTAAGTGGACATGCGTGTAAATAATGTATGTTGAAATATATTTCGTCAAATTAATTTTCCCCAAATTGTTTACTACCAGGGGTTGGTCAATTAAGACTGTTATTGCAGTCGTTGTAACGAATACGCCTTATTAGTGTCATCTTGTGATATGCACTTGAACCAGGGGAGAATTTACTGTAAACATCCGTTTTTTAACACAAAATATTTCAACAGAAAAGATTTGAACAAAAAGTATGCCCACAAGAAACAGTTGGACATAAAACAGTTTTTCAAAATACGAGTATTACAAGAGAAACACATTTTTCAAAAAATCTCTTTGCTGATAATACTCGCAGATATACATATATACGAACAGTTCCGCGTGGACCGCGTAATAAAGTAGACGTGTAAAATTTCGCCTCTAAAGCCTCTACAGCCGCTGTTGTATTAGGAAAAGGTGCAATGTAGTGCCGACAAAGGGGAGTAGTACGATTTTTCCAAAAAATATGTAGAAACCCTAAAAATTTCAAATGGTAACAAACAATTTTTATACTTTAAAATCATGTTACTTTTGTTAATAAGTCATGAACTATTTCTTGCCGAAAGGCTTGCTAAAAATAAAAGTACACGTTGTAATTTAGACGGCTGACAGAGAGTCAGTTATAGCTTAAAGACGTTGCTCTAATAGACATTTAAAATAAAAATTTAAAAATCTACTTTCTTTTTTACTGTTTTTGAATAATAAATGAGTCCATAAAAAGAGTCTCGCGGTTTTGTAAGCATTTTATTTTTACATGTTTTTGACAAAATAGTGATGTTGTTTGTGATCCCTTCTGCTGCAATACAATTTGACAAAATATACAAAAATACTTTCTGTCAGATACTTTCTGTCAGAATTCAGAACATTTTCTGACAAAATGTTTTCTGGTGACATATAAGTATACCCGCCTGTCATATGGGAGACCGGGGTTCGATTCCCCGTCGGGGAGCCTCTGGCGCAAGACTAATGAACTTGCCCGGAAGAAAAACAAATCATTATGGAAAATTTAACAAGCCTCAGGACTAGCTTAATAAGGCCAAGACCGGTTCCCGGTTGTAGTGCGATGATGATGATGATGATGATAATATTTTAAGTTGAAATATATTCTGTAGAAATTACTTTGGAAATACTTTCAATATTACTTCTTTTTAAATAGAAGTGTTTTCGTTAAGTTCTATGCAATTTGCTTTTGTAATGAGAAATAATACCTTGATCAACAAGTCCGCAGAATTATAAGGTGGGTGTAAAAGTTCTTGCGTATTTTCAAAATTTTTGATTATCCTGCAATGCAACCCATGATCCCAATATCCGAAGAATATTCATCGTTTAAAAGGTGGAAGTATTAGCTTTAATTCCAGCACTATTGGTAAGGTTTTGTTTTGACTTTAGGTACGAAAACTTTAATTTCAAATGAACAAGGACAACCTTCACTTTCGCCATATAATATTATACGAGTTCCGAAAAGGAGTAAACACTGGGGATCGTCATTCAATTCAAAAACGACTCCTTTTCCAAACGCTCAAGCAAAGAAACAGTTGCAGTTAATGCGACTTAATTTGGTCTCTTCTGAAAATTGATGTGGCACCTACATATCAATCCTCAAAGCGTATCTCATTTCCTTTAAGTATTGAAATGTGGTTCATCTCTCAATGTTGACTTCTGTCGGAAACTCTTCCATTGAAATCCGTGAGTTTTTGTCAATCAAACTTCGTAAAACGTCGTCATCCACGTTACTATACCTTCCAGAGCGATATTCATCACCATCATCATCATCATCGGCACTACAACTGGGATCCGGTCTTGGCCTTATTTAACAAATCTCTCTACCGGTACTGATTTCGAGCCGATGTGTTCCAGTTTGGCACTCCCAGGCTCTGGACGTCTTGGTGTACGCCATTCCTCCATCGCAGACAAGGTCTGCCGCGCTGTCTCCCTCCATACATCCTGCCACAAAGGACTTTCCGGGTAGGTTTGTGGGGTTCTCTATATTACATGGAGAACCAACCCACAATTCCAACCACAATTTCCGCCTTATTTCGACCGCTTTCAGCGTGTCATACTATCCCCTATTCCACCGTTCATGCTATTCACCTGTAATATCATGTTTTCCAAATGGACGCATAGCTGAATTCATTCTTCTATGCAGATAATGCATAATTGAATTCAGCTACCTATTTGCCGTACGGCAACTCCATTTTTACTAGCCCATGAGATTTCCATCGGAAATCACATCATGTCGGCTAGCAACAACAAATTTAATCAAACGACGCCGTTGCATCATAGCGAAACCGCTGGAGTTATTGCAGCGTCTTAGAGTCTGGTTCTCACGCTGATTATTTCCCAACCATCAGCGGCGTCCTATTGACTTTCCCCAGAAATGCCATTCGCTTAAGATCAACGATCTCATTTGGCAGGTGAATAGCACCAGCTAAATTTTCCTTTCCTTCACAGTTCTGTCTTTCTACAGTTCAATGTACTCGTAGATCACCATATTCCCCGAATTAGGTCAATGGGTTATCCTCAAAGCTGCATTGATTCATGCACACACAACCAAACCCACCCCGAGATCATAGTACTTTGTGTTTCTGTTCTCTCATTCTCCCATGTTCGTCGACTATCGAATTAACCGATGTATTCACCACACATCGACGGGCGTGGCAATGGGAGAGCAGAAGTATAATCTCTATTGGTTGTCCTGTGTGCAAAAATTAAATTACCCATCTTCATCCCTAATTCGAATCGGTAACATCTCAATCGTCGTCACAGTCCGACGCCGTTCCACGAGCAGTGATTATTCAACCTCCGTTGTGTGCACACACACGAAATTTTCGTTCTTTCTCAGTAGAGCACGTTTTATCACTAGAGGGTCGAGAGTTAACCGCCACCGGGGTTGGTCACATAGAAAGCGTTTCAGTCGATGGAGTTCAAGCGCGTCCAATTCGTTTTTCCCATTTCGTCTACTCTAGAGTCGTTAGTTATTTAATAAAGAACTTCAAGCCAACTATTTATGTATTAAAAACCAAGTGACGTTTCTTGTTCGAGTTTAAGTGCTTAACATCCAGAAAAATTAAAATAAACATGAGCAAAAACACAAAACCCATATTCACTTAAGATATACCAAATAATTAAACTTTAAACTTTAAGAGATATATCCGTTAGTGTTTAAGATAATAAGTGAAATAAATAAAATAAAGAAAACTTTGAACGGCAAAATAATCTCCAGTGCGTTTCTTTTTATTTATTCTCGTTTGTTTCGAAACCATCGGTGTCGGGGATACACGTGAATCCGTGCCCATGTTCGGCAACAATACTACGTCCCCACAGGCTCCTCTTCGTTCATTCGAGCTAGGTGTCCGGCCACCGGAGTCTACCGAGTTTGATTTTTCAATCATGGTTGTAGCGTCTCCGGAATCGTGCTCCCTCACATACGGGGCCAACAATTCTCCTTAAGACCTTTCTCTCGAACGCGCCTAAGAGTTCAGAGTGCCTTTTATTAAGCACCCAGGTCTCGGATCCATACATGAGTACTGGTAAGACTATGGTCTTGTACAGTACTAGCTTGGATGTTCTGGATAAATTTCGGGATTTAAAGAGCCTTGATAGACCATAGTAGGCTTTGTTGGATTTAATCAGCCGTTTGCGTATTTCTTCTTCCATATTGTTATCGGCTGATACTATTGACCCAAGGTAATTAAAGGATTGCACTACTTCAAATTCGTCCTCCACTACCCTGGTAGTTTGACCAACGTTGGGTCTTCTCTTCGCAAAAGTTGCCACCATGTACTTACTTTTCCCCTCATTATTGTGCAGTCCCAGTTTTTGTGCCGCCTGCTCGATCTGGGTGAAGGATTCCTGTACAGCCGATTCGGTTCTACCGATGATGTCGATGTCATCTGCGTAGGCAAGTATCTGGGAGGACTTGGTGATAATACTCCCTCTAGTTGTAATGCCAGAGTCACGGATTGCTTTCTCCAACGCCAGGTTGAAGAGGAGGCAGGCCAGACCGTCCCCTTGTAGGAGTCCATTAAAGATGTTTATTGGTTTGGACAGCAATCCAGCTATTTTTACTTGACTAGTTACGTTGGTCATGATCAACCTACAAAGTCGTATCAATTTGTCTGGAACGCTGAACTAGTTCTACCCTGGCTATGCTGTCGTAGGCGACCGTAAGGTCTATAAATAGATAATGGAATTTTATTTCCATACATTTTTCCATCACCTGCCTAAGGGTAAATATCTGATCAATCGCTGATTTGCCTGGGATGAACCCACACTGATATTGACCAATTATGGCTTTAGCGTATGGGGCTATCCGATTTTGCAAGATAGTGGAGAGTATTTTATAGGCGGTACTCAGCAATGTTATACCCTTATAGTTCCTGCACAGTGTGATATCTCCTTTCTTATGTATGGGGTAAATTATACCACGACGCAAATCTTCCGGCATCTCCTCTTGCCCCCATACGTGCACCACGATCTCATGAATTGCGTGATGTAACGCTGTCCCACCTTGATTGATCAGCTCATCCGGTATGCCATCAGCTCCGGGGGCTTTATTTGATTTGAGCTGCCTTATGGCTTTTAATGTTTCCTCAATGCTTGGTGACGGCAGCATTTGGTCTTGATTTTGCATTGGCGGAGCCTCCAATTCTTCTGTGAGCTGACCATTTACCAATTCATTGAAGTGCACTTCCCATCGCTCCAGAATGCCCTAAGGATTGGTGATCAGATTACCCTCTTTATCATTGCAGTAAGTGCAGCGTGGTGTGTACCGGGTCATACTGCGGATTATTTGGTATAACTTCCGCGCCTGGTGCGGACCTCGCTGTCTACTTTTCTCTATTTCACAGACAGGGATTTTTTTCCAGGCACTTTTCTTTTGTCTGTGAAATCTTTTTTCATATCTTCTGAGCTCTTTGTATTTCTCCTCGCGTCCTATGAGACTGCTGCATTGCCCGGTATGCAGCATTCTTATGTTCAGTCGCTAGTTTGCACTCATCATCAAACCAGTCGCTCCGATCTCTACGACTACTGAAAAGGTACTTATACAAAGATTACGTGATATTGCTTAGTGTGCAAGAAGAAACTAGTTTTTTGGTGTTGTCAAATTCAACTTTATTGGAAAATATACTTATACAACGATCGATTTATATTGCTTGGTGAGAAACTCCTAATTCTTCTGCAAGCTCTTCTTGACTTTGATATGATCTTCCATCCAATAAAACTTGAAGTTCTTTGTCATGAAATTTTTTTACTGCACCTGGACGTGAAGGATCTGTGGGGAGGAAGTATTGTGCTTTACAGGGACACTCCTCATCTTCCTCCTCCATCATAATGTTCCTCTAAGGAATTGTTCGCCGAGTAAAAAAAACGAAACGCCGACACGTTTGTCCACAATTTTGCGTTAAACACCAGGGGAACAACGATTAGGTAAACACATCTAGGAACTGCCAGGCACTGCAGCACGGAAAATTAAACACACGAATTGAAAGGTGATCACCGACTTTTTATTACTTTACTTAGAACTTATTAATATTAAATTGATTTTTATAAATTTGATACGAGATGAAACACTTCTTTCTTGACACGACTTCGGCATATCTACGCTTCTCCGCCGCGTGACGGAAAGCGGAAGATCAAGCGACCAGCGTGGTCGGCAGATGTAATTAGACTCCACGATATTAAATCGCTATCAATAGAAATTCGGCCAGTGAAACTGGCTCTCTTAATTAAGGGGTGCATTTTCCTATTTCAAGAGAGACGTAAAGTCTCTCTTTGGGATAACCGAACAGATCTCATAGAGAAGATCGTCACGGTACACATGTGTGTGTACATTGGTTCTTTTATGGATCAAAGCCATGGGAACGAATCTTAAACGAAGAAAGGGCAAATGTACATCCATGAGATGTGAGTTCGGCTAAGCAAACAAGCCGAACCTCATTGAATGCTTATTGGGTTATGTGAGAAGGTCAATGGTAAACGGATCCAGGAATATGTAAGACAAAGGGACCGTTTATGATCGTTATCTACAATATGCATAGCAGCTGTATTGACAGCCGCAATGCATCATGAACATTGTGCTAATTGGTTTTAGCTTGTTTACCGGGAAATGGGGTTTATGGCATCGCTGGTACGGGTAGGTATTCAATTCCTATTTGCATTTGCATATGCTGTAGGATTTAATTGATGCCTTAAGATGCAAGATGCGTATATTTGTTTTTGTCCCTGTTATGATGGTTACATTGTATGTAAATCAAATCATTTTGTTGTCAGGAATTCATCTAGGGGAAAATGCACTTGGTGAGATTGGGATTCCTGATAAGTTAGGAAAGAATTCTTACAGGGAATTTGTATGCGAAGAGATGCATGCAAGGTAAGAATTTACAGGTATTTTTAGATTGTAAATTTGCTCTATTTAATGCGTACCGCATTTAAGGCGTTAATGTGATTGCATTAGCGAACTTAAAGAAGTTGAGTAGTAGTTATGGGGATTTTTCAGGTAAGTGGGCCGTGGGGTTTGGCGGAACCGCCACCGCATACCTTCGAGATTCCGCTTTAAAGGCGGAGTCTGCGTCTTCGCGAGGTCCGATCTGGCTTGCCAGAGGATGGAGGCGTTGGAACCCAATAATATGTACATTTTGTGGTTGAGGGTGGTGCTGAGGAATTTCGTTAAAATGCTTTGTTGTCTTTACCGCTCCCCGAAAGACGATCGACCGGCGACATTCTTCGAACATCTTTCACATACCGTCGACTGGATACAGATCAACCACCCAGTTTCTGAAATTGTTGTCCTTGGTGATTTTAATGTGCACAATTCCGGCTGGTTGTTACATTCTAACAGAACCGACGAGGCTGGGAGGCTGGCGGAGATGTTTGCTGTAAGCCAAAACTCGACTCAACTCGTGGAGTAACCGACGCGAGTACCGCATGCCCGAGGCGATTGTGCGAACAGCCTGGATCTGTTTTCGAGTGTTCGGCCGATAGGTGCATCTGCGGCGCATCAGCTGTGATGTAGACAGATTGACTCTCTGAATCGGGATCTAGATAGGGTTCTGCAGTGTGGAAGGGCCAATCTCGTCGACTTCAATGCAACGAAGACACAATATACAACATTCACGAAGAAAAGTGGATCATCGGTTCCACAGCTGATGATGAATGGCCGGGCCCCTTGAGGCCGGGGAAAGCTTGAAATGGAATGGTCTGCTGGAATGTATCATGGCATAAACAAGTGTCGAGCATCGCCAGGTTAGCCTCAGGAAAACTAAGTTATCTTTTTAGAGCCAAGAAATATTTTACTCCGGCCCAACTTCTTCTCCTATATAAATCCCAAATTAGACCCGCGCTCGAATATTGCTCGCATGTTTGGAGCTCGGCTCCTGAACATACCCTCGACCTACTTGAAAGCATACAGAGACGAGCGATCCGCCCGATCGGGGACTCGGCGCTGACATCGGGACTACAGTCGCTATCACATGGAAGGCGCGTGGCCGACCTCTGCCTGTTTTACAGATATTATCACGGGTACTGTTCTTCGGAGATTCTCGGTATTCTTCCACGCAATTCGGTTTATATGCGCTACACAAGATAATCCGACGGATCGCACCCGTTTGCGGTTCATCTCGCGACAGCGCGAACATCCCTGCATCAGAACTCGTTCCGTTACAGAGCGGGGAAGCTGTGGAACTCCCTTCCCATGCGAGTGTTCCCAGAGCGTTACAACCTGCAACTGTTCAAAAAGAACTGCAACAGTTATTTGGTGGCATCTCGGGGCGCCCACTCGGCGCTATAGGTTCGCCTCTCCCGAGAGAAGTCTAATTAAAAAAAAAAAAGATCCCCAAGTCTAAAATTTCCTTCACGAAATCTTGCAAAGGCCTTTTTACTGTTGAACGACTCACAGAATGTTCATCCAAAGTCAAATCAAACAATTCCATAGCTTGAGGACCATTTTTTTTCATTTGAAAACAGAATATAATGCAATGGCGCAAATGTTGCTTATCGACGTGCATCTCTTATATAACTGATGCATACGGAATAATAGTCATCAAATAGCAATGACTAAGGTACATATATCAAAAATGGTGAGCGAATTGGATGTGTTCAAGTATGTTTTTAATCCAGTCAACTTCAGATGCAAGTTTGTGGGGTTCAAGTATGTGCCAAGACACGGGCACTTGGTTCACTTAACTCGCCAACTGTTCCGACGTCGAAAATTGTTCTCCAAAAGGAATAGGAACAATGAAAAACACACTGGTGTAGTTTTTGTTTGGTTAATGTTTTCTTTATTCAACCAATTCGTAACTACGTTTTTTGGAGGTTTTATTTTACTTCGCTTAACACTTGCTATTAATATTATCAATTGATTTTTATAAATCATATACAAGATACACTTCTTTCTCGACACTGCGACCGAGGTAATTAAAAATTTTAATCAAAATGCATACGAGCACTTTGGTGTTGAGATGTGACTCGCGCACAATATTCGACTCCATTAAACAGACACGAAATTAAATTGTTTCTCCGAGCGGCGGCGTGACCTCTCCGCAATGATAAACGACAAGCGACTCAATGCAGCGTAGTGTGTATACGCTGCTGTGGTTGGATAGTGACTGGTGAATTAGGGATGAAAAATCTGGCTTCTACTTTTGCACAGCTATTAGCCAATCATCATCGCGCTCTTTTCATGAATCTTCTCATTTGCATGTCTCAGTGAGGTGAATAATACTCGTGCATCATTCGATAGTCGCTGGACATGCGAAGGATGAAAAGAACAAAAGAAAGAGCGCAATAACTTCGGGGTTGGCTTAGCTTGTGCGCTTGTACCAAATGCTGTCGCTGAGAATGACCTACTGCCCTAGTGTTATGGCTGTGGTAATCTCAGGGTGCATTGAACCGTAGGGAAACAGAATTATGGAGGAGAGAAAATATGGCTGGTGTTATTCACCTGCAAAAAGAGATCATTGATCCCAAGCGAATGGATGATCTGCGGAAAAGCCGAAGTGACGCCAAATTGGCTAGGGTAATTTATCGTGCGAACTAATTAAATATTTTGATAAATTCCCCAGCGGTTTCATGACTCTACAACAGTGTCGTCTGCTTCGACTTGTTGTTGCCAACCGACATGATGTGATTTCCGATGGAAATCTCATGGGCTAACAAAAATGGAGTTGCCGTATGGCAAAAAGGTAGCTGAATTCAATTATGCATTATCTGCATAGAAGAATGAATTCAGCTATGCGTCCATTTGGGAAACATGATATTTCAGGTGAATAGCATGAACGATGGAAAAGGGGTTGATGTGACGCGCTGTTAGCGGTCGAAATAAGGCGGAAATTGTGGGTTGGTTCTCCATGTAATATAGACAACCCCCACAAGTTTGTAGTTGCACACTTATTATGTAGCGACTGCGTCCAAATAATTTTTGAAAAATATATACGGGTTTTACTAGAACTTAAATAAGCAGCAACTATATATCATATATGGTTTTGGATCCACCTTCATGTTAAGGTATTCTTACATATTACCCTCAACAAGAATGAATCCTACTACTACTCAAGACTACTTATTTGATTACAGCTTACCAGGTAAAGTACTGCACAAAATGAATTGAAGAAATTGCCATCAAACTTCAGTAACGTATTATAAATGACGGTCATAATTATGTCATGACTTTGTTCCTGGCACAACACACCCATGAAAATACCAACATTAATAAATGATTCGTCTTAATCAAATTAATTTCTCATCAAACCACTGATGTATGAAACCAATCTCACAAGCACGTTTGTGATGCCAAAGTAATTACAAAATACCAGCAAACTACCTTATTTTATGCCTCCACCACGCCTAAGTTAACGAAATTATCCTTTTCGAACAGGATAGATGCAAAGTTTTCGACTGGAAAATGTAATTTCAGGAGTGCGGTCTCCCCTCGTGTTAATTTTAATTAAAATGTTTGAGAATTTCCCCCCGAGAAGATTCCCGCGACCGGAGGCTTACTTAACACGAACCGATAGAAGGGTCCAGGTATCAACGGCCACACGCCTACCGCGAGTACACCTGATTTCTATTCATCTTTTTAACAACCATATTAATTTTTGTACTTTACTGTTGGCCCTGAAATCCATAAGTCGTTATTCTAAGATTCAGAAATAGTGCAACCTTTGATCACGCAATTTGGAGCTTAATCAAAAATCTGTCAGAGAACACCGGAATAATGAAAAATAACTAGGAGCTAATAGAATGCAAAAGTTCGGTTAGGGGAAAGCACGCGATATAAAAACGAGTATTTATATTGTCTTCGAATTTTATATATACTAGCTCACCTCTGCAGGACATTTTATTACGATTACCAACAAAATATGTATATGTGTGAGAACACCGGATGATAATCAAATATACCACAGATTGGAAAAATCGTTAAACCCCAAAATAATCCAAGGACTTAAACTAGGAGATGAAAACAGCATTTTTGCCAGAAAGGTTACAAGCAAACAGAAAGCAACCAACACGGCTTAGGCTATTTAAATTCTGGGCATTTAACTAGAAGGAAACATATCCAAGGACTTAGGAACTTCGTTATATAACTCGGGATTGAACAAGAAACTTTATGATGTCCTTCAAATATCATACTGCACAACGGTCGGAAAACCGGATAGAGGAACAGGAAAGAGATGGGGATGCCTATTGCTACTGGCTAACTGGGTGCAACAGTAAAGACGTGCTAGTCCTACATGTATGTCACTCAGTTGAAAACAGAATTCTTCGTGTCGTCTGTACATCTAAAAGGGAGTTCTGGGGTGAAATAATAAATTACTCGAATCTCAAATCAGGAAAATAAATACTTAATGTTGGTTGCAATTTCTTGGACCAATTAAGGGCACTTAAATTCAATCAATTTTGGGACTATGCCGATGCCATTTGTACACAACACAATTATCCTCAATCCATGGAAACTGAGTAATATACTGCGGATAAAATGATCTGTTATGTGATAATTTGCTCGTTGTTAGTTAATTAAACATTCTATTTGAAATCGTAAACTGATGAAGATAAATTAATTTAGTATAACACAATGAGTAAACATTAGAATGCACATTGCATTGGTGTATAAGTTGTAAAGAATTTACAAGAGAGGTGTTTACAATTTTTGGAAGCCCATCAGAATATTTTGCATCCTACTTCATGTTATAGCGGCATCATTAAGTTTTATTTATCAGCATATAATTTTATATCACTAAAATATAAACAACCCTTTTTAAACATTTTTGTTGCTTTTCTACAAGAAACGCATCTAAAAAAAAGCCTTAAAATTATAAAGTGAACGCTGACCAAGGAGTTGGAATACCCATACACAAGCGGCTCAAATTCCATAAAGTGCGGATTGCCATGAAAATCCCAAGTCTATACATATAAATATTCGGCGCAAGGCTAATAACCTTGCCCGCGGTAAGAAAGGACATCCGGCCAGCTACAAGAACTGCCCTAAATATAAAGAAATAGTCCACAGAACCAAGGAGGCTCGAGCTAAACAAGCAGCCAAGTCAAACTTCGGAAAACAGGCCACACAAAAAATGGATTTACATTCGCTGAAAAGGTTAAAGGGACCCAAACAAAGAATATGAAAACTTCACCACCTCTCCCCCAAAAACATATTCAAGTTCCTAAGCGAACCACTATACAGGCCAACACAATACCACAAATCCAAGCGGCGGCACAAACGCTTCCAAAGGGGCAACTCGCAATGCTCGAGAAACTACTTAGTCTCTCCCGTGTGATTGAGGATATTCGACCCCGATACGAAAAACTAACAACTGAGGCTGAGAGGGATGCACTCCTTTTCACGACATATGTACGACATACGCTTCAAAATGGATCCCAAAATTAAAGTTATCCTTATAAATGTCAACTCCCTTGTTTCGCTATCAAAGCGTACGATAGTCTCTGACTTCATAAAGGATAACCGGGCGGACGTGGTTCTTGTAACCGAAACTAGGTTGCATTCATGTCACCGTCCCACTTTCCCGAACTTTTCCATCATTCGAAGAGATCGAACCCTCACTGGCGGTCCCACCATCAACGGAGGTGGCACCTGTATTCTACTTAATAGCGAACTTCGCCATGAAGCTATTGACATCTCACATTTCGAGTCCATAGAGGTCTCCGGGGTTGAACTGCATCTCTGTTGATTTTTGTTCCATCACTCCACAATTTTTTTTTCGTATATCATTTCCAGTATTCGAAACAATATCATCAAGTATTATAAAAAAATAAAACTAATGTGGATTCCCAGCCATGCTTCCATCAGCGGTAACGAAAATGCAGACTGTGCAGCCAACTCAGCTAGAAGAGCTCCAGTTCATAAATTTAACATCTATACAAAAGCCGATCTACTAGCAACCATCCAAAACAAACTAAAAAATACAATTCGAATGAATTGGGATACTTATCACCGCACCTATAAAAACGTAAACCCATTCAAATATCACCCCTTCTATCCAACGAATTTAAGTAAAACTAAAATCACAAACTTCGTGAGACTGCGATTAAGTCATACGTCCGCTACGTATTGTGGCGGTTCTTTAAAGCCTTCCTAAAGAACCATCCATTTCTTTAAAACAACCTACCTTTTCCCTCACTCCATAAACCACTGTACTTACCTCCATTCGAGCAGTGTAAGCTTTCTTTCAAATAACTGAAAGTAAAACCCCAGCAAGCATGCACATCAAACAAATTGTTTCATTCATATTACATGGACCGTGCCAGACCAATCGGCTCGGCTTGTCAGCAATTATAAACGATAAACATTCGCTGGCCAGCGTAATTGTTGACATAGCTGTAGCCGATGTTCTTGCTACGGTTCATGATTGAATATCGATCCAATCCCATGGTTCGCTACAGTTGCGACCAATTTCCTTTATCGGTTATCTACCGATCATGGGATTTGGGTACGAATATGATTGACGTTAGACAATCATACCCATGATCATGTCTAATGATTCGTTGTCTAAACAATGACCAGCCACTATTCTCACGCTGGATATTCTAAACGAAATGATTCTGTGTACTTTACGTAAACAGAAGAAATTATTTTTGCCTGCATGCCAGCATTCCTGTGCATTATCCAATGCTTAAAATAAACATGCACCCAAATCTAGTAGCCTTTGCCGTCGCAGCGAAGCTATGTTGGCTTAACGTCAATCAAAGATCGATCCCCTATCGTACGGTGGCGAGACAGCCAGCCCGTACACCGATCATCATATTTGACCAGCTCTATGTTTGTTTTTCCTTTCCTGCGTCCAGCGAGTGTTTCGTGTGTCTTTCTTGCAGAGGAAAAGACATTCACCCTATCTGGAAAGATTGTTTTCCCCTGCGATGACATGTGTGGAAACTCATCGCAATCACCAGAGGCTGGGTCAACGTCGCCCAGCTCGGCGAGTCAGATTCCTATTACCGCAGCGGACAATCGCACCCGCTTAGAGTTCCGCCTTTTACCAGCCCCGCTACTGAGTAGCCAATTTCGTTTTTTTCGCGTTTAAATATTCGAGTTGGAGTGCCGTTTTTCCTTGCTGTCAGCTAGTCGCGGGTCGTTTTGTACTTTTTAAGTGAACTTTCCGTTGTTCTTTTTAAGTGAACTTTGTGTTAAAACTTTCAACGATCCTGAAGGAGTGCAGGCGTCATCGCAAAGGATTAAGCGATATTAACATTGTGAACCCCCAGTTTAAGTGCATGTACAGATGCCATGTCGTGGATAAAAATAAAGAACACTTGATAACGAAATACTTGCGCGCCTGTTTATTTCTTTCGCTTGTTTGGAGTCGATTTATTTTGTGGACATATTTTTAGTGAAACAACGGTAAGTGTTGGGGAGTTGATAGGATCTAGTGCCCATGTCTGGTACATATATCAACCCCCACAGCATTATTACCTGCTCAACAAAGACACACCCCCAATCTTGCAAAAATGCAACACTTACAGTTCATTCATATAGTAAAAGACTGTTCTCACCTAAAACTTTTAAGAGACCGTCTATTTCGTGATATAGATATTTATAAAATTCTCGAAGATCCTACCCCCGACAACATAGAAAATATAGATAAGTTTATAAAAATTCTAAAAATCAAATTATAATTTAAAAGTACAGAGCCAATAGTCTCAGCTGCTAGGCTCATTATGTCAGTTTACTGATAATTATGTTAATAATAAATAAATAAATAAACAAATAATTTTTTTCCATTGTGAGATGTTCCAATTCTCATGTTCCCTGGCAAAAGCTAACCTAGCCTTTCGGTTTTTTAATGATAGCAATGGTTTTTTTCTAGCCCATCTTCCAAAAAGCTGGCTCTCAGTCAATCGCTCTCTGATAGAACGTGCTGAAAGTGCATTTGGGTCCTCGCCGAAAACTTCCTTTTGTATTTCTTTTGAACTCATAAATGGATTTATTTTGCAGCTCGAACAACTAGCCTATCGTGGGCTTCAGTCGTTTTACGAGATCTTCTCCGTCTTGCTACGAGTTCTGTGGTTTTATGTTTTTCTACATATTGTAGCGAGCTTAGGGTTCGCTGGATTAATTATTTTAAAATAAATAAGAGCCGTTAAATCGATTTTGAATTAATATAACACTTTATTAGTCCGTAGTACAACCGTTACTTATACCGTACACTTAACGATTTCTTTACTTATCGCTTCCGTACTTATCGTGCCTTTTATTGCTTACTTCTCACTCGAGACGTATCGCTTGCTTCACTGTCTTACTTATATCTCTCTACTTATCGCCTGCTTCACTTCCTTTTTATAACTTATTCTTCCGCTCTGTGTGCGATGTATTTATACCGTTTTTCCTCATTCTGATTTGGTGTATCGTTTCCGTCCGTCCCATAGTCTTGAATGTCCTATTCCAGTTTTCCAGTACTTCCTAAAATAATCTAGTAGTTTGTTTCGGACTTCCTCGAAGATTCCAGTACTGATTGTCATATGCGTCACAATATTTTATAGCATTAAATACCATTGTTTTAGAGCAGGGGTGATCAACCTTTTTATTCAACGAGCCAATTTAAATTGTAAATTTTTTTGACGGGCCTCACATAAAATAACACTTATTAATAATTTACAAAACTTTATTTACAATAAACATTAGAATAAAAAAATATAAAATTTACAAAATAGTAAAGATTTCTTATACAAATTTTAATGCAAAATAAAAACAAACAAGAAAAGAACAGAAAAACGAATTTACTTGAAATTTTTAATGAGAAATTTGGCACTGTTTTTTCGACACAAGCTGATCAATATCAGCCGGAATCGATGAGGTAGCTACACACACGCAGTCTTGATCGGTGATCATTCTTGATTAATTTCATGGTCGAAAATAATTGTTCGCAAACATATGGTACAGGAGTATAGCTTGAAAAATGGTTTTAAATATTATAAGTTTATTTTCGATGCTAAGCTTTGACTTTCTACACACTAATGGATACATAACTCTTACAACTTTATTGTTTGTTTATTCTGTCAATTGTGGTAGTGATGTGTTTTTGAAAGATAAGTTTCTTATCTAGAATAATACCTAGATATCTATGTAATGTTTTTATCTATCTCTTCACTATACACTTGTGTACACTAAACTATTGTCAATCAGAACACACTTTTTTCTTTATTTAAACTATTCATTTAAACTCAACTAATTCAATTGTTATCGTGGTTAGTTACAGAATTACGAGTATACACTTAACACTCGTTCACCTCACTCGCTTAACCAATTCCTTCTTTAATATCTATTTTAACTTACACGGAAAATATTCTAGTCACTTTTAAATTTAACACGAGAAGACAAGCAAGAACGCACTGCACCACTTTTCTCAAAAAAAGCACCCTGACCTCCTCCGCCAAAATCAAAAAACCAACCGCACTCAAGATCTTTAACCAACTCCTTCAAGTCTCGCCGTCTCGGTCGAGATTCAAAAACCAACTTCTCAAACGAAGACTTGTTTTTCGTCATCCTGAAGATCGAAGGATATCTCATATTTTTTCTTTCTTTACTTGGCCCTTTTGCCAGCCGCTATTTCCTTTCTTTATCTTTCCCGGCTTGGGATCAAAAGCGGAAACACAAAGGGAAAAATCAACAGAGGATCGTGCTAATGCACATTTATAATCCTCTATGTTGTTAGGCGCTAAACGAATGTGCAATTCGTTTTATGGTACTTGTTGTTTGTTTTAGCCGGATCGGCAAGGATCCCTTTTGTGAGAATACGATAGGGAATACAAATAGAGTATTGTGCTAATGAACATTTCTGATTCTCTATGTTGTTTATTGTAGCCGAATGGGCAAGAATCTTTTCCGTGGGAAATTGATACAAAGGCGAATATTTGCCTTTTGTTTGTTTTAACTTAATTTTGTTTAAACGGAAACTGACGTTGGTTGTTTTAATGGTTTTAGATAACTATTTTTCTGAGGTCTCATAAAATTGTTGGCGCGCAATTTTTATGATACTCAGTGGTTTTGTTTGAAGGACGGCATTTGGCCTGCACATTTGGCTCTTAGGGGTTGTTGTGGTGAACCCTTGGTTCAATGATTATATTTACAAGTTTTTTATGTGAGAAAATTGAACGTTTAGTTCAATTTGCTTGGGGTTTAATTGATTAGCGCAAATTGAACGTTTAGTTCGATTTGCTTGCTATCCATTTATGTGGGGCCATTTGTTATATGGGCTTGTAGTGGTTTCTCTATCCTGTAGGAGAAACAACCCACAATTCCAACCACAATACCTACCCATTTCCTTTATAAGTTATTAACCTGTAAAACATGTCAAAGGGACGCATAGCTAAACTCATTATTCTACGCAGATAATGCATAATTGAGTTTAGCTACAATCTTCGCCAAACGGCAACACTATTGCTCTAACCATGGGATTTCCACCGGAAATTGCATTCGTATTGGTTAGCAACAACCAAGTCAAACCAAGCGACGCGGTTGCATCATGGTCCATAGGCTTGGGTATTTATCGAACATTCCACAGAGTTTCCCCTATGGTATTATATCCCCAGCCGACGCAGCGTCCTATTGACTTTTCCCAGATCACCCATTCGCTTGGGATCAATGATCTCTTTTTGCAGGTGAATAACCTTAGCTAGGTTTTCCTCTCTCTCGTATTTCTGTCTTGCTATAGTGCGATGACCTAAGAGATCTTCAGTAGGTCAGTAGACCAGCCGCATACACGGCACTGACGCACACACACTAAGCCAGATCAACCCTGGGTTATTGTGCTTTCCCTTTTAATTTTTCCATTCTGGCTACGCCCATCGACGTTGAACGAATACACAAGTACGTTTCGACCTCGGTGAGTGTGGTGAGTTGGGGAACGCACAGTAGAGCATGATTACCATTGGCGGATCAATGTGTAAAAAGCAGAAATCACGTTTTCCACCCTAGTTCAGGCAGTCAGATCTCAATCGTTCGAGTGAAATGTCGCGTCGTGTATACTTTCAATGAAAATCTAACGAAATAAAACGAAAAGTTATTAATGTAAAGCCTTCCGTAGAGTGTAAAATAGTATATTGTGTGCGTTACCTATCACCCTAAGGACCCCTGTAAACAGCCTTAAGCTTCAAGAAAAATAAAAAAAAGAACTTTAAAGAAATCGGTGCTTTTCATTTATTGCCCTCTTTCGGTGAACAATTTCCTTTGGACGACGTAAGTACGTGGACAAGAGTGGGGAGAAAAGTGAATCCTGTGCCATGCGCTGGCAACGATACTTTCTCAACCCCCACAGGCTAATGTTTTTTATTTAGATATGTTACATCCTTTTAGTGGATGTTTTTGGCGTGTATCGCCGTTAGTGGTGGAGACTAGCTCCAAAAGGGTAATTTTTTATGGGATGGGTGGTTGTGGCCGTAACACCTACAGTTTTCGGACCAATCAATATCAACTGCATACATACTGAGTTTAGTGCCATTTGGTAGGTAGCAGTGTTTCCTACATCTCGAAAACCAGACAGCTTGTGTTTTATTACCATGTATTTTTATTTTCCATTTCCTGTAATATACTGCTAGTTTGTCAAGAGCTGCTTGCAAAGAGTTGTAGACATCAGTGAATAAGGCCCCCAAGAGAGAATGACCGTATCATCGGCAAACATAGCTACCTGAATGTTTTCACCTAGACATGGTAAATCTGCGACAAACAATGTGAATAATATGGGACCAAGGACCGAGCCTTGGGGTACACCATAGTGGATTTGATGAGTAGAGGATATGTCGGTTCCTATACTAACAACATATTTTCTCGAACGAAGAAAGCTCTGGATAATTTTGATAAGCGGCATTGGCAGCTTAAGCTTCAGTAGCTTATAAATCAAGGCATCGTGCCATACCGTATCAAAGGCTTTTTCGATGTCTAGAAGGACCAGTCTCGTTGACTCCTTGTCGATGAATTTACCAGCTATGTGGTTTTTAATGCGCAAGACTTGGTGGATTGTGCTGTGACCACCACGGAAACTGAACTGAAAGTTTGGTAAGATGTTATTGTCTTCCACAAAACGATCAATCCTTTCCTTAATGATTTTTTCTAAGAGCTTACTTAGACAGCTAAGTAGACTAATAGGTCTGTAGCTTTCGGGGCTGTTCTTCGGGTTGCCGGGTTTCGGGATAGGTATTACTTTTGCTGTTTTCCAACAGTCCGGAAAATAACAATTCTTAAGACAAGCGTTGAAAATGAACGTTAAATAGTTACTTGCAGCAGGTGGAAGTGCTTTGATTAATTTGTTGTTAATATTATCGAGACCCGCAGCCTTTTTTGATTTCGATTTTTTTTATCAATTCTTTAACTTTGCTGATATTAGTTGCGTAAGTACTTTCAGCTGGTGTTTGAGAAAGTACATGGATAGTGTTAGCAACTTCAGCTTCAGTATACGCGTCGCTTAGATGCATAGATATGGAGTGGTTCTTACTAAACGTGTTAGCAAGTAGGTTCGATTTCTCCACTGAAGGAATAAACAACTTGTCGTGAACTTTAAACGGAGGAATACTTGACCCTCTCTTTTTCATAATTTTGGATATTTTCCAGAACGGTTTGCGTGCTTTGTCAAGAGAGGAAAGGTGTTTATTCCAACACTTGTTCCTATATGTTGAGATTTCGCTTTTAATGATATTATTTAAGACTTTAACATTAAGTAGAAAACAATCCATTCTATAACGAAGCCATTTTCTTCTTTCAGAGTTTCGTAGCCTAATCAGATGTAAGATATTTTCAGGAAGCGGTGCCTTATCAACTGGAGCAGTGGAACATTTAGGTATCGCAAGATCGGCCGCTCTATTGATAACAGAAACAAAATTGTTACATAGGATATCGATGTGGTCACTGCAGGTTATAGAATTTAGGCTGGTATCACCTAGAACCAAGTTCGTGTTTATATATGATTTATAACAATTCCAATTGGCGGCGGAATAGTTGTGGTATAAACTGGTACGATTTACAACTACTGTATGATTCACTGTGAGGCTGATCGGAAGGTGGTCTGAACTTAACGCATTTAGAGTTAATGGTACTGTGCAGTAATTTGGAATATTAGTGATATATAGATCAAGAGTTGAGGAGTTCTTGTTAGCACTCGCTGAGATATAGGTCGGGAGAAGTGAATAAAGTATGGAAAAACTTGGGCTGGATTTAGTAACATCTAGTAAAATGTTACCCCAGCAGTTTGCCCTAAGACAATTCCACGACTGATGTCTGCAGTTTAGATCACCACCAATAATTACCTTGTTTCGAGTGTTGACTCTATACAATTTTTGCAGATCCCGCTTAAAGTAAGTAGATTTCTCAATGTTTCTATTTCCACCAGGGAAATAGACCGAAAAAAGACTCACCTTGGAGTTATCACTTAATGTTACATCTATACTAATTTCCTCAATTAACTTAAGGTGCAATGAAGGATGCAATGAATGTTCTATGCATTTTTTCACAACAATGGCGACACCTCCACCACTAGCATGTACCCTGTCTAGGCGATAACATATGTAATTTTGATGTGAGAAAGAAATGTCTTGTTTGAGCCAGGTTTCTGAAACAAGTGCAATATCAATATTAAAATTTATCAAGAAACTAAAAAATGCATGCTTTTTGTTTTTGGTGCTTCTCGCATTCCAAGTTATGATGTTAAGAGAGTTTCTTAACATGTTTTTTCCGAGTATATGTACTTAATAGCTAATGAAGTAATGACGTTAAATTGGTCAGCTTTAGTTTGACAAGCACTAAGCTTGGTTACAACTTCATTAAGAAGAGAGTTTATCTCGCTAAATGAGAACAAGTTATCAGACGGATTTTTCTTCGTGTGTGTCGTATCACTGTTGGAAGGTTGCTGGGTTTGATGGAGGCCAGCAGCCCAGGTGGATGAAGGAGGTGAAGGTTGACGCACAGATCGGGGTAGTGGAGGAAAATTATCAATGGATAATCGGTCGCGCAGTGGCTGCTGTTTGTCACTCGGAGGCTGTAGGAACGTTGTATTTCCTGTACCACGTCCACGTGGGGATAATTTGCGGCGAATGTCTATGTACTGCTTTCGGCTTATGCATTCTGGATCGGTGGATTTATGTGGCCCACTACAATTTGCACACTTGATGACCTCATTCGTTTTGCAGTCGGATGTTTTATGGTTTCCCGAACAGATTGCACAGAAGCTATTTATGTGACAATGCATCGAGCCGTATCCGTAAAGCTGGCAATTGTGACATTATGTAACCTTACCTGGATGATGTTTTTTAAAGTCCCAACGAACGATGGTTTTGAACAAGGTAGAGTAGTTCCGTTTCAGTTCGTTTAATTTAACAGTACCGCGTTGAATGTAGACGATGTACAAGTAGTGTTTGTACAGGTCTTTTGTTGACGAGTTTAATGTGATGGTTTTAACATCTAGGCACTTAATCCCGAGTGCAATTAGTTCATTTTTCACTATATCGTTGCTAATCAGGTCTAGTCCGGATAACTCTACCTTTAATGGACGATTTTCCTTACGCGAGTGGGTAAAAAACTCACATTTTAACCGTGAGAGTTCGGTTCTGATTTTGTTATATATGTCCATTGTTGGGGCACATATTTTTTGTCCAAGTGACATATTTTTAATTAAGTATTTGTCTATCTTAATGTTGCTCAAAATATCACGCACTTTGTTTTTAACACCACAATTGGCGGAACGGTTTCTTTAGGAAGTTCTGCGCACTGTTCGTCATTGGTCGGATCCATTTCAGGAGAGTCTTCCATCAGACTTTGAAGTGGTTGAAAAAAGTTAGTGTTTGAACACATTTTAGATTTTTCAAGCACTTTATTGTTCACTTTTGAAAGTTTATCGGGAGGAGTTTGGCCTCCAATAACGGGGTCAACGGGGTAACGCAACCGTTTGCGCTTAATTTTGTTTAACACACGTGGCCCAGGGGCCATAACTTAACGGTTTTAACACTTGTTCAAACTTTTGTATGCCGAAAACGAGGCAAAGAAAACAAGATAATGGTAATTAAATTGTGATAATTATTGTGAAAATCCCGGTTGATTAAGATAAATAGCACGAGCAAAACTGTGAGACAAGTTGTCTGTTTGAAAGTCAGTCAGGTACTCGCCCTGAATTATATCATACAAATTGTTAATAAACTCTCCTTTGCCTTGAAGGTTCACATTAAGATCATTGAGATGCTGAGTCGTGTCGATAATAAACCCAAAATCACTCATCCATTCTTTATTACCAAAATGAGGAAAGGCATATCCCTTCATATCCAGGAACAATTGTATTTCGCTTTTTAAGTGGTATACTCTTTTTAGCATTGCACCTCTACTAAGTCAACGTACTGCGGTATTAAAAACCACGTCTCCATATTCAGTTTCTAAATCTTTCAGAAATTCTTTAAATTCACGGTGATTTAACGCGCGAGTTATTTTGTGCTGTTCCTGGAGAAAATATTTTCAAACGAAAAGACCTTTGTCTTTGTTTATTTAGAAATTATGTTTCCTTTTTTTTTTTTTTTGGGTAGTCAGACAGGATCTCTTCTCTTACGTTTCGAACTTAACTCTATTTATATATTTCGAATCTATTAATATCTTAAATCTATTAGGTAAAACAGGTTTTGAAGTACCTGAATTTCTATTATTAAAATACAGTGGTTCACGTTTTCTTTTGTTCGTGTTTTGGGAATGACATTAAGTTGAACAGATTTTGAAGTATCTGTATTTTATGTTTTGATTGTTACCTATCTTATATTTTAGGGGTGTTAACTCGCACGGCTTTATAAAATTGATTAGTTTAATTATTGGTACTGTGACATTTGGCAAACTCAATCTTTTTGCACACAAATTTTCTTGATGAATTATGCAGTGGTTACCGAATATTTCCCTTCCTGTGACCTTCTTAATGTCTTGAAATAGCCTTCCCGATTCTCCTAGCTCCATGCTCGACAATGCTCGTGCTCCATCTGTCGATATACCAACAATCTTTTCTAATAAAATTGAAAATTTTTCCAACACAGACTTTAGTTCATCGTACAGATCATTGCCGGTTGTAGTTCCTTGCATTGGAATTAGTGAACACAATTCTTCGGTGATATTAAAATGAAATAAAATTTTATGTCAATACCACTTAAAAATATAGCCAGTTGTGCTGTATCGCTAATATCACAACTCTCATCAAGTGCCAAAGATCAGTATTCGAATTTTGCAATGCGTTCACGAAGCGTTGTTGCTATGCTCTCAGACAAGTCTTCAATTCTCCTTGCAATGGTGAATCTTGATAAACTAATGTTTGAAATAATATTTATTTTATCAGGAAAAGCAATTTCTGCAACAGCTGTCAGACATTCTTTTATCATCTCTCCATCCGCAAAGTTTCATTTTTTTTGCTAGTATTTGACTGACAACAAAACTAGCCGTTACTGCCGTATTTGATAAAATAGCTGAATTTTTAAAAATAGCCCATTGTTTTTCCACGGTTTTCTTCATTTGATTCAACTTATCTATCCTTAGTTGTCTTGTTAGATTTTAATATTGTTGTTCATGTTTTGTATCGTAATGCCTTTTTATGTTATATTCTTTTAATATCGACACAGTCTCTGAGCATATTAACCATACGGCTTTATCTCTAAAGAAAGTGAAAAAATAATAAAATTTCCACTTTTCTTGGAAATGCCTGTGCTCCGCCGCAACCTTTCGTTTTTTTGTTTGCTTTTCCGACATGCTAGTATGGGTTAAAAATTTGAAAGCTAAAAAAAAAAAGTAGTAAAACTTAATTTTTAATGAAAAACCTCTAATATTACCTTTTTGACAATAATATTGCACTCACACCTTTCAAGAATCACAAGAATTGCTGAAATGGATAGTTAACAGCTTACCAGTCTGACTGATTGTATGATAGAAGCAAACACAAACAAGCACAGACGCGGCGCGTTCGTGTTGCATGTTTGAACAAGTCGTTGACAAGTAAGTAACTCGTCACAAAAAATTGCCTCTGTTTAGCATGTACTACGGCGGGGGTTCTCTAAAAACATGGAGAACCAACCCACTATTTCCGCCTAGTTTCGACCGCCAACAGCGCGTCAAACCAACCTTTCTCCTACTTACCTATTCACCTGAAAAGCATGTTGCAATAACGGACGCATAGCTGAATTCATTATTCAATGCAAATAATGCATAATTGAATTCACCTACCTTTCTGCCATACGGCAACTCCAGTCCTCTAACCATGAGATTTCCACCGGAAATTCCAATCCATGTGGTTAGCAACAACAAGTCGAATCAAACGACGCTGTTGCATAATCATGCAACGGCTTGGGTAATTATCGAAGTCCATAACATGTTTCCCACGTTAATATTACACTAGCCAAAGTAGCGTCACTTCGACTTTCCGCAGACACTCTATCCGCTGGGGATCAATGATCTCTGTTCGCAGGTGAATAGCACCAGCTACATTTTCCTCTCCTCCACAATTCTGCCTCCCTACAGTTCAATGCACTTCGGGGTCACCACCGACACCGTACTAGGTCAGTGGAACACCTCGGAGACACGCGCACTAAGCCAGATCAACCCTGTGTTATTGTGTTCTCCTTTTGATTTCTTCACCCTTTCTACGCCCATCGACGTCGAACGAATACGCAAGTACTTATGCACAAGAGAGCACGATTACCATTGGTTGATCGTTCTGCGAAAGCAGAAATTATCCATCTTCATCCCTTATTCAGGTCAGTCGTTATTCAACTACCGCAGCGTGTACACGCCGGTGCACATGCTCGAGCGCGAAGTAAAAGGGGAGGGTTGTCAGATGAACGTAGTGTCCCGTTAGTCAAAAGAGAAAGAGAACAATTTTAAAATAGACTGGTTACAATTACTTATTTGGCAGAAAGACGAGATATTAATTTGACACGTCCACCTTACATCTATTTGTTAAAAGTGTAAATTCGAATGAACAATAAAGAACGATAAAAACTAATTAAACTACACCAGTGCATTTCGTTCGTTTCCTTTTGGTGCTGGAACTTTTGGTGACAATAATAGAGAAGAAATCATTGGTGGATGATAGCGAATCCGTGCCCCTGACTGGCACACATACAACATCCCCACACTACCATTTTATTATAATTAATTTTATAATAATATATTGATGGGAGAAAGTCGATAAAATAAATTCGATTTTAGAAATGCTTAGCGGGCCGCATAAACATGTTTAAAGGGCCGCGTGTTGCTTATCCCTGTTTTAGAGCAATTAAGCTTTTTTGAAATTTCTTTATACGAGAACCTTTCATTATTTCGAAGATTTATTATCGCTTCTCTCGTGTTTTTTTCCCCATATCTCGTTCAAATGTCTCAAAACAAAGCAAGAACTTATAATTCCGTTTACTTTCAAACAAATTATTATATTTACCAACTGTTTCGGATTCATAACTATGTGCTCGGGGAAAATCTAGTACATCGTCTAGTACTTTCCCCGACAAATATTCACCACACCTGCCGGCAACACGATGACAGTGCAAAACAACTGTCAATACGTTGTTTACTGTTTTTGGTGCGGGACAAACGTAAAGTTTTTGGTTGAATTTTGTACTTTCTATGATTTAATTTGCACGCCACCATGTGGCTGTTACATTTATAACAACATTTAATTGATGTGTCGCACGCCACCATGTGGCCCTTTAGTGGTTAACAAATAAAAGTTGTCTCAATCGACAACTCAGTCGAACTTTATCTATATTCGCGTTGGCTTTGCTTCAAAGTTAGTTAATGATGTTTAATGTTCCTACTTAAACACAAATCCCAACAAATTCATGAATACATCCATTCAGCGCGGGAACTTCAACCAGGTTGCATCGAAGAACCTGGACCGGATTTCCACCACAAAGGTACTGCTGTTCCTTTGCATGTTAACACATTTGGTTTCAGGCATCGTTGGGTAGGACGCCATTGTATCAATCCTCTTTTGGCATCAACGTGTTCACCTTCGCAATTCCCCAACGACATTCCTCGTTCGGCGGAACATCTGCAACGATCTCGCCCGACGACATTCCTCGTGCGGCATCGAGATTAATCGCACACCAACAAATATTTACGTTTAAAACGAAATTATACAAAACCTCCAGCTAATTTTGTTTTACAAGACCTTTTGAATTTGATTTTACGTTTTTTTGTTATTTTTTTGTAAATATTATTTATATTTTAATTAATATACTAAAATACATATATAAAAAACATTTTACAAACTGTTTATAGCAAAGAATTTTAATAAAACATTATTGTAAACAAACTTTCTAGTATCGTTCTTAATTAGTTCGCCACAACTGTATATTAAATATAAATTGGGAAAAAATTGTACGTTGAAAGGTAAAACAAATTGAAAAGACATTCTACAAGTTAGAGTGCTTGTGAAGAGCCAGGAAGTTAATTAATAAAACTAACTCTAAATACGAGGGTTGCCTCTTATGTTTCGGGATTTGGCAACCCTAGTGTTGCAATCCGGCAATTGACAGCTCTGTCGTAAAGTTGGACATTTTTGAGGTTATACGCACTCAGAACGTTTTGACATACGAGCGCTATTTGGGTTGTTTACAGTAACTTGAAAGATTCATCTCGGCCCAAAAATGGAATTAAATCGTCAACATTTTCGTGCGATTATTTTTTACAACTTTCGGCGTGGATTAACTCAGCAACAGAATTTCGAGAAGGTCGTCCAAAATCAGTTGTTGTTCCGAAAACCATTGATGTTGTGCGCGAACTGATATTGGAAGATCGTCATGTGACCTATCGTGAGATTGAGACAACCTTAGGCGTTAGTGGGACCAGCATACATTCAATATTGCATAAACATTTGACTGTCAAAAAAATTTGTTCGCGTTGGATCCCACACAATTTGTCAATCGCCCAAAAAAAGGCTCGTGTCAATTGGTCGAAAGAAATGCTCAAAAAATACGGTCGCGGTGCTTCGAAACACGTCTATGACATCGTGACAGGTGATGAATCGTGGATTTACGTGTATGAGCCCGAAAGTAAACAGCAGTCGACTGTCTGGGTGTTTCAAGATGAGCCAAATCCAACAAAAGTTGTTCGCGCACGAAGCACTTCCCAGCAAATGGTCGCCTGTTTTTTCGGAAAAACTGGACATGTCGCAACCGTACCACTAGAACAACGCAGAACAGTCAATTCTGAGTGGTACACAACCATTTGTTTGCCAGATGTCTTCCAAGAAATCAGGAAAACCAACCGCCGAAGACGGATCACTCTTCACCACGACAATGCGAGCTCTCACACATCGGCTGCGACAACTGCAATTTTTAGCACCCAAAACATCGATTTGATGGGTCATCCGCCGTATAGTCCTGACTTGGCACCGAATGACTTCTTTTTATTCCCGTACGTAAAAAACAAACTGAGAGGTCAACGTTTTTCGACACCTGAAGAAGCGGTTGCTGCATTCAGAATGCATGTGTTGGAGATACCTCAATCAGAGTGGCAAAAGTGCTTCGACAACTGGTTCAAACGCATGCAAAAGTGTATCGATCTTCATGGGGAATATTTTGAGAAACAATAAAGTGATTTTTGATGATCAATATTTCTTTTTGTTCTCTAATCCCGAAATATAAAAGGCAACCCTCGTAGGACAGCATTTAGTCTTAGCGAAAAATGTAATTATTGTTTTTGTAAAATAAATGCGGAATTTAATGTAAAAAGGACACACACACACGTGTACGTGAACAATTCATTCAGTATTTTTTTGTTGACGAGAGGGGATCGATGTAGTTCGTTCAATGACTTTTCGGATACTGATTCAAAACGTAATGCACACTCTACAATGGGCATGTCTCTAAAAATAAAAAATCCGTACAATTTTTGTTGTTATATTTTCTTTCGAAATACTTGCTACCAATCGATATATTATATATCTATAAAGTACTTATTGTTAGTAGTAATGAATTAATTTCTGGCAGTTTTTGTTGGGAAACTTTATGTCAAAATACTTTGTGTCGAAAAACTTTCTTTCGAAACAATTTCTTGTAACGAAAGACTTCCTGTCGAAGATCTTTTTATATGTTGAAATATTTGCTGGCGAAATAGTTTTTGTTAAAATACTTTCACTCGAAACAACTTTCTGTCGAAACAAGTTCCCATAACGAAATACTCTCCGTCGATCAGTTTTTTGCATATCGAAATATTTAATGGCAAAATAGTTTTTGCCAAAATACTTTCTGTCGAAATATTTTTTTTCTCAAATATTTTCTGTCGAAATACTTTCTGTGGAATACTTTCCAGCAAATCTGTTATTAACGAAAAAAATCCCTATGGAAGTCGTTTTATTGAAATACTCGGGTTTAAGCGACTCTCAGGAGAGATACTTTATGTGCGATGTCTTGGTGCCGGACGAGGAATGTCGTCGGCCGAGATCGTTGCTAATGTTCCGCCGACCGAGGAATGTCGTTGGGGAAGCGACCGATGGAGCACGTTGATGATGATGAAACCAACGTTGCCTGAAACCAAATGTGCATATATTTAAATGAACAGTGATACCTGTTTGGCCAATCTTCTGGCTTGAAGTTCCCGCGCTGAATGAATGTATTGATGAATTTGGTTTCTCCCCGTAAGCAATGATGATCCCTTTGGCACTGGTATCACGCTTTGGTATGGAACTTTCATGAGGAATTCACAACTTGTGTTATTGTTTCATCAGTTCAGTTGCACTACAGCTAAGTACAACTTCGACTAGAGGTTTTAGGTGGCTATGGCGATACTACACCATTAAAATCAATGCACAACACAAACTAATTGATTAACTATGAATTCGTTTATTTAGTATAAAAGCCATATGGTGGCGAGCGCGAATTTAATCCAATTTAATCAATACTTAAAACCAATTCCATTGTTCAGGAATTAAATCTAATTACATCAATTCCAAATAGCAGTTGACAGGAAATTGAACGACGATCAAGCACCAAAAACAGTAAACAATGAAAGTTAGAGTTGACAGTTTCTCATGCACTGTCATCGTGTTGACGGCAGGTGTGGTGAATATTTGTCGGGGAAAGTACTAGACGATATACTAGATTCTCCCCGAGCATATAATTATGAATCCGAAACAATTAGTGTTGAATTTTATTGACGATTTAGTACATTTATATTGAAACATTTAAGATTCTGGAATTAAGAAATACATTGACTGATGCTCCATTTAAAATGGCACTACTTTCTATAATTACCATCATCACTTGTTAACGGGCAAACGACAAAGAAAAAAAAAATGAACAGCAAGCATTAACACTATCATTATATCTTTGACAGTTCTAAATATCTGCGATTCAAACAGTAGTGTTTTTGAAAACAATGAATTTTCCAACCGTGGATTTTGCATGAGAGTAGAAAGGCTCACATGATAACAACAAGATGTTATGGAAAATACACTAAGCAAAACAGAAAGTGAAATCCAACACAGTTTTGCAAACATTTGAGTAGGCTTAAATCGATATTAAGGAGCGTGAATCTTCATAAGTTTTAAGCACGTTACACATCGTTTGGCTGTGATTTAAAAACCGTTGAGGGTAAAAGTTTTAGGACATTTAAGATAACTTTATAACATAGGATCATGATAATTTACTTGTTTATGCATAAACAGGAATATTCTACAATAAATAGATTTGAAAGTGTATGTTACGGCCATTTAATGTGTAAGCCAACATAGTTGATGCCGTTTACTGCCACGTCCTTGAATGAATTCATGCGCTTCCCAATTACACGGCTCATTACTCGTTATCATCCTCTAGTACGACGTCGTCTGCGTCTTAAATCTGGGCGAAATGATAAAGTTAACTAGAGCAGTCAGTTTATAATAAAGACGAGGGAGTAAACGCGAGGGAAAATATCAACCTAAAGTTACAGGATTCGTTGATATGGTACTTATCTTCAGTCTTGTTGTCGCCGTATCTTTACTGCTGGCGACAGTGCATCCTTAAATAAGGAAGCGATACCAAACAGAATGCATTCTCGCATTCGTGTCCTTTTAGGTATTCTGAGTTGTCTACTGTGTGAATGTATTAGTGCGTTTAAATACGGATTTGCG